>PVIA01000920.1:0-337592 GCA_004024845.1 Tonatia bakeri
CCCTCCAAAATCTCGCTTGTTTCTTCATTTCCAAGGAGCATCAGGTCCATTTTTAAAACAAAACACATCTCTGTGCACCACAATGCACCTCCCTTCATATCATGCCTCTAGTCTTCTGTGAGTGTTATTGGACGTATTAAAAATCTCAGAATGCTTCCATTTCCAACCATGCCAAAAAAGCATGTTCCAAAGTTAAATATTTGTTTGGAGGGGAAGAAATATAAGTAATGAACAAAAGGCTCACTTTTCCCATTAAAGCAAACAAAATCCATTCTGATCCTATCACTTAGCACCTCTCGAAAGGCAGAGAAATATTCCTAGAGGTCAGTCTCATCGTGTGAATTCCAATGGCATTCGGTGAGACTGCGGTTCTCTCGAGCCCCTGCTGACAGACACTGGGTGGTGGGGAGGAGGAATCGTTTCCTCTAAGAACTGCATTTAATGACTAAGTGTGAAAAAGTGGCATTTTCAGTCAGCAAAGAGTGAGTGAGTGTAGAGCACATAAACACAGCAGGGCAATGGAGGAGTCTGAAGGATTCACGGAGCTTTGAGAACTATTGTGTGGCCGTGAGAACATCACACAGTGTCCAAATCTGTACTTCACCCCACCCCACCCCATATTACTTGAATAAACATTAGTATAGCTATGTATGACCTAAATTAACCTAACACAATAAATCATTCAAATAGTTTAAATTTGTTTTGTAGAAATAAGAAAAGGAACTAAAGTAAGTGGGAAAACTCACCTTAATTCATATTGTTATCTCGGCACGGTGTAGTGGCTGAGTTGGGACCATGCAGCCAGGCTGTGTGGGTTTCAATCTCACTTCTATCACTTACTACATATCTAACTTAATCTCTTTAAATCTCAGATTTTTCAACTATAAATGGAAATAAGCATGTGTACATTATGGGTTATTATCAGGATAAAATGAGTTAATAATGTGTATTGTATCATATATATATATATTCCTATGTACTATAAATATACATAAAATATTGGCTGCCACTTAGGAAGTACTCATGAAATGTGGTCTTGTTGTTCTTGGTGTTATTATTAGAGAGAAATTAGTGTATTCCTAATTGAATGGTAAATACAATGTGGGTTAAAGCCAAGAGTAGATTTCCTATAAATGATAGATGCTAGAATATAAAGGTCAATGACAAGATCTAATGGGGAAGACAGACAATGGAAACAAAAACTATAGTATAGTGAGATAAGCATTGTACATACACCAACACAGAGCCCAACCAAGTTGGGCTGTGGAGGGGTTGGGTACATTTCAGAGAGGAACTGGGCATTGATAAGTGAGTATAGTGTACATGCTGGACATTAAGCTTTTGACTACTGAGACATCCATTTTAAAAGACATTCATCTTGAATAAACATATTACATGCTATAGCTATACTACATGGCTACTAGCAAACAGGTAGATAAGGACTTTCGCTGCCCTCATTCATAAAGTTCCCTCTTTCAGAAAGCCTTGCATAACCCAGATAACTGACAACTTGAGTCATTTGGCTAAATCTCATTAAGCTTTAAACTAGCCAGTGAAGAGTGAGCCCATGGAAACCTGAGCACCCCACCTTTGGACCCTACTAAAGACAGAGGCCCAGGTCCTTGCTTTTGCTCTCTCTTGTTCTCTCTCATTCTTTCTCTTTCTTGGGTTCACGTTCATTCTCTCTCTGTCACTTTTATGTGTGGCTGGAGCATGCTGAGTATCCTTCAGAACATGTGAGTAATAGATCTTGTTCCTTCAAGTTCTCTGTTGGTTTTTGCTAGAGTGCCTCCTGTGATCATAAAAACCATAAGGCTCATCCAACCACA
Organism: Tonatia bakeri; assembly: GCA_004024845.1. Classification (NCBI taxonomy): domain Eukaryota; kingdom Metazoa; phylum Chordata; class Mammalia; order Chiroptera; family Phyllostomidae; genus Tonatia; species Tonatia bakeri. Next base: position 1,830 of record PVIA01000920.1, read on the forward strand.
GCACTGGCTCCAGTGGGGGAGATGGCTGTGGGCTCACTAGGAGTGACTCAGCTGGGTGACTGCCTCATGCATTCCTAGCTTACAGCCTCACTTTCAATGGGCTGAGAGACGTAATAGTGAGGGCAAGTTTAATAGTTAGTGAAAAGGAGGTGGTGGAGGGCACTCCAGGCTGCACAGCATGAGCAGAGGTAGAGAAGTTTAAAAGAACAAAGTAGGTTCAGGACAAGGTAAATAGGTCTGAGTGGCTAGACTGCAAGGATTATGCATGTTGCAGTAGGCAGAGTTGCTTTGGGTGAGATTAGAAAATAATCTGAGGCCAAATGATGAAGGACCTTGAATGTTATGCTTAGTGAAGTTTTGGTTGCTTGTTTTCCTCTGGACAGCAGGGGGTGAAATGATTAGATTTTTGTTCCAGAAAAATCACTGGGGGCATACATTTTGCTAGTAAGAAACCGGAGGCATGGAGCTCATGTGGGAGATGACCACAGTGAGTCCCTCAGAGTAGTGGTGGTGGAGAAGAGAGAGATCTGAGACGTGTGCGTGGAGGGTGGTGGTGGTAATGCATGGTGGGCTGACTGTGGAGTGAAGGAGGAAAGTATTGAGATGTTCTGAGTTTCTACTCAGGACACCTGAGAGGTTTGTCCCTGCCATTAACCATCTGATGGGAGGAAGAAAGGTCTGTGTGGGAATTTCCCTGTTAGAGGGACTGAAGGCCAGCAGCATCTGAACACTTACACTGTGAGTGAAGCAAGGTCACAGCTTTTTATATGCTCATATGCTCAAGAAAAGGACCTCTCCTCTCCCTCCTTTAAGAGTTTTGGCTATTTGCTTGTCTAAAGTGAAGGTTGGGACCAAACAGTAAAGTCCAAGGAATAATGGAGGGACAATGGGTGTTTCCAGGCCAAGATCAGTGGACTGGGAATATTCATAGAAGCTAGAGAAAAGTGTGTCATGCTTAGTATTTGAAGAGTTTGGACTCTTTATTTGAGAAGGGCTACAAAGAAGCTGGTAGAAAAGATGCTTAGGAAAATAATTTGCCATTATCTTCGAGGGAGGTGGACATTTTCTGGGTGGCAGTAGATGGAGACAAATTTCGGTCTGGATTAATATGCACTGCAAGGGACAGTACCACATGGGAGTTATTCCACTGCAGTCAAGGTGGGCTCAGTATCAGAAAAAGCTACAGGCCCCAGTTCATGGATGCTTTCAAGCAAAGGATGATAGATCATATCAGAGGCGTTGTGATAACAAGTCCCTCGTGATAGCAGCAGGGTAGATGCATTTACATTTTTATTAGAAGTCTGGAGTTTTAGAGCATAAAGGTTAATGCGTATTCAAAGGCAGCTCTGATTTTGAATTTAGGGAGTGACAAGTCAACATATCTGCCAATGAGATGAAGGGGGAAAGGGAGGTTGTACCATTTGGATGCATAAAGCACGAGATACGACTGTAAACTCCTGTAGACGAGTAAGATACAGTCTGGGGATGCTGCTGAGGAAAGAGCTGCCCTTCTGGGTCTCCCCTGGGTATATGCTGTTCTCCTAGGTGCTCTGCTAGGGTACACTTTCTCAGCCCTGGGACATGTCAGAATACCAAATTGAAAGTGGCTGGATGTGTGGGTTCATGTGACATTCTGTTGGTGTCCTGAGGCTGCCCATATGACATTTGTTTTTCTCTCAGAGATTATAGATGTGGATTAGTTTCCATGGATCATTGCCAAGGCTGATCAAACTTTCTTTAACTCTTTGCTGACAGTTACTTAAAATACTAAGTAACAGCGAACAAGAAGCATATAGCATAATCACTAGGAGTTAGATATCCTGACTAGCTGGTCCCACCATTTACTTATGTGACCATAGGCAAGAAGATATGCCTCAGTTTCCTTTCTCATGAAAGAAAAGGTGAATAGTGGCTATTTCATTGGGTTGTTGTGAGCCTGTAAGGGGCTCAGCACGGGACCTCACCTAGAAAGTGCTCAGAAGCAGTAGCTACTATTCTCACGTGGGGGTTGTTCGTGTCTTGTCTTTGCTACTTAGGCCTCTGAATAAAGATTTAACTGTGAACATCTCTGGCATAAGGTTATGTTTTACCCTTCCTCACCTGATCTTAAAGTCTGTTTTCCTGGTGCTTCTGGCTCCACCGGAGACTTACCTACAGCGTAAAGACTGAGAAGTAGGTGTGCTCCAGATGTGATGCTGAGGAGCCATGGGGACAAGCATGTACAATGTCCGACAACTTAGAAGTACATTTGGGAACATGTAACTACACTGAAAACATTATGTTCTCTTCAGAATAAACACCAATAAACAAGTACATGTCACAGACACAAGTGAAGATATACATCCTGTTCTTTAGGTCTGGCAAAACTTACCCTGAGTTTGGAATGCTTAGTTCCACCAAGATGTAAACTAATGTCAGGCAACAGGAGCTGACTAGAAACTGGATTGAGACTGAATATGCAGACTATATTCTTCAGCCTGAACTGCAAGCACACTGACACCCTTGGGTGGGAAGACAGCTGCAACAGCTTATCAGGCATCTGGCCTTTCTTCCCTAAGCCTGTGCTCAGGATGCTCTGCCTGGGCAGTTAAGGAGCTGTCAGAGGCAAGTGCATATCCTCAGAAAAACTATCCTTTTAACTGGATTAGCTTGTTTAAATTCTAGTGTGTTACTAGGTGGGGTGTCTTTTCAATGTCAAACCAAAGATATTATATGAGAAGAAAGAGAGGCATTTTATTGCTGAACACAAAGTGGTTGTAGGAGTCTGCTTTATATGTTGGTGTAAAACCAAAAGTGGTTGAAAATAAATCCCAAACTGTCAGGGGTCTCAGCAAGAAGCGATAAACCCAGAAGCTGGAAACTAGTGTGGTTATAGTCTGGCATTATTTAGTGACAGGGATACATTCTAAGAAATGCATTGTTAGGCAATTTTGTCCTTGTGCAGACATCATAGGGCACACTTACACACACCTCGATGGTACAGCCTGTTACACATCTGGGATACATGGTACAGCTTATTGTTCCTAGACTATAAGCCTGTATAGCATGATATTGTACTGACCACTGTAGGCAACTGTAACACAAACAATAAGTATTTGTGTACCCAAGCATACCTGAACATAGAAAAGTTTCGGTAAAAACATGGTATAAAAGATTTAGAAACAATGGTACACCGTGTAGAGCATTTACCATAAATGGAGCTTGCAGGACCAGAAGTTGCTCTGGGTGTCAGTGAGGGAGTGCTGAGTGAATGTGAAGACCCAGGACATTACACCAGCGTCCCACAAGCCCTCCCCCTGCTTCCGTATGACAGGTCAGGAATAGAACACAGAAGGTGTCAAAGCTGCTCCATGAACAGGGACGTGGGCTGGACTAACTGGAAATATCGAGGAGAAACTGGCTGGGTAAGGCACAGATCACCATAATAATGACTCCCAGGAGGAAGCAAAAGGTGGCGCGAGCATCAGTAGGAATAAAAAGTCAAGATGGAGACATCAGTAACATGCGGATTGTTATAATGTGGTTTTGGCTGTTGCATGTTAGAGCAGTGGACACATTAAGAAACTTTGTGGTACTCATAAAAAACGGTATTTAACATAGAGAGGGTGTAGAAATGAGGACTCAGTATTTTGATTTTGGAAATTTGTTTTGGTCCAGTGACCCTATCTGGCATTGAACTGATGGAAGAAATAAATCTTACCTATGCTTTACATCATTACAACCCCAAAATATAACCGAAGGACAGGGACAGGCTGGCTGCACACTCCCACAGAAGGCATTTCCTGAAGTGGCAGTGGCTGGTGTGCACTGTGGGTCTGAAGTTGCCCTCTCAGAGCAAGTCTCCACAATGCTCTTCGATGTACTCAGGCTTCAGTGGGAAGGGACCTCGATGGAAATGTGTTCTCTTGTTGCAAGGAGTATATTCTCCCCATGAGAATCCATGGGCAGAAATCAAAGGTGGATTTGACAATGAGGGGGATATATGACATATATATTTGTGGGATGGTAAAATTCCTCTATGCAATGATCCCCGAGAAAAGTCACATAATCCAGCCTGATGCTAGAAGAAGGACAACAAAGCCTTGCAAAACTGAGTGGGTGTTTACCTATAGCACAGCTTGTGTGAAAGGGACAAGTCTAGTGGTTGATTCTAAACTCTCTATTCCCAGTTGGCTTTACCTATTAGCAGGGTAGGTAGTCTAGAAGATGTTTTGAGAAGCCCATCTCCCCAAATCATGACCTTTTCTAACTTCTGATGCTTGAACTTCCTTAGCATGGGATTGAGCTCTTTATTTCCCTTTGCAGATTAAAACCTAAAGGGAAGGACTTGAGAGAGCTAATATTATGTTTGGGTTTGTATTCACACAAGGTACAAGTGACTGGATCAGACTCATTCCTGAGAACAGAAAGGCGAGAACAGAAGGGCACCAAGGTATTGAGAGAAGGATTGGAAGAAAGGGAGGAGGAGGGTGAAAAGGCAGCTGGAGACAGGATTTGACTGTTGCTGCTACCACGTACTGAGGGCTTGCGAAATGCTGGCATGTGCACTGGGTATTCACGTGTCATCTGAAGCAGGCAGAGGCTGCGGACAGGGCCCAAACTGAAGGATCACTGTGAACTTATTGTAATTAAGAATAAGAAAGAAAGACTTATAACTCATTTCTTTAAGTTAGCCAGCCATTAAAAAGCACTTGCAACTGGATTCTGTAATACTTTGACACTCGTGAATCTGCTGCTCTTGGTTATCCATTACCAGTTGGTACAGAATCATTAACAAGGTGGACCTAAAACATGAAAAAATAGCCGAAGAAGATTACTTCTCCAACACTAATAAAGCACTAATATTGAAATTAAAATAGCTTTGGGATTAATAGTGGTTGTCAAAACCATTATTTAAGCCCATAATTGAAAGTAGATTATAGTCCATAATCACTACAAACTAACAAGAAAAATCATATTCTCCTTTGGGGTCATTAACACTTTGTAAGACCAATGAAATGTTATTAATAATTAATAACCAGATTTGTGATATACATATATTTACTTTTTTAATAAAAGTATTTCCTCCTGTTCGCAGAGGAAAGCTATCAGAAATATCAGTTCTAATTATCTTCACCTTCACTAACAATGAGTAAGTATCTTAACTTCATAGGCAAGGGGGCCGGAAGAGATAATGGGTAAGCTAGGAAGCTGCTACTGCATGACTCATCCAAAGAGAAGCAAATAATTTTAATTTCTTGCTGAGAGGGATTAAAGTAAATCACTAGAAAAATACCAGTAATGTTCTTCTCTGGCCAAACCAGCTGCTACTAACGATGGGGCTGAGGCACATGCTTGTATGCAGGACTACGTAAAAATGAAGTTAAATGCTTAAACTTTAAAAAGTAAATGATCTACAGCCTTACCACCCTGAATGCATCCTGTCTCCTCTGATCTCAGAAGCTGGGTGGGTTGGGCCAGATTAGTTATTGTGTGGGAGACTGTCTGGGGATACTAGATGCTGCAGGCTTAAAAAAATAAAATAAATTAAAACATTTTTTAAAAAGTAAAGAATTTATGGTTAGTGCTCGAATGACATCAAAAATTGCACTTGACTTCAGACTCAAAGGGTTAAACTCTGGGGTGTGAGAGAATGAAGGAAAATGCCCTTGTAGACGCTGTCTTAGAGCACACATGGGAAAGAGGAAGAGAAAAGGGTGGGGTAAAGTTTGCTGTAACACAGCTTTTCAATTCATCACAAAGACTATGGACAGTGCACAGTGTGAGAAGAGAATTGCCATGAGTTCTGCAGAAAATTAAATAATGAGAGTTAAGTGAGTGCTCATGGTGAATGCAACGTTCAGATTTTTTTAGTCTCATGATGACAGCTTAAACAGCTCTTGTACATGAGCTGATCCTTCTCTTGACATCACACTACGCAAGTTCTACAAGGAAATATCAACTAGGACAGGTAGACTCATTCATTCCTTCATTCACAAAATCCTGGTTGAGGATATACCGTGACCATTATGACATGACTAATATTGTGGTAGATGTGAAAGGTCTTGTAAAGCTGGATACAGCCTCAAAGGCTTACACTCAATTCCATTAAATAAGAGATGCCACCCATTCCTTTATGTACTTCTAAGAAGAAAAAAGTGCTGCTAATTGTACTCCTGACAGCACTAATGTTAAAACACATCTTGAGTTCAGAAATGTTAAGATGTGAAAATGATGTGCAGTTGAACGCGATGACACACCCACATAAAATAATCGAAACCCAGCGCTCACTAACAATGCCAGACCACTGAGCGCACTAGCCTCCTGACGTTTCATGGATGAGTAGTACACCATTGTCTGCCTGGTCCTTTGGGGATATGTCCAAAGAGATATTTTAAAATGTTTTAACAAGATGTTCTTTTTATGCTTACGTATTAAATGGTAATTTCTTGATTCTATTGCCCACAACACACGAGTCGTCTGTCTCCTGGCCATGCAAGTTCTGAGCATTTGCCTGATCCTGAAAGTAAGCACCTGCTTAAATTTTGCATCCTAGGGGCCTTGTTTGCCTCTCCCTAGTCCTAACCCTGGGCGAAATAACCTCACAGTTGTTTTTGCTGCCCCACCCCTGGATCTTTTGAACTGTGTGGCTTTTTCCATTTGTTCCTCTATGTCTGCCCCACTCCTGCCCCACACTTCCCTGGGATCCTGGATGCTCACCAAAGTGGACTGGGTGTGGATGGCATCAACTATGTTTTCTTGTCCTCTGAATTGGTTTTGGCCTGAGGGAAGCACTGGCAGGATAGTGGAAGGTTGAAGGGGAATGAAGACAGGATATTGTTCCTCAGGCTCCCTCTCTGCCATGCCTGTGTGTGTCTTTCTCCCAAAAACCTCGGCCCCTAATTGGCAGCCTTCTTTATACAGCTACTGTCTTTGGGGTCTGGTCAATATGCCCTCTCCCTGACCTTTTGGGTATGGGGTAGTGACCGTACTCCACTAATCTTAGCCTTTGGGTGCTGCACTATCCCTTGTTGGTTTTCTTAAACCAGCTTATATTTTGGTAAATATTCCACATATTAACATACTAATCACCCAGGGATCTTATTAGAATGAAGAATCTAATTTAGCAGGTATTCTTACCAGTTTGGGCTGCCATGACAAAATACCATAGGCTGGGCAGCTTAAACAACAGACATTTATTTCTTCATAGTTCTGGAGACTGGGAAGTCCAAGATCAACGTGCTGGCTGATTTGATGACTAGTGGAGCTCTCTCCCTTGCTTGCAGATGGCCACCTTTTTGCTATGTACTCACATGACCTCTTCTTTGTACACATGGAGAGGGAGCACAAGCTCTCTTCTTCTTATCAGGACGCTAATGGTAGAGAGCCAGAGCTCCACCCTTACAACCTCATTTAACTTTAATTACCTCCTATTAGGCCCTGTCACTAAATCTAGTCATATTAGGGGTTAGGGCTTCCACATATGAATTTGGGGGCGACCCAATTCAGTCCATAGCAATAGGTGTGGGTGGGGCCTGGGAGTCTGCATTTCTGGTAAGCTCTCAGGTGATAGGGTTGTTGTAGGCCTTTGGAGCATATTCTGGTGTCAGGGAACTAAAGCCAAAGGTCTCAGGTCTTGTTCAGGACAGAGTGAGGGTGTTCAGTGATGAGTAAGATGACACATATCTAACAGTGTTAATGAGGCTTGTTCATAAGCGATGCTGATGAAGAAGATATCAGCAATGCGTCACTTTTATATGTTAGATGCCATCAAAGGAAGCACAGAGACTCAGAGATTCCCAGGACGGCAGCTAATTCTCCAATAAATGACACCAAGTGAAACTGCTTTGCACCGAGTGTCTTTCAGATATTTGGACCTTTTCTAAACCATGTCAAATTCTGCAGATGGACTGCTTCACGCCTCCAGATCTGAAAGTCTATTACCAAAGACCACCGTTCTCTGGAACATTATTAATAATGCTCATTTTAAGCTAAAGCAAACAGACAAAAACATTAGTACCATACAAAAAAATAATAATTCTAGTACACAGAGGGGAAAGCAAACTCTGCCTGAATTTCCAAATTGGTACTTCAACTAACTTTACAGAGAAAGGTGCAGCTTAAAAAAGTTGAAGAATCAGGCCATTTTGCCATCATTTCATTTGGACTGCTAATGAGCATCATCAGCTAGGAGAAATGAGGAATGATTTATGAAAGAGCCGCATTTTTTAAAAAAAAAGGAAGAAAAAAAGAACATCTACCCAGATATATTTTGACAATTTCTTTTTTTAAGGATTTTCTTTCTTTTTTTTTTTTTTTTTACAGATTTTATTTATTTATTTTTAGAAAGCAAAAGGGGGTGAGAAAATGGGAGGGAAACATCAATGTGTGGTTGTCTTTCATGCACTCCCTACTGGGGACCTGGCCTGCAACCTAGACATGTGCCCTACACTGGGAATCGAACCTGCAACCCTTTGGTTTACAGGCCAGCAGTCAATCCACAAAGCCACACCGGCAAGAGCTATTTTGACAATTTCTTACAAGTGAGGCTACTTAATTCTGGGCTCAGGAATACCAGTTTTCCCTAGTGATAGGTCAGTGGCTCTTGGAACTACTTTGGATGGTGTGCCTTTATTTTTCTTGAGCATGAATTGGGCTCATTTGGATGTGAGATTAGGCCACTGTTACCACTAATGATAACTCAGAGTAAAACTTTGGAGGTTTCAGTTGTAAATAGTGTGATGTCCTATTTATTTTGACTGAAAAGTGGCAGGCACACAAAAAATAGTTAACTTCCACGGCTTGAACTTGGGAGAATCCTTTTCTGCATTCTCAGACACAAGTTCATGGCCGGCGGACCAAGTTGAGGGCTCCAGACTGTGAGCATCCCTGGGAAGCTAGAATACTGGCTTAGCCTCTCAGTTCTTTGTTGCACAGTCTACAACAGAGCACAAAAAGCCTTTAATTGAAATCAGCTGCCAGTATTCAAAGTTCCCATTTCATTCACAGTTTCAGCCTTCTCACCAAGGACTAAGTTAACATGGCACAAATCAGTGGTAGAGGATTGAGCAAGTATATTTTGCCTGAAGCTATTCTTCTACATGAAAGAGAAAATCAAGCTGGCCTAAGCCTAGACACAGGCTGGAGGACAATACTTCCCAGTATGCTCTCTGCCTGAGTACTGTACCTAAGGGTGCTTTTTTTTTTTTAACCCAAGCAAATATTATCATTGACATACTGCTTTTATTAGAAGTTAGGCAGGAAGACAGACTTGGATGGAATCCAGAAAGTTTGTCAACTAATTTGTTTGAGAGAGTTTTCTGAATGTGAAGAGATCCTGATCTGCGATTGTGTTCACTCCCCAGATCTAGACTTCTCAGGGATGTGTTGCTGGGGTCCCATGTGGCAGGGGCGGGGAGAGGAGGGCAGAGAAATCACAAATTGAGCTGGAGTGCTAAAGTCAAATTTAACAGTCATTGAGCTATAGCTGTGAGGTTGTGTTTAATTACTTTAGAGACAGGTCTCTTGAGGAACTCACTTGTTTTTGCCTTTGAGTTAAATAATGAGGTCCGACTGAGGAAATGCCAACCTTGCTTGTTTCTCTCTGCCCCCCACTCTCCTTTCCCAATCTCCTAGGAGAGGGGTGGAGACTTGTCTCTCACTCCATAGATTGGCCCAGACATTTCTAGGATCAGCCTGTATTAAGCATATACTTTTTTGCTTGTTTGTCCCCTTGCTATGCCAACCACAGCCCTGAACTGGTGACACAGGAATCTGGGGTGAGCAGGGCATATTCAGGTTTAATATGCCCTGATATGTACCTGATGGGTACAGTGCCTGATACAGTGCCTTGCGCATCGTAGATACCTCCAAGTCCATGTACTCAAAATTGAACTCCATGTCTTTCTTCTCCTTCTCCCTTCTCTGTTTTCTGTCTTGTGAATCGTGTCACTTTCACCTAGTTACCCAGTCTCAAGCTCTTACTCATTTTTGACTCCACCCACTTCCCTTGCCCACTTCCACGCCAGGATCATTCCACTTCCAGAACAGTTTCTCAGTCCTGCTCTTCCTTCTGATCCTGCTGCTTCTGTACTTAGGCTGTTGTCACTTTGCTGCAGAATTAGTCCCGCCCTTACTGCATTCATTGCTGCCAGAATAGTTTTCTTCTGCACTTTGCTATTTTTTCTAATTTCTTAAGTTGAATAGGTAAACTTTGTTTATTTTTAGTATTTCTTTACTTTTGTTTTAATATTCCTAATACATTGAAAGCATTTAAAGCTATACATTTTTCCTTTGAATATAGCTTTATCTGTGTCCTATACTTTCTTTTACTCTCTAGGTAATATCACATTTTAGCTAGGACTTGCCTATTATACAAAAGGTAATTTAAAACAGTGTTTATAAATATACAAGTAATTACCTTTTCGGTAACGATTTGTTGTTGATTTACAATATCATTGATTATAACTAGAGAAGTAGGCCTATACTATTACTTTTTCTTTTCCCTTTCACATGAATGGATACTTTGGCTGAATTGTGTTTTAGGATCATCATTTGTTTTTTTATTAATAATCCTTCTTTCTACAGATGTTATTTCAGTGTTCTCTAGATTTTAGTATTTTAGATTATGAATCAGTAACCTGTTCTATCAGAAGGTCTACAAGATTTTCTCCCCATCTTTGAAATGTAGCAATTATACTAGAGTATGTCCCAGGTTTTTGATTTTGTCAAGGTTGTTGCCCCCTCTTAATTCATCTTCTCTAGGACTGGGGGTGGAGGGCAGATTTTAATCTGGAGGACCAATTATTTCTTCAATTTAGAGAATATTTCTTCTATTATTTACTTGTTCCTTTCCATGCACTTGTTACTTCATATCCCCAGGTATTCCCTGCTAACTAGGAGATCCTCTGGATTTGTCTTCTAAGCCTCTTTTCTTGCTCCCTGTGGCATTTACTTTGGGAGCTAGTTCTCTGTGTCTTGAGATATTTCTTTAACTTGATCCTGCAGAGCATGAACTCTATTTTCAGCAAGTGAGCATTTATATTTCTCTATTTGTCTACTGAATTTTTTTTTTTTTAGAAGCAGTGTTCTTTTTTTTTTTATTTTATTTATTTTTAAGAGGGAAGTGAGGGGGAGAGAGAGAGAGAGAAACATCAATGTGCGATTGCTGGGGGACATGGCCTGCAACCTAGGCATGTGCCCTGACTGGGAATCGAACCTGCGATGCCTGGTTCGCAGCCCGCTCTCAATCCACTGAGCTACGCCAGCCAGGGCTGTCTACTGAATTTTTAAAATTCAGAAATATCATTCTTAGTTTTTCTAATTTTCTGTGCTCTAATTTTATCTTCATTCTAACTACTTTTATTAACGTCTTCTTTCTCTCTTTGATTAGTTCTACTATAAGTGAAGCGGCCAGCTCTACTTGCTCAGCCTAGTTTCTCCCTCTGGTTAGATTTCTCTTAAGTGGGTTGTAATTTTTTATTGCCTACTTATTTGTGTGCTCTCTCAGTACTTGTATGGTCCCTGCTGGGTATTCTATCAATGATGGAAGAGCAAGGTCAGGAGGCACTGGAGTGTCTGTTGTTGTGGGTTGGTGGCCAGTCAGCCAGCCAGCAAGCTGTTACCTTCTGCCAAGATGCCCATTGAATCTCCTCCCAATAGAGCAGACTGAGACCAACCCAGCCCATCAGGTAAGCCTCATGTAGGCCCAAGAGAGTGAGTACAATTTGGTGACTTCTTAGAATTCTACACTTGGGGGCAGGAGAGACATAGTGCTCTTCTAAGTGGACAGATGCCTGCCACAAAATTCAAGGCCTTCACTTTGAGGTTCCTCCTCTGCTGTTGGCTGCCAGGTCTTTCTGGCTGCCCTAGAGCCAGAAGTCCCCACATGCTCTCTCCTTGATGTGTCCTCTGAACTCTGCCTCAAATCTCTTTTTTGTTGACTCCAGAGAAGGGATTGAAAAAGACAGGGAAGAAGGGCTGAGCTTACTCTCTGGCAGCCACCATCTCAGATTCCAGCTATTAGGATTGTCATGTAGAAAGTGCAAGCATAATAATCCTAATGCCTTCGGGGACTCCCCAGCCCCTCTATCACAATGGGTCAAACCCAAAGCCTTTTAAGCTGAGCTTTCCTCCAGCTGGACACATTGGACTAGGCCCCGTACCATATATTTCCAGTCATATTAGACTCTTCAGTTTCTCAAAATCTATGCCGTGAAGTCACCCTTCTGTGTTGTAGTACACATGCCCTTTGTCTGAATGTTCCATTACTATTCTAGTCTCTGACTATTCACACCCTTCTTATTTTCTAATTCAGATACCACCTTTTATGGGAAGCCTCATCTGGAATATATTTCCCTCCTCACTGCCCTCCACCCTTACCCCTGAAACTCCTATTCATTTCTCAGTGGTGGCTTTTAACATAATCTGCCTTTTCTTAGATCATCTGTGTGTCTTCTCTCTCCCTTTCCCACTCCAAATCCTAAATAACATGAGGTCATGTTCCGGGTCTGTTTCATTTTATCTTTTCCTGCAGTGTCTAGCATGAAATGGGTGCCCAAGTGTTGAAATGACAATGGGAAGCAATTAAATTGTACATTTACAGACCAATCCTGAGGTTTTCTTACTATGGATGGGAGATAGAGCCACAAAGATCTGCTGGAGGCTTACAGAGGAACTATGCCCTCAGCATCAGTTTACAGACTTTCACCTTCAGAAAAGGTCTCGGAATCCCACAGGAAGGACTTCTAATTATCTCTCCCACCCCACAGAGGGGTTATTGTACAGAGAATGACAGGGTGTGGAGTAACAGGGACTGTGGCCACCATAACCTCCGAATTTCATGCAGAGCCTCCTCCTTAGTTGTGGGGGAGCATGAGGGTTAATCAAGTGGAATATGGCAGCTAACTCAACACCATCGCACAGGTTTGTGCTTTTTAGAAGACCTGTTGTACATGAACCATGAAAAAGATGAGTTCTGAGTGTGAAATGCCTCTCGCACTTCAGGAAGTTTGAAAAGAGGCATCGTGTTAATAAATAGGAGGACTAGATAAGCAAGTAAGGGGCAGTACTATGGGATGTGCAAGAAGATTTGGGAGGTGCCTTTTCAAAGGGCACTCATTGTAATGAACCAAGACGCACTCTACTCAAGCTTGACTGAAGACTCTCACCTCAGAGGGAGCAGCTGGACTTGTACGGGTTGCAGAGCGGCTGTGCAAATCACTGTGAGGGAGGAGGGCTGACTGTGGGGAAAAGACGGATCCTTCACCATCACCAGACCTTTGTGTGACTTGGGAATGAACAAAGACAAGGCTACTGGGGGAGCCACATTCTAATCTTGATCTCGTCTAACTATTTCTCTGCTTGGAGGCCCCCTGAAGTAGTTGGTCTCATGGTGCCATTCTCCTGCTTTTGCTCTGGGAGCTGTGCTAAAGGGACTGTAACACAGAAACGAGTACTGTGAGCCGAGTGTGTGTGTGTCTGTTTATTGAAAAGATGTATTAGTATGCTCCAAGCAGCCTTCCCTAGGGAGACTATGCTGTAGCTCTTCCTGGAGGGATCCTATTGCCCCCTTTAAGAGTCCCATTAAGTGTGTTGTCACTTTAAACAAGCCACTCTGCCCAGGGCCAGACACATAGCAGGCTCTTGAAGAATGTGCTGAAAATGAAGCAGTCAGTATTCAGTGGAAGGGTAGGGATTCAGTCTCATCTTCTCTTTCTTTTTGGCCTTCATACCATTTGCTTTTACAATACTATTTCAATTCTATTTTTCTCTTCACAGTCTCCTCGAGACTATATATGTATATACACATGTTTGTGTATGTGTTTTTCTATGTGTATGTGTATATGTGCTTATGTGGGTAAAGGTATGTATGTCTTCATATATGTGTACATGTGGGTATATTTGCACATGTGTCTGTGTATATCAGTATATTTTTGTATAGGTGTGTATGTGTGTATATCTGTCAATATGTGTGTTTGTATCTTTTAATTTTGTGTGCATATGGGTGCCTATGACTGTGTATGTGTATATATCTGTATGTACATGTGTCTATGTGCATATTTGTACATTTGTATATATCTGCATATATGTGTATATTATGTGAATGTACATGTATACGTGTGTATGTGCATGTATATATGTATTTATATGTAGATATATGTATATGTATATGTATATTTCAGATACCCACTACCCACTACAGCCTGGTGATCAAGCCCTTTCTCCTAAGAGCCACATTGAAAAAGAGTGTAAATGCCATCTTGCTTGGGTTTACACCAAGTCTTACAGCATTGCTGGAGGACGATGGGGGGAGGGTAAAGAAAAGACAGTTATTTTAGTGGAAGAGGGTGAAGGAGAACTTTTGGGATGTGGACATTAGTGACTCAGTCTAAAGGGAGGTATTGATGGCACAGGAGAGGGAGAGGGAAGAACTAAGGGAAGGAAGATCTGAGAATTGAGAGAGGATAGAATCTGTAGCTCAGGGGAGGGGCTGCGGAGAGGAGAAGTGACAAGTCTTTTATGGGCTTAGGAGTCTCTTTCCAGGCTGAGTGACCCTGTGGCAACACTCTAAAATACTCCTTTCTGCAGGTTGAATTCTGTCCCATAAAACACATATGTTGAAGCCTTAACCCCCAATGTCATTGTATTTGGAGATAACCCATTTTCAAAAGATAATTAAGGTTAAATAAGGTCATAAGAGTTAGGTCCTAATCTCATAGGTATGGTGCCCTCATAAAAGGAAGAGAGAGAGAGAGATCTCTTCATCAGCATGCACCAAAGACCATGTGAGGACTTAGTCACAACACGACAAGGGTCCTCACCAGTGACTGAATCTGCTGGCACCTTGATCTTAGACTCTCAGCCTCCAGATCTGTGAGAAATAAATATCTGTTGTTTAAGCCATCCAGTCAGTGGTATTTTGTCATGGCAGCCTGAGCAGACTATGATACCCCTCAAGAATGCCCCCTACGTGGCCAATGCCCTGTGACTGGGTAGCCACCATATCCCAGACAGACTCTACCTCTGGGGAAAGCATACCCTTGCTTTATGTGATGGGCAGAGAGGTTGGGGCACTGGGACAATGGGGATTTTCAGAGGAGGGAGTGTCAGATTCTGCAGTCTTGCTGTCCAGGGCAAGGAGCTTTATTACATGTATTTCTTGTTTTTCCTACCATGTTATTCTTTTGGGCTAATTCTTACTCAGCCCCCTCAAGAATAAGCAGACTCAGCAGGGGGGTCTGTTCTGAGCACCAAAAGGCTGGCATAAAAATTCATGATTTATTATCTCCTCTTCTCACACCTGCTCTCCAATCTCCACGGTGAGGCTGCACACGGTTAGGAATCCAGTCTCCGGAGTGAGATGCCTGTGTTCATCACTCACTGGTATTGTGACCTAGGGCAAGTTACTTAAGTACCCTGTGCCTTTGTTTTCTTACCTATAATGTGGGGACAATAATACCATCTACCTTTTAGGATTATTGTGGAGGATCAAGCAAGTGAATGCATGCAAAAAGAACTTAGCCCATGGTACACACTCAGTGTCAGCTCTTATTATTTTTTGCTTCAGCAGGGGATCCGTGGAAGTTCCTAGAGCAGATGTTGGGGCAACTCAGTCCTAGACCCATGATTCTAAAGGAAAAGGCTTTGGGTCATCTCAGGTGAGGTGGGAGCCAGAGTAGCTGGGGTGGTAGGTGTGGTAGTGGAAGTCGAGGGGTGTGTATTTGTTGGTATCTGTGTTCTCAATGAAGTGTGAAACAAGGTCATCGCCTGGTGGAGAGTGTGGAGGAGGGCCATGGAAGTTTGTGAGGGATGCAGAAGGAATGAATTAGATGGCCAGGAGAGCAGGAAAAATGAAATCTGGTAAGTTTGCTGAGCAATCCTGAGTGACCATGTGAGTCTAAGATGATGGACTTAAGGTGGAAGCAGAGGTTTGACTGTGAGTGCTTCCCTACACCCAGTGCCAGTGCTGGCAGGGAGAGGGCCTGAGCTTACTTTCTGATCAATTGTTCTCATTTGCAGGCCTGGGTATGCACTGTGCACTGGAGGCTGCTTGTATATACATGATTGCACCAGTTTTTTCCATACCACATTATGTTAATGAGCATGAGAAATATATTAGAGCCTTCTCACCTTGTTGCAGCTTCACATTCATTTCATTGTCCCTTTACCCTGAGACTACACATGTAAATAACCAGTTTAGGTAATTTAATTTGTGAAATGCCTCGGACAAAGAATTTCTTTTCTTATTTTACGTGGCTTTGGATACCATATTTCCTTTTCATTACCCTGTTGGGGGTCTTAATCTCTGCCATAGCAACAAATGCACAATATGATAATGAAGGCTTATATTTATAAAGCACTTACTATGTGCCAGGCCTTGCTTTAAGCACTTCACATACATGAACTCACTCATCTTTCACAGCAACCCCATTTTACAGATTGAGCACAGAGAGCTGCAGGAATTTACTTGCCTGAGGTCACACAGCAAGCACCTCTCAGAGCTAAGGTTCAACCTGGTCAGCCTTGCTCTAAAAGTTCATGCTCCTTTTTTAGTGCATCCTTGAAAGTAAGTTAGAACATTTGTGTGTCTCTAAAATATTGATTTTCTGAGGAAAATCATAATAGACCTACCTAACTCTAATTGCCATTTTCTTACCTGCCTATCATATTGTATTTGCCTTCCCACCCCACCACGTGACTAAGGATAAAGATGATCAGGATCATCCATCCAGCTAGTCAGCATATGCTTAGGAAAGGCCTACCCTGTTTTCGTGTAAATGAGGTGAAGATGACCAAAACACGCTTGCCGCATCCCCAGAACTCAGTCTAGCTGAGGGTCAAACAAACAGGGAAAGTACAACAATGAATAAACCCCCATAAACACCATAAACATAAGATCCTATGAAAAGCAAGCTATGTGAAGAGAAAAAAACAGGTCCAGGATGCTGAGTTTATTTCAGCCTCAGTAGGAGCCTTTTCAGTCTCTGAGCAGATGCCAACTCATCGGGTTGTATTGGAGCAACACTCTGGCTGCAAGACGCCCAGGACTCTAGTCGCTGTGCACCTGAATTTCCCGAACACAGGGAGCGTGGGAAGAGAGAAACTGGAGAGGACGTCCTGAGCTTATTTTTAGCAATTTTAATTTGTCTCTTTGACCAAATGGGACATGAGCAGAGTTCCACAAATCAGGTGGACAGTCATGTTCAGGGCATGTTTCTCATGACAGGTAAAGTGAGCTGAAGCACTTCACAGGTAAAGTTGCTTTAAGCACTTCACATACATGAACTCACTCATCTTTCACAGCAACCCCATTTTACAGATTGAGCACAGAGAGCAGGAAGGTTCTGAGCCCCTGGCACGTCAGAGCCAATATGGGCCAGTCTTTCACAGGCTGCACATCCTTTGGGAAGACATTTAAGCCTTCTGAATTGCAGTTTTCTAATTGATGAAATGGAGAAAGTAATACTTTCCTCACAGGGATGTTGTTAGGATTAGCAATGAGTGTGTAAAGTTCCTAGCATAATAGGCATTCAATCAACCAAAGCCTTCATTATTTGTTATTACACAGAGTTAGACATGGCAGTTAAAACTCTATGACAAATATTCTTAAGGATATTCTTTATTTCTGGAGCAGCCATCTATTCTTCCTGGTTCTAGCTCATCTTGGGAATATTCACAGAGGTGAAAATGCCATAAAAATGCAACATATTATATTCAATTGCTACCCTAGAAGGTTAACACTGGACCATACTTAAGTAATTACATGATCATTTTTTAAAATAGATTTTATTTATTTATTTCCAGACAGAGGAGATGGGAAGGAGAAAGAGAGGGAGAGAAACATCAGTGTGCGGTTGCCTCTTGCACATCCTACACTGGGGGCCTGGTCTGCAACCCAGGCATGTGCCCTGACTGGGAACTGAACCATTAACAGTTTGGTTTGCAGGCCCACACTCAATCCACTGAACCACACCAGCCAGGGCAATTACATGATCATTTTAACTTGTGTTGGACTTATTTTCACTTAATATTGTGGTGAGGAGAAAGGTGAAGGGAATAATTATTGATTGTTTCTATCTGCCAGGCACTGTGCTAAGTGGTTTTGCAAGCATTTAAATATTGCAGTTGCTTGGGAGTTTGGTGGCAGCATTATTCACACTTTAAAGATAAAGGAACAAAGCCCAGAGAAGGTGAGTCACTTTTTCAAGATCACAGAGCCAGTGAGTGTCAGAGTCAGTCTGGCCGAGGCCCTTTGCTGTGGCCTGCATGGTAAATGCCTTCCCAAAACATGTGTTATGATCATAGCTACTTTACAGATGGAGAATGGTAAACTAGAGCAGATAAGTGACTTGTGCAAGTTCATACAGCTATTAAAGAGGAGGCCTAAACAGAGTCCCAGTTTTTCTGCTGTTCCATCCATTTTTCCTCCTTTTCTTTGAGCCCCTGGGGGCAGGCAATATAGTAGGATGGTTAAGAACACAGGCTGTTGGATTTCTCACTGTCAGAGAAGAGAGTTACAGACATGGAAAAGGGGAAGACTTGAACGGTGCTGGACTAGAATTCAAGGTATTGGTGTGAACTCATATGTGAATGCATATATAGCTACTCACAGATATAGATGAACATATATGTACATCTCTCTACACACACACACACACACACACACACACACACACACACACACACACTTCCTAATTCTTTCCACCTAGAGAGGCAGCCTTTAAGCAGCAGTGAGCACATCTCACACCAGAACTTGGCTTCTAAACACCATTCCTCACTGAAAGGAAGCAGGGGTCCTTGGAGAAGTGGTTGGTGTCAGGGCTGGAACAGGGTGGGTACAAGATGAGCTTGAAACAACTTACGGGGCCAGTTAGCGAGGAAGTGCTCTAAAAACAATGGGAACGTATGAAAAGGACTGAGTGCATAGGCTGAAGGGTCTCGTGCTAGACAAATTGAAAACAATTCAAACATCAAAGTAAATAGTAGTAGCAACACATTATCATCCATTGAATAAAACAGAAAACCATGAGGCTGTGATGATATAAATAAGTAAATGAATGATTTGAAAGTTGATCAGAAGTGGAATACTTACACAGCTTCCACATAACTCCCTGCAAACTACTTACTTATTATGTCAGGTAAAAAGGACGACTTTACAGTCAATGAATATGTCCAATACCACTTTAATGAAGTGATGGAAGTGAAGGCCACCAAGAATGTGACGGGTCCAAACTGCATGCCTCTGCTAGCACACACTGGGGAGAGCTCAGCCTCACTTCTGTGAAACCTGAATCTAATCACGAGGAAATGTGAGATACTCCTGAAGTGAGGGGCCTCTACAAAATATCTGGCCTGTGATTGTCAAAATTGTCAAGGTCATGGAAGTTAACAAAAGATTAAGAAGCTTTCAGATGAAAGGGGGTCAACAAGAAGTAAGTAGTAAATGCAACACATGATTTTTGAACTGCAGCCTTTTGCTCTAAAGGGCATTGCTGGGTGAATTGGTCGAACTGGAATGGGGTGTGAGGCTCAGATGGAAGTAAGTTTTGATTTTAGTGATTGTTTCATGGTTACATAGGAGAATGTCTGGGTTGTTGAAAAGATATGCAAATGTATTTCAAGGTGATAATGTAATAGGTGAATAACATTCTCTCACATGGCTCAGGGAGAAAGGTCTTTGTATTGTGCTTGCAACTATTTTTACATTTTATAATTTTCAAAATAAAAATTTATCTCCCCCAACAATGAAACCTACAAAAAGAAACAACACTAGAAGGTGCTGCAAAGCAGGGGAGAATAAAATGGTTAAAAAGAGAGGCTGTGGGTTTGAATTCTAGCTTTAACTCTTACTAGCTATGTGAACTTAGACCTAAGTTATCTGTGACTTACTGTTTTGGTCTGTAAAATGGAGATAATAAAAGCATCAAGATAGGATTCTTGTGGATTTAAATGAGTTGGCAACCATGAAGTACTCAATATTATGAAGCCTATTATCAGTGAGTAATACTGTTCATTGTTTTTATTCCATGGTAGCCAATGACAGGAATCTCTGTGATCCATTTTCCCCTCAGGGCAAATGCCAGGGGAGCAAGATCTGGTGTACCCCTTTAGACTTATACAGCTAGAAATAGAGTTTAGCTAGAAAATATTTGCTATATGGCCAATCCCATTATTCAGGCAGATGGTGGCAGATGCTGTAGACTGAGAAAGTTTAAAATAACACAAATATGTTTATAATCCTTGGGCATACACTTAGGTTTGACCTGGGGCCCAATGGGTATTAGATTTTTTTTTTTTACTATATGTAATCATCATATTGGGCCAAAATATTATGTTAAGAATAATCTAGACATCTGTATGAAGAAAAAGTGATTATCACATTGACAAGCTATTTCCTCTTTTAAAAAGATTTAATTTATTTATTTTTAGAAAGATGGGAAGAGGGGAGAAGGAAGGGGAGTGAAACATGAATGTGTGGTTGCCTCTAGTGCACCCCCTACTGGGGACCTGACCTGCAACCCAGGCATGTGCCTGACTGAGAATCAAACCAACAATGCTTCAGTTCACAGGCCCGCGCTCAATCCACTGAGCTACACCAGCCAGGGCCTGGTGTTTCTTAAGCAGTTTAAAAATATATAAGCATGGCCCACTACAAAAAATTAAAGTATATCCATGACCAAGAGGGGCTGAGTTAATTAAAATAGAAATTTAAAAATTGAAATTAAAACAATGTTCTGGTTGGAAAGGAAATACAGGTCATCTTTTGAGGTTAATTCTTAAAATGTGTTCCCTTTCTTCCTTTAGATACTTGACCTCAAGCTGCGATTCTGTCATTCGAGTTGAGTTTGGGGATGAGAAGTAGAGCTAATATTTTGCAGGTTACCTTTTCGATGCATTATAATTTTGGCCCATCTTCAGTAACAGAATTCAGTTTTAAATACCTGAGTTCTGGGTTGACACGAGAACAGCTGGCTTCTGACAAATCCCCTTTGGTCTCTTCTTTGGCAGTCTTTTAAAATGTAACTTTAAAACATTTCAGAGGTTCACAATGACCATTGCTAACATGACCACATGGGCTCCACCCCACCTCACAGAAAAGAGTGAAAAACTCCAGCTGGCCTAAACTCTAACCCCGAGATGCCCCTGACCCGGACTAAAGAGCCACACATGGGCTTTTTATTTATTCTCAAAAGACAGAGAAATTTTCATGCACCTTCAAGATTCCATTTATACCAGTGACATAATGGTGTCAGTGCTTTTAAGGAGAGAGAACAGGCAGCAACTGGTATTATGCCATTAAGTGCCCAGAATCAATTATATCCTTGCTGAGATAAGGGGCAATTTTCCCATTTAAACTTCACAGATGTACGAACTGGCAAATTATTGTTGGGTTGTTGCTTCTTTTATTATAATTAACAATTTAAAAACACACATTATAATGTAATTAGCTGTTTACTGGCTATTACTGGCTCAGATCTAGCAGACACTTTACTCTCAAGTATATGAACTACTAAAAAAGTATTTTAATGAACCCTTTTATATTCAGTCACTAGTGTGGCAACATTTTGGCCATTCACAATACAGCCACTGGAAATTTCCAAGCTGATCTGGATTTATAAGAAGCATCTTGTGGAAAACTTTCAGTTTCTTTTCTAAAAATACCCAGCTCAGAGTTCATTAATTCTCCATTTCCGGGAAATGTGTCAGCAATTTTCTGGCCTTCTCCCTGCCTCCCCTCACCCCCCAGCCTTTTTGCTCTTGTTCATCCCTAAATTCTTTTATCTCATTGCAGACTCATATTCTTAATATTTTTCAAACATATGCATATAGGCAGCTTGCATGAGAAACTGTTTTTGCTCAAGGTCACTTGGACATTTTCTGATCACCCTCATGTGGACGACCGACTTGAAGGAAGCTAATAATTAGATAATGAGCAGGGCCATGTTGGAAAAAGGGGCTAGAAGTAGAAATATATTAAGTGTAACAATAGATTGTTCATAATTATAAGAGCTGACACTGTTAAGGTATTTATTATGTGTCAGACACTGTTTTAAGCACTGTTTACATTGTCTACATACTAACTTATATAAT
Source organism: Tonatia bakeri (assembly GCA_004024845.1). NCBI lineage: Eukaryota > Metazoa > Chordata > Mammalia > Chiroptera > Phyllostomidae > Tonatia > Tonatia bakeri. The sequence goes on from PVIA01000920.1 coordinate 23,901, forward strand.
CCTCACAATGACCCTCTGAGATAGTTTCTAGGACAATCCCCAGGTTATAGAAGGGACAAGGGAGGTGTCAAGAGGCTGAATAATTAGGCAATGTCTATAGAACTTGCAAGTGGCAGAGCTGGGATTTGAACCCAGACAGTTCGCCCCAGAGTCCATGCCTCCAGCCACTGTGGTCTGCTAGTGTCTACTAAACACGATGACTTTTTAAGCAAGATCAAACCAACTTTTTTTAAATTTCCATAAAAATGAAGTAGAAGAGGTTTGAAAAGCAACTTCTTCGTATCCGGATAGATAGTTGACACTGACAGAATTCCTGGGGAATATCTCCTTTGCTTGCTCACTGCCAGGCTAAAGCATATGGTAGGTTAAATGTCTAGAAAACATCCACGGGAATGATGGCGAAACCTGTGCTTGTGTAACACCTTCACGCACATCACAGGTTACTGAAGTCACCCTTACCTCCTAAATGAGAAAAGGAACCACCATATTTTGTTACATATTTAAAATTATTATTATTTAGCTATTTAGACTACTTTTTAACTTTTTAAAAGTAGTCTCAGATCTTCCTTCTATTGTATCAGGGCATTTTGTGTAAGGAGTTAAATGGTCTCTAATAATTACCAAGTTAGGTACTTCTTACCTGTACCCTCTCCTTTAACAAAACAGGGGTTGAAACAACTTAGGATAGAAGGTCAAGTAGTTGAACAAGGACAAGTGTTGGGTGATGAAAAAGGAGATGGGGTGGGGGAGGGGCCAGTGGAAAATGATGGTTTCAGAAACTTAGGGCTGGACATAGTTATACAACCAAGCCCAGCATTTTGTGCTTAACTGGCATAAAGCAACGGTGCAGCATTGACGAACTGTGTCCTGGCTTCTGATATTTCATCTGTTAGCCTTGTTCCCTGCCCAGCTGCTGGCACTTAATGCTGGCACTTCTCTCAGCAAGTCTCCTGCTGCTCCTTTCCCCCCGGGTCTCTCAGCTGCCTATCAGCTCATCCCTTCAAAGCCACAGCTTGATAACGGCTTGAGAACTACCTCTCCCAAGAGAGCTGGGGGAAAATAGATGGAAGGACTTGGAAAACTTGAAAAGGGGTTTCTGGTATTTATTATTATTAATGGGACATTTAAAGCAGCAATACTTTTAAACCCAGAACTGAATCACATGGTAACTCAGGCAGCTATGCAGGCTGTGAGCATATTTGGATGACGTTGGGTGAGGGTTCCAACTTGGGACTTTATACCATGACTGTGTGTAAAGGAGGCTTTGTCTGGCATTGGGAAGAGGGAGGAGAGGAGAAGGCAGAAGACATAACCCTACTGAGTCTATTTGTAAGGAGATGAGTGGAGAGAGAAGCCTGTCCCTGCAACCTTTGTGACCAGAGCTAGGGCAGTTTATCTTTACAAACTTACTGAGTGCCTTCTGAGTGCCAGCACTGTGCTGGGTGCCGGAAGTGCCACAAGACCCAGACATGTTCTTGTCCCCAACAAGTTGAAGGTCCAGTGGATGAAATGAAGAGGCAGCTCCTCTCCATGGCTGTCCATACCCAAACACCTACTTTTAGTGGGAGTTAGGGAGAAGTCTGGGAGGAACGGGGTGGGGGGATGGAAATTGCCTCTGCAGAGCGAGAGGCAGAGTGCATGGGGTCCTGGTTGTCAGGGAGTGTGTAGAATGAAGCCTCTGTGTGACCTAAACTCATGACAGCAGCTAAGCCCCAACCAAAGCCAGAGTCACAGAATGACCTGTGTTCTTTACCTGGCTAGTACAGACCTCAGAGGTCATCTCTAAAGCTGTTAATTTATAGATGAGAAAAACGAAGCCCAGAAGATATGCTGATTCCCCAGGTAGAGAGTGGCAGAGCTAGAAATAGAAACTAGGTGCTGTGAGGCCCTATCCATGCCACACTTAAGGGCTTGGCAGCCATGAGAATGAGGACACACCCAGGGGAAGAGGCATTTTCAGTCTTAAGAGTCATTTACACTTCAGGGTTTAAAGACTTCATCAGAGCCTTTTGGGGAACAGAGTTGGAAAGAGTGTGAAGAGAGATGGGCAGTAGGCTCCTGGGATGGGGGAGAGCAGGCTGTGGCCACAGAACACAAGCTTTACTGATTCACAGTGTGGCTCGGGTCCCCCACACAGGTGCCTTCGGGCTTCATCACTTAGCCCAACAGGACAGAACCCTCTTCTGACACAACAGAGGTGGGACCTGCAGTCTCAGGCTGTTCTGCGTGTCTGCATACTCATATATCCCTCTCCTCCACAGAGAGAGAGGCCGATCCTGAAGGGATGCAGGGGACAGGCCCAGCTGCTGCAACAGTGGTGCTCACAGACAAGTTCCAGCTGGCCTACATGGGGCCTGTGTAGGGGGCAGGGTGACAGCCAGGTAGGGACTGGGGGAAGCCCAGCCAGAGACTGTGTGCTCTTCAGCAACCCTCATTCACTGAACCAGACTCCAAGAGCTGGCAGGCCAGTGCAGCCACACATGACCTTCTGGGGAAGCATCTCCTCACTCATATCAGGCGCATCAAGAACTTGTGGCAGCACTGTTAGTCATCAACACACCTGATCCACCAGCCCCTCTGTCGGGCCATCCTCCAGGTAGGGACAGTCATGTGACCCGGTTGGGCCAAAGATACATAAGCAGAAGTCTATTGGGTAGTACTTCTAGAAGATTTGTTTTTCTGGTTAAAAAAGGGTGGAGGAGGGGGTGACTGATTCAAGGTTGTGTGTGCTTTCTTCATTTTGCACCCTTTCCAGAACATGGATCTGGGGCAGCCTCTTATGACCATGATGAGCCAGCACGACAAGGGTGATGGAAAGAGCCAGAGTCACCATTGTCATCATCGATTTTCTGCACTAGTTCTGAATTGCTTCCTCTATATTTCTTAATATGTGAGACAAGACCCTATTTGTTTATGTTGCATGGTTGGGTAATTTCTTGTTTTATAACAAGTGACAACCCTGGATTCAAGGGTTTTCACAATTTGATGCCACAAAATCTTTCCTGTCTCACCTCCTGCCACCCCCTCCCTACTCCAAACCCCCTTTTCTCCAATTAAAAAATCACAGCCCTGAAAAGTATCCTCTGGAAGAACTGGTCACACACCCTGCTCCATGCTCCGGCCTGTTCCTACGACTACAAAGCACATAGAATCACATATTATGGTCAGTTTGCTCAGATTCTTTTAGTTATCTTCTAACTTGGCTCCTAGCCTCCACCATTTCCCCCTGCAGTGCCTTCTCAGGACAGCAAAGGGTTTTCTTTAAAATACCAGTGAGATCACATCTCCCATCTTTGCTACCTCTCCAGTGACTATTTTTTTAAAGCAAAATGGTAAGTCCTTACAATGGCTTGCAACATCCTATATGATCTTCCTACCACCATTATTTCTCAAACCTCAGCTCCAACTACTCTCCTACTATCTAATTCTTCAGCCACACTGGCTCACTTGATGTTCCTCCAATGCCACAGGCAAACTCTCATCTTACAGTCTTTGTGTAAGTTGTTCCCTCTGCTAAAATGCTTTTCCTCTCTCCTCTCCTTCAAGTCTCAAGAGACACCTTCCCATTAGGCCTACTTGGGCAACCCCAAATCAAATTGCACCTCAACCCATCCCCTATACCTAGTCGTCCATTCCCTTACTCTGCTTAACCACAACCTGTGGGCAAGCTTTCCTAAGTCTGATTAAGCTCATAGGATTCAATCTTGTTGCCTTTGCTTCTGATTGTGTGGAAGGGTGGGCAGCTCTGTAATGCTTACGAAGATTTCCTGCAATATGTCAGGGCAACAAGAGCTCATCTTGATCTTGACTTGGTTTTTGAGAGTCGTGTGATAACAGTGAGTAGGTGCTGAATTGTGTTCCATTGGTTTTCTACATAGTGTAACTGCTTTGTAGGTATTTAGTGACTGATGACATTAAACAAAAGAAAGACAGAAAGGAAATAAGAAAGAGAAGCCTTATAGGTTATCTCTTTTACTTATTTGGAAATCTTATGTGGAGTGTCCATTGTGCTGGCATCTCCTACAGTTCCTCTAAGCTGAAGACATCCTCATGGGAAAACATTCTGTAATTTTCCTCTCCAGCCTTGGTATTGTGCTGTAATTTTCCTTTTTAGTTTCATTGCAACTACTAACCACCTTGGCCTCTTCTTGTTGGCCCCATCAAAACTGAGGGCACAGATTGAAAGAAAAGTCCTCTCTACTCCTTATTTCTCTGGAAGCTGCTGATCCTGCCCCCATGTCTCCATCCCCACAGCTCCTCTCCTAGGTCAGGTGCTCATCTCATCTCACCTGGAGTCAGACTCACTCATTTCCATCCCCCCCTTCCAATGCATAACCGCCAGTGCCGGGCCAATTTGACTCAGGTACAGCATCCATCATTTCAATGCCCTGACTATAGGGTAAAATATACCCTGGTCCCAGCACCTGCCATGATCACTCCATAACCAGCTCTTGCAGCCTCACCTCCACCTCCTCATGCCTTCTGGGCTTTGTGCTAACCATGCTCATGTGGTCCCCCCATGAGCCCCTTCCAACTTCTCTTCTATGGCTCATATTAAACCCCTTCTCCCCACCGTGCACCCATGTTGCCCTGCTCTGCAGCTCGGACCCTGTTTTCCTTCAGACTTGGCTCCTGTGCCTCTCCACTGTCAAGCTCTCCCATCCCTCAGTTGTAGTGAACACCTTCTACGGGAGTGCCTCGGACCTTATCAAGACAACTTCTAAAACATTTATGTCTCTCAATGTTGTACTGTATTTAATAAAATATTTTTTATATTTCATATTATAAAACATTCTGTTCTGGGATGTCATTTCCCTTCCTACCTATCTCATAAGCGACCTGAGAGCAGAATGCATGACTGATGTGCCTTTTCTCTTTGGAGAAGCTTTGTTTCCTCCATTATGAGCACATGACACCTGGTTCTCTGAGTTGGAGGAAAGGTGTTGATGGAGTGAGTCCAATGGCCTGAATTTTCTTGGTGAAAGAATAGCAAAGTCAAGGTTTTAAAGTAAGAATTTCAAATAATCCTTTTTAAAAAAAGTAATAATAATCGGCATATTTTGCTGATACTATTTAAAATGTTCAGCTTATATGTTTTTACTTCCAAATATCATCCTATAGCAAATGCTGAAGTTAGAACAAGGGAAAATATCAGCGCATTGAATTTAACACATTGCTTGATACATAAGACTTTCACTCAATTATCCTGAAGAAATAAATCAACAACATCGAACTTTGCAGGAGATGTAGGGCTTTGGAATGAGTGGGCCAGGGGTGCGTAAACCTGGGGCAGGTCTCTGTCTGCAGCAGGATTTGAGGGATGATAGGAAGCCTCATTTAGATTAAGGTTCCCAGTGTGAATGCCAGTCCCAAATGGCACATGAAAATCCTTTTCTCTACTCTCCTTAGTCAAACCACTAGTACACCTGAAGGGCAAACACAATACACAAAACAGGATGGCTTGGCGCTTTTTTGTACCCTTTTCTCTTTTTCTCCCTATAGGGACACACTGGGGTAGATATAAGACCGGGAGGAATCATGTACAGGGAAGTCACAGGCATTAACAACAATCTTTTTTTCTTTTTTAAAGATTTTATTCATTTATTTTTAGAGAGGGGGAGGGAGAGATGGAGAAAAACATCAATGTGTGTTGCCTCTCATGTACCCTCTACTGGGGACCTGGCCTGCAACCCAGGATTGTGCCCTAACTGGGAAGCAAACTGGTGATCTTTTGGTTCCCGGGCCGGCACTCAATCCACTGAGCCATACCAGCCAGGGCATTAATCCTTTAAAATGATTGCTGTAACTGCCCTGTCTCTCTAACCAATCCCCCAGGTCCAACCCACAGTCCTCCTGGCTCTGCTTGTCTTCAGTACAGGTCTTTTCTGCTTCCCTCTACTGTCTCTCTGCCCTTCTCTTGCTCTGAGTTCATGGCAATCAGCCCTCGCAGCACCTCTCCTGTACCTAGCACCATTGGCTTCACCCTGCACAGGGAGAGGTAGACTGGAGCCTGCCTGGGGCTCAAACTGGTGTCTTGTGCTGAGAACACTGGGTGGTGGGCTCAAGGTCCAGTCCTACTGCTGGCAGGCTCAGAGCATGGCCCCTCCCAGGCATGCCCCTCCCTCACCCAGCTGGATAGTGGGCCAGACCCCAGCCTGTGAGAATTTATTCCGAGAGAACTTAGTGTCGGCATGAGGCCCTGTTGCTTGTCACTGCTCGCAGAACGTTTTGGGGCCTTCAGGTGGAAAGTGCTATAAATGCAAAGCAGCCTCCGCCAGATCTTATTTGGCGCATCAGCAAACGATAGGTGATTTACTGTCCTGTTGCATCGAGCCCCTTTCAATTCGGTCTGATGATTTGTGAAAATCTAAGCAGAAGCAAGGTCCTCTCCCTTGCTTTCTTCATGGTGCAGGTGGGAGAGGGAACAGTGAAGTACAGCTGCCCTGGCTCTTGGTCTAATACAGCAAAACAAAACATTTTTTTCTTCATGGATTGTAACTCGTGGCTTATTTGGGATCAACGCACTCTGGCTGACCAGCTCCAATCCAGAGGTCAGCTTGTGCATTTCCTACTGATCCCGAGAGAAGGCTGGGGCCCACCCCAGGGACTCACATCTCAGCTGGGATGAGTGGGCTGTGTCTGTTAGCACTGCTCCTCTATCTGGGCGGGGCCTGCCCGATGCTCCTCTCCATTAACTCATGTCTAATGAGTCCACTCCAAGTCACTGCCATCCAAATGCCTTCCCTCACTCCCTGGTGTTACGTACCAGACACCAAGTTAGTACCCCTGTCCGTTTCATAGCATCGTGACGGACAGCTCCTGTCAGAATACTATCATTTCACATTTGCTTCAGCCTGTTCTTCCCACTGGAGTCTGAACTCCAGGATGGCAGAATGAGGTCTGCCCCGTTCCCCACTATTGCTCTTGTCGCAGTGGCTGGACACTTCACAAGTGCGCCACACATTTTGAATGAAAAAAAAAATCACAGACAGTACTAGGAGGTATTCTGAGGCTCCCACAGGTGACATAATTTGCCCAAAGACACAGTGTTTAGTAAATTTTGGCCAATCATATTTTCCTGATTTCTAGTCCCACATCCCTTCCTACAGTCACTTGTGAATCCCTCCCCTAGTTGTTGTCTACAGGCCCGAATTCCAGGATGGTAATGGTGGACACAGGGCGGCAGGAGGAGGGGACGCCCAGTGGGAGTCCCGTCATATCCAGCTCCCTCAGACTGTCACCGCATCCGGCTTCCTTTGAGGCTGAGATACTCCATAGAGCTAAAGATCCAAGACTTTAACCCAGAAAACAACTGTCTCCTACTAAAAGAACATTTGAGGCCAGAGGAAGCTCGATAGTCAGAAAAGTAGGTCAAGGTTGGGGGATGGGTTGAAAAAGGTGAAAGAGATTAGAAGTACAAGTTGCTGCTCATAAAAATAGTCACAGGGATGTAAAGTCAATAATAGTGTAATAACTATGGTGTCAGATGGCACTGATTTACTGGGGAGATTACTTCTTAAGGTATATAAATATCTAATCTCTATGTTGTACACCTGAAATTAATTTAATATTGAATGTCAATGGTAATTGAAAAGTTAATTTAAAAAATTCTAGGAGAGTTCCTTAGTTAAATGGCAGGGGGGGCATGGTACAATCCGGCTGCTAAGGTCCTGGGGAAAGGCTTCTCCGCCCCCAGCTGGAAAGCTGGAGGTGGGAACAATTAAAAGACTCTACTTACGAGAAACATCCATTCCGTTCAGGGAAGAAATGTAGCTTTTAAGAGTGCTCACGGAATAATTTTAATCAAGAGCAAGGCGATAAACACAACAGCATGAACGGTGCAGAAGGCTAGAAGGAGCCAGGTGCACCAGGAGACACACGGTCTCTAAATTAAATGGCTGGTTCTCTCTTGTGGTCACTAGAAAATTATGGAGTGGAGTCATTCGCTTGGCATTCCCTTTTTCAAAAGTAAATCATTGGTTTCTTCATTTTCACTAAATTGTTTTCCTGGCCTCCAGGGAAAATATGACAGAGCATAACGCAGACGCAGAAGGGAAAGGCCAAACTGGTACAAAACATTTAATTAAATCCCTTTTATAAAACAAGCTTCCTTAGCTTGATAAATGGATGAAACAAAATGTGCTTACCCAGGCAAAACAATGAAGCAGGTCCACAACAGTTTATAAGGGGCATGGATCGGTTGCAGGTGAAATTCATCCTCCAGCCTGTCATCCACGCTGGGGTGCAGGCTAAGGGGCTGGGAAGCCACCTCAGAATGGTGACTTCACAGTGACAATTCTGCACTTCCCTCATGGAGGAGGTTTATGAGGGAATTCTGTGTCTAAGGGTAAAGGTGAAGGCAGGTTCCAAGCAGCACCTGCATGGCCGTGTGGGGGGTGAGGGCTGGGAGGGGAGCTCAGGAGCTCTCCCAAAGGGGACACTCCAGTGGCCCTGCCCTGGCCAGCTCTGCCTTCCAGCTGGGGAGAGCATTTAGTCTCATCATCCAAAACCTGCATCTGAGAGGCACAACACCTGTAGAGCTTTTTACAAGCACAGACCCCCAGCTTCATTGGGACAATAGAATCAGTCACCTGACAAAGAATTAGAACAATATTTTACAGAATCTCAGCCTCGAATGACTCACAGGGTCTGGGGCCCTCTCGTGTGTCCAGGTCAGGAAGTGGACCCCCGTCTGCAGTGACTGGCTCTGGGTGCCTTGGCCCCTAAGTTGGCTCCAGAGTCACAACCCACTGTCTCCAGGAATGTCGGTGCTGGAGGACTCAGGGGCTCATGTGCCTGAGGAAGGTCACACCACTGGCAGAACTCAGGCAGTAGGACCCTGAGAGGTGGGCCTCTGCATCCATCTTCCTAGCCACAGCCCTCCATGGGATCTGGGAAGGTTCATGGAGGAGACACCGCCACAACTCAGCACCAGGTGGAAGGTGGAGCAGGAGGGAGAACTGGAGTGGGAAACGCAGCCTGAGCTGTTGGGGTTTTAGGAGCAAAGGATGGAGGGGCCTCACAGTGGGGCCCTCCCTGGCTAATGCAGCCATGTAGCTTTCACTCACATGTGACCTGTCCCTCCAGTCAGGGGACAAATTCAGGGGCCCACAACCATTCTTCTCTGTGCCCCTCACCCCCTCACTCCCCAGAGCATCCAACAAATACTAGGTGAATAAAAAGAGGGTGAGGCAGAGAGCACAGGGACCTGGGCTCTGAAAGGAGCAGGCTAAGAGGTATTTATGGCCCTGGCAGGTGGGAAGAAGCAGTTCAAGGGGGGTGGGGTGTGGACACAAGGACAAAACACAGGCGTGTTTCGGTGGGAGCAGAGGTGGTGCTTACGAAGATCTGAAACCTATGTCTAACTTTAAGGTTGGGCCCCAAAGTTCAGAGTTAACCCTGGTGCTAAATTCAGTCTTTCCCTGATGTTGTGGGCTTTCCTGAGCAGCAGAATTTGGCAATGGAAGTCACAAGTTGCATGGTCTTCAAGCTGACTTAAACCATATTCAAAGTGAGTTTACAGCAGCAAAGGGGCAATTACGTGGGTCGAGTGGTGTGGGAAACAAGAGTGCACATGCTGACAGCTGAGAAGGTATTTGAATATCACTGGCTCTTTTCCTCTGCAGGGGAGAGCCATGAAGGATTTTACAAACTCTGAAAACACGGTGACTTCATGTTTCTTGCAGGAGATCTAAGGTCCTTTAAGGCATTCTAATGATTTCTTTAATGGCCGCTAGGCTAAGGCTGCTTGAATTCAGGGAGGTTTCCCCATTGTTTATTGCTGGCAGAGTGAGGACACCCTCCATTGGGAACCTGAAGCTACTTATGAAATCAGTCACGGGAACCTGAAAGAGTTCGCCAAGGGCCTCAGCAAGCTTTTGCTTCCCAAGGCACTGAACACGGCGATTGTCTCTCTTTGATGTGCAATTCCAGAAGGATCACAGAGGACTTCGTGGGAGAAAGCCACTTGAATAGCACGTTGCCCAGAGGAGCTTCGCTGGCAAAACTGAAGCTGTTCGAATATTTTGACATACAAGAGTCTTGCAAATAACCCTGGCATAACTTTTGAAGATTGTTCTAAGAGCAGCACTGAAGATTTGAAGGTGCTTTTCTTGGGAATTTTATTTCCTGAGTGGAGGCCAGCTCCGTCTGTGCTGTCAGGGAGTCTGTCCGTTCATGTGCTATGCCCTTTCAGATGGGTTTCCCCTTCTGCAGGATTTTACTGAGCTGATATAGATGTCCTTTGTTTTTTGACTTTAAACAACTTTTTTATTTTCAGTTACAGTTGGTGAGCTGTGGAGGGGCTGACCCCACAGAGCAGTACTTCCTTCAGCAGGGCTCTGGTGCCTGCTGAGTTTACCCTCTGAGTGTGTTCTTTGTGGAGGAGGTTGGGTGGTGGTGCTTTGACGTGGTCTGAAGCTGTGTACCAGGTGCTCTGGCGCTGGAGCCTCCCAGGAGGTGATGGCCAAGTTCAGCTGCTATTTATGTTCTTCCCAGGGCCACCCAGCATGAGCTACAAAGCATCTGCAGGTGGCTGCTACTTTTCCTGAGCTTGGAGGTACCCAGAAGAGGCCAAGCTGTACACCAAGGCCAGACACCCCCAGTCCAAGCCTGGGGATATCTAGTGAGAGGTATGTGGTGTGCTGAGGCCAGATGCTGCTTGTTTAAGAGATTTTAGGGAATTCTGAAACATGAGCCAAGAAAGGCTATTTGTATGGAAAAGTCATTGGGAAGACTGGGTTAGGCCCACAAGTTGGGTGGGTTAGGGTCTCAGGAAATCCCCAGGGTGGAGCGAAGAGTGTGAGTGAGGTTTGTGGGGACTCAGATATGGCACCGGCCTGCTGGCTCTATGGGGGGAGGATTCATCAAAGAACAATGGTCTCTGCCAGCTCTTCTGTCTGGGAGAAAGCTGCCCCTCCAGCTCTCATTCCAAAGCCAAACAATCCAGTTCCCCCCCATATGTCCCTGGTTCCCTTCAAGCTGCTGCCCCAGTGCTGGAGCTCAGAGCAAGTGAGTCCTGGTAAGTCCATGCGTGGACCCTTCAAGGGGGACACCTGGGACTCCAGAAGCTTTCTATCTCACTCAGCCACAATCCCTGACAGTTTTTACAGCCAGAAGTTATGAGGCCTTCTCTTCCTGGCACTGGAACCCTAGTATTCTAGTATGGGGCTGGGGCTCCTCACTCCTCAGTGGGGAGCTCTGCAGCCAAGCTATCATCCCTCCACATTTTTACTGACACATGTGGATGTGGGACTAGCCTGTTCCATGTCTCCGCCCCTCTTACCAATCCTGATGTGGGTTCCACTTTTTATTGTTAGTTTTAGGACTTCTGCTAAGCTAGATTTCATGGTCCTGAAAGATGGCTGTTCTGTAGGTTAATTGTAATTTTGATGTGGCTGTGGGAGGAGGTGAGTACTGTGCCTCTGCTGCCATCTTGACCAGAATCCTAGATATTCTTATTTATATAGGTTTTTCTTTCATCTCTCTCCACTTCTAGTCTTCCCTCCCCTCCATCAGAACTTACACATTTAAATTGTCACTTTCTTAGAATCCTCCTCTCTGTCTGCCCAAGTGGCAGACAGTCATGGCAGTCTCATCTATAGCCATGAGTAAGTGCGATGAACTGCAGTCCCTCTAAATTCTCCTCCTAGCCCCTTCCTCCATGTCGTGGTGGGATATCTGTCTCATAGGGGCTCTTTGGTGGTTTAAAAGCTATTTCCAGCCACATGATAAAGGGTGTGGAGCTATGCCAGGAAAGTGGGAAGTGCATTTGAAAATAAGGTGGGACCCTCCTAGAAAACCTCAGATGAACATTTTTAGCCTCAAACTACTGTGTCATTCCTACCATGTTGGATGCCTTAGCACATATTCCCAGCCACTTTCTCAGTGACCATGGGTCCTTCCATGTTCGTGAAGAAGCCAGAGATTAGTCAAAGGTATACTGGCAGATAATGTGTCTCTCTCTCAAGCATTTAGGACAACCCAAGACTCCACTTGCCAATTTCATATGAGCCATTATCTGCCTTTTTGTTTTAGAAGAAAACCTTGTCATCTTTCAGTGCACAGAGTGGTGTTGATGTGGTTATTGCATGCCCAAGACGGGCAGTGCAGAAAGAAAGTCTTTTTTATGCCAGTCTCCCTGTGGGCCCTCTTCTCAGAGTTACTTACTCTAGCCCTGGATTCTCAGCTTGGATATATGTGAGGTGTTCTTTAAAATATCCCCTAGGCAGTCATTCACTCATTCATCCACCCCGGCATCCAGCTGTCCAGCCATCCATCTAACCATTATTTTACTGAATCAGGTAATTTATTCCCTTGCTCAAAATCTTCCAGTGGTTTGCCACCACCCTCAGGCAGAGTCCTTGCCGTGGCTAACAGGCTCCTTTATAACCGAGCCTTGCCTGTCTCTCCTACAACTCTCCTCCTCCTCACTCTATTCTATCACACTGGCTTTCTCAATTCCTTAAAGGCTTTTTTTGCTCGCCATTCCTTCTGCTTAGAACCTTCTTCACTGAGATTCTTATTCCAGATCTCTTATTAAAAGTTACTTTTTCAAAAAGGTTTTCCTCTTTAAAAGAGAGAACTCTTTGGAGTTTCCCATGATCTCACTTTACTTTTTATCCCAACACTTAGCTAAGATCACCACCATATAAAAGCACAGATTCTCTGTTGTTTTCTACCTGTAACTCTTCCTACAATATAAGGTCCAGGAAAGTGGGATCTCAATCTTTTCTCCTCTGTGCTTTATCCCCAGAGCCTAGAGAAACATCTAACAATAGTATTTGTTGAATAAATGAATGAATATCTGATATAAGTACTATGTTGTCCCCATTTTACAGAGGAGGTAACTGAGGGTTAGGGGACTCATGTAGAAAGTGGTGAATCTAGGATCCCAATCTAGTTCTAAATCCAGGTCTGATGCTCTTTAACCTCTTAACTCAGCTGCATGCTATTGCCAGACCTTTGTTGAGGTAAAATTACTACCCTCTTCCAGTTCCCAGAATAACAGAAGGGACCAGACAGTAAAGGGAAAGTTATTGGGTTCACCAAAAGTTCATTTGTTTTTTTCCATAAGATGGTTCTAGTAACACTCAGTTGTTTTTAACTTCATTAGAAACAATTTTGTTAGTTTGTGTCATGACAGCTACCGTATCAGCTTGCATTAAAAAAACTTATCAAAACTGGTGAATTTTTGTGTAGCCATTTCAATATTAAAGATGGAAGAAAATAAGCAACATTTTCAGCATGTTATGCTTTGTTATTTCAAAAAGGTAAAAATGCAACTGAAATGCAAAAAAAGAAACCCAAAAGATTTGTGCACTGTATGGAGAGGGTGCTGTGACTGATCAAATGTGTCAAAAGTGGTTTGTGAAGTTTCCTGGAACTATTGACATTTTGGCCAAATAATTCTTTGCTGTGGGGCTGTCTTATGCATGGGAAGATGTTTAGCAGCACCCTGGCCTCTACCCACTAGAAGCCAATAGTGGGAGATAGCCAGCATGCTCGAATACCCAAATCAATAAAGTTTTTGGTGAAAACAAAACATGTTTTTTATTTTATGGAAAAAACCAAATGGACTTTTTTGCCAACCAAGTACACAACGAGGAGTCGGCACCTGTACAAGACATAGAGAAGGGGATGTTCAACTCCATATGAATCTAGCTAGCTAAGAGGGAATATATTTTCCAGTCAAGAGGGAGGGGTCATTTTAAGTAGGAAAAAGCACACGTTGCAAGAGCACTGGGGTGTGAGGAGCATGCGCATGTAGTGTGCAGCACCTGAAGTGGTCCGGCCCTGCTGGAGAGGGTGGGGGATGCAGAGGGAGCCAGGGCTGCAGAGCCAGGTGCTGGCGTGATGGAACTCCACCTTTTGAGTACAATGTAGACCAAAGTGGATATGCAGGGGCAACAAGATGAACTTCCTACAGAACAGTTTCTGAAAGGACTCAATATCGTGTTACACAGCAGCATCTCCATGGAGACATGCCCCCTTTTCAACATAACCGAGAATACATTTCCAGCTCCCCAGTCTGGAATGCTCACCAACCTCTCCACACTGAAAAATGGGACAATCACTGTGTTATCACCTTCTGTACCTTGCTCGCTACCCATGTGAATGCTAATTTTTAAAACTGCCACATTTCAAGTAACCTAGATAAGATGGGAAAGTGAAACGAGATGGGTTAGGTCAGTTAGGAGAGACTGGCGGAGGCTAGCCGAGGCGTGGACAGGATGGGAGAGGACGGTGTAGTGGAAGAATGCTGTGTGGGTCTGTGGGGTGCAGGGGCGGGGGGTGGCGGGAGTTGGGGATGAAGGACAAAGATTTTCCTACTTTAGTTGGAAGAATGTTTTCTGAGGTTTCAATTCTTCAATTGTTTCTAGTACTTAAATAGGATCAACTGCCATTTAAGCTGTGAAAATATGACCAAGGACTCTAGTTACAGGCCCGGGGAAAGAAAGAGGTGTTTGAATCCTCTGGAAGCCTTTCAGCTGCGCAGACACATGAAAGCACGGTGGGCACAAGCCACCCCTGTCTATAGGTGAGCAGAGCAGGGCAGAGGTGGGCGGGGCAGGGAAATGTGCACCACTGATGCCTCCCACTTATGGTTTCTTAAAGCCACCGAGGGTTCTACACCACTGCCCTGTGTTCCTTCTGTACCTGTCCTGTGAGCATTGTTCCATGGATTTAAACATAATAGTGTTTTAGGGTGTAACTTTATTTGCTGTCCTTTTGATTGCTGCTTTGTAATGTTTTATCTATTTTAATTATTGTTTCCACGGGCTGCTTGTACCCTGAGGTACTTCTGGGGAGAGCTGCATTTTAAGGAATGAAGAACTTGATAAAGAAGTCCACAGATGAGGGACCATATTAGTCAAACCTGTGTCTAAATGAGTATTTTCTTATTTGCCTGGTGTTGAGTGTTAATAAGTAGTAATCTCTCTTTCAAGTGTAAGGACTGAGGTGTGATGTCCAAGGTTAGACGTGGAGGGCACATGGATAGAGCTGGGAATGAAAGGCAATAGTCCCAAGGGTTCTCTTAGTTTCCAATAACTAGAAATCATGTATCATGTTTAAGTTTGCTCTTATGTTCTCAACAAGTCTTTAAAAGTAACAAAGTTCTTATGTTCTCTACAAATCTTTAAAAATAGAAGCTCTAAAGACTGCAAAAGTATACATTTTCCACTTAACTCAAGTAGCAATTGAATTGCAGTTCTCTTGGCCAGGAGAAGAATTCCATAGACCCAGTTCTTAGCCCGAGTCATGTTACACATTCAGTTACATTCCTTGGCCTAATAAAGTAGGAAATGGATAGTTGGCTTGGCGTTTCCTGACTTGAAGTAGGTGCTGTAATGACATAACACCCTTCCAGTCCCCCACAGCCACACCAAGCTTTTTATTTCCGTGTTTAAGCACAGGCAAGGTCAAAACAATAGATGAAATTTCATAAAACAGTAGTAGTTATGCCAAACTGTTTTTACCGACTTCCTAAAAACACTCTGGAGTCAGCTCCAACTGTGTTTATAAATGGAAAAGGAAATGAAGCTCAACACCCCAGCCACAAAAATCTCTGGTCCTGCCTTGGCCAGATGCCTCAATTTCCTCTTCATAAACAAGGTCAAAGGGGAGGCCAGTCACTTGTAAACAAAGGTTCTGGCCTCCCAGATCCTCGTGGTAAAAGTTGTCAATGAAGTTGTCAGGTTTACACGATGTCGTGATGCAAGTATGAAGAATTCCAGGCAGACGGAGGCAACCAGCTCGGGGCCGACAGTCCTTGGAGCAAATGCGGCTCACAGAATGCAACTTTTATCACACCTCCCTCCCCAGCCCCAAACGTGCCTGCTTCTACAGACTCCCTCTGCAAAGCTGGGTGCTAGGACTCTTTATTATTCCTGGATAGCTTACAAAAGGATCCTCTGCCCACTTGTAATCCCAGAAGTGGTCTCAGTTCAGTAAGAACTATGTACAGTCACAAGTAATAATACTGGAACCTGAATTTCATTCAAAGTGAGTCCCCTCCACTAGCTTTTAATCCTCCTGCTCTTCCCCACCCAACTCCTACTTGCTTGTTTGGTTTCTCCAAGGGTGGGTAGGGGAAAGGAGAAGAAGGAGAGGTAAGTGGGCAAGAGAGGTATCATGTCCCTGGCATGACTGTGGCATTATTTCTCTTCAGCTATGACATATGTTGGAAGCTGCCATGGGCATTGGTGAGAGCTCTTCAGAGGCTCCCCCACCAGCCTCTCTAACCAGTGGTTCCCTGATAATGATTTTGCGCTCCATCCACCCCTCCCTTGCCTCCTGATTATCCCACTGCATAGCCCAGTTTCTTTCTGCCGTGCTTCCCTCGCCTCTCCAGGTGACAGAGTCTAAGACAACTCCCCACGGCTTTCTCTATTTCATCATGCACATCAGTCAGAAGGAAACACTCCTTGAATGCGCTCTGGGTGGGAATGTATTAACTTCCCAGACTTCGGGTCTTGCCATGCTGTTGCCTGCTGCTTCAGCTGGCTCTGGCCTTTTAGATTTCTCTGAAAAGTCAGTCAACGATCTTCCCCTGGGCCTCTCAGACCTCTGGGGATGTGTGTCAAGCTTGGGACAGTCTCACTGAAGCTTCATTTCACGAGCTTAAGATGAGGAAGAAGTCTCACTACATAATCCCTGTCTTACTGGGGATCGAACGCACAGATTCACATGGGCCAACGAGATGTACATAGACACGATAAACGTCATGGCCAACCACAGGCTTTTAAAGACTTTGGGAGTTTCAGCTTCTTTGTTTCTGCTGTCTACTACGAGAGAATAGCATGATAGGAATGCTCTCTTAGTCTGGGACTTAAAATGAGAAAACAAGGGTACAAGACCCCACCAGTGGTGTCAAGCTAAGCTGCAGATAAACAGAGCCAATGGATGCAAGCAGAACTGTATCCAGCCCTTAATCTTTACATGATTTAAACAAGAAACATGTCCTTGTGCATGCAAATCATTGAGCTATTTAGGCCCATTGTCCTTGCAGCAAAAGCTGACTTACATACCAACCAAGTAGTGGCTAGTAAAGTATTAGAAAAATTCGGGGAAGTATGTCCTAGAATCCGAGTGAAAAAAGGGTTTCAAGTGAAAAGGAGGATGGATTGAGTTAAATGTTGTTGACAGTTCAATAAAGATGAAAAGTGAGGCTTGACCATTGGATTTAGCAACATGGAGGGAGCATCAAGACTAATAAGAACAGTTTTGATAAAACGGTGAGGCCACTGCTTGATCAGAGTAGGGTCAAGAGAGAGTGAGAGGAGAGGATTTGTAGACACTGTGATGTGAAAACTGTTTTGAGGGATTTGGCCATAAAAGAACAGAGACTGATGCTGGAGCTGAAGGAAGTATATGGATAAGAAAGGTTTTTTACTTTTATAAGATAAAAATAATTAAACTGAGTTTTAAAATTATTCAGTAAAGAGGACAAAATGATGACATAAGAGAGAAGAGAGACAAATGTTGGGGTAATGTTTTCCAATAATCGAGGGAGCATGTGACTAATACAGGGATAGAAGGATGGTTCTCAATGGGAGGAAGACCAGTGTGTCCCTTGTGATGCGATGGAAGGTGGTCTTTAGGACACTGGTGCAGGAGATAGGTATGTTTAGGGGAACTTGTGTGAGGTATATTTTCCTTGCTTCTAGCCTCTTAGTGAATTGGGAAAATCATCAACTGAAAGAGGCTGAGGAGGAGGCGATGAAGGGCTGAGTGGAAGGGAGAAGATATGAATGAACGTGTCTATCAGAGTGGGATTGTGAATGGGCTTTAGGGTGATTGTCCCCAAAGGCCTTGACGACCTACCCCATGCCCAGCATTTACCCTTGGGAGTCTCAGAGTCCAGGGTCAGGAGCTGTCACTCAGATGTATCAGTGGGCAGGGCATTCTGTGAGGTGTGGTCAGTCAGGAAGGAAAGGGCAGGGGTCCTGGTGGGAGCACAAAGCAGGGAAGAACCTGTTCCAGCTGGGGGGGTGGTACTGCTGATGACTCAAAGGTTCTCAGAGGGATGACTGACTCTTAGTCACTTGAGGCATGAAGAAGAACTAGGAGTCATCCAGGTAATGAGGGGGAAAGGGTGTCCTGGTAGAGAGAGAGAGCTATACTGAGGAGGTAGTGTGGCGTGTTTAGGGGAAATGAATGTTTTTTCAATATGGCTGAGATATATGTGTGCACATGTATGCATGTGCATTTGTGTATGGACTCCTGTGCACATAGGTTTGGAAGAGGGGTGTGCATATGATCAAGCAAGTCCCCGAGATACGTGCTGAATGCCACGATCAGCAGCACTCTGCCTCCCTGCTTCCGTACGATGTGCATCACACCCACAACTACCCATGTGCCTCCCTGAGCGCACCTATTGCAAACGACAACATGTTGATGTTGTTATTTACTCTTTATAGCATGACCAACCCAATGAGAAGTTAATTTCACAATATACACACAGGCCAGGTTTCCGTTTCACCTTGGTGTCCTACTGAGTTACACAGGTTGAGGCTTTGACTCAGTGACTAAAGAAAGGTCCCTGCCAAATGTTTGTGTTGGAGATTGAAGGCAGAAATATTAAGTAAAACAAAAAGAAACCAAAACTATACTATTGTATATATCAGTAGTTTTACAAAATACATTTACTCCTATAGTTTTGGTTGGGGGTACGGGTTGTTGCCAACAGAAAAATTCTCTGAAAACATTGCTTCAGATTGCACCATAAAAAAAGAAATAGCATAAGTCATAGTTTGCAAATGCCCCCTGTGCCATCGTTGTCTGTTTAACATGGTTTTCAATTAACACTCCCTACGGTGCCCCTGCTAACTTCCTATTAAAATGCTTTCAAAGGTCCAGAAAAGGCAAAAAAAAAAAAAAAATTCCAATATCATTGTAAACCCAAGTAATGAACAAACTAGCATTAGAACCTCATAAAAATTTTCAATAATCGTAAGACTTATACTGAGAAAAGCAACCAGTGGCCTATCCATCCTCCACCTCATGGAATAAAGGCAGCAGCCACACGCTTAGTTCTTAGCCACACTATCTACCTCTTTAGAGAACTCGTTTAAACCAGAGGATCTATGGCGAAAGGTAATAGGGAAAGGTGGAAGGGGGGAATTGGGAGTATTGTGTGAGCTACACAAAGGCAGAGATTTTGTCTTTTCTATTTTATGCTGTACCCAGTGGCTGAAACAGATTAGAAGCTCAGTAAATATTGAATGGAGGAAGGAAAGGAGGGGCCAGAGTTTGATATTTGTAATGGCACATTGCATTCTGGGGCTATAGGTCCTGTAATGAAAATGGCTGCCAAGGTGCAGATGGGGAGATGTTAGGAGTGCAGTTAACTGCATTGGTCCAGCGGGTATGCAAACTAAGCAGTGTGGACAACAGAAAAATCTGCACATGTAGGGCCCAGCTTCAAAGATGACCATTTACTGGACCCTAGGGCCTAGGTTATAAGTGTTATAAGTTGACTTGCTAGCATGGCTCCAAGAAAAGAAAGAGACAAACAATGAGACGGGTACTGACGAGAGCCAGGGCAGTCCCTACTTGTTACTTGGTAGACATCAAGTCTGGAAAGATTCCTCTGTATTTAGATACAAGCAAAGACAAGATATTTAGCAAGAATTGGTCGAGATGTCCTATAGAATGAGGAAAAAGGAATATCTTCTTGAGGACCTAGAAGAAATGAGTTTCTGGAATCAGGATAAAGCTTTAGGAAACGGTTAGTCACCCTCAAAAACATGCAATAATCTTAGACTATAAGAAACAGGTTGGAAAGTCACCAAGAAAAAAACAGATTGCCTTGCTGGTGTTTACATTAACTCAAACTCATTAGAAAGTAGTTTGGCAAAATGGATTAGAGCTTTAAAATATATTCTACCCTTTGACTCCTTAATTGCATTTCTTGGAACTTATTCTAAAAAAGTAATCAGAGATACAAAATTTTGTATACATATATGTATATATGTATAAAATAAGCACAGTATCATTTTAATAGTTAAAATAATTCTAGTTCTCATATATTCCAGTGACAATTTAAATAAGTTACTTTGGTATATTCATATAATTTTGTTATCAGTCCTTGGAAATATGATTATAAGAATAGCTAGTACAATTATAAAATTATCGTGCTACATTTTTAAGTAAAATATATAATACAATATCTGAATTTTGTAAAAAAAGGTAGGATTGCCAAAAAATGTTTATAGAAAACTGTAAGGTATAAAGAATAATTACTTCTGTGTAAAAGAACTTCAGGTGAATTTTATCTTTTAAAGTGAATTTTTAGTTTTTGGATTTTTTGTAACAAGCATAAGAATTAAATACCTGCTTAAATGCTTGGTATTGATCTATGCAAAATAGAATTCAGGTTTACTGTCTTGAACATAATACATTGTCTCCGTTGTCTTTAAAAATCCCATTGAAATGACAAGAGTGCTGTGCAAAAATGAATAGATTCATGGGGGTAGTAAATTAAAAAAGAAAAGGGCAGGTTTACTTTGATGGCTAGACCAGAATAAACTGCAATCCTTGTGGACAAAGCTGCAAGCAGCCCCAGTCCATGCGAGGCCCTGGGAAGGCATGCCTGAGGGGCGAGTGAGGAAACCCAGGCAGTGGCAGCCCGGGGTGGGCTGACGGAACCATTGCCCTGCATTTCAGCTGCAGCTTTTGCATGGTGGGAACTCATGTATGGGTTCTGTGCCTGAGGAGAAAGAGGTTTGGATATGAGTTGAGTCTTGATTTCTAAATTGAATCCTGAAGAAAATAAGAAAAAAACAGCCAGTGCCACCAAGAGGCCAACTGTTGAGATGCTTTTGAATCATCACCTGCAAACATGGGTGCCACATCATTACTGGCCAGTCGCACTCCACACTGTGGTGAGTCTAGTACTGGGAAGGGTGGCGTACTCGTCCCATTAAAAATAATAATGAAAAGGAAGAAAGAGCTACTGTTCTTCCAAATGTTCTTTCTATTGAGTACAAAGAAAACTGCATTAAAGTATATTTTGCCACCAATGAACAATTCTCTCCCTTAAGCAATTTGTTCAAAATGAACCTGTATAATGGAAAACAAAATTTATTTTTAAAAGTCCAGTTTAAGTTCCATATTTTGGCTATGTAATTGATCTTTAGGGTAAGATGCAAAATGGGAATTTTATTGGCAGTTCTTTGGATTTTACACAATAATTGTCTTAAACCATTTCATTAAAATTTAAAATGTATACTAGCAGGTAAAAGATGATGATAGATTAAAAATAAGACATTTTCTGAAGAGAAGTAAAGGATCCCAGGAAATAAAATGATGTTGATCAAAACACTAAAATCTATTTCAAACAATATTACCTCACTGTTCACTTATAACAAAAATAAAATAGAGGGGGTGGAGAGGGATGGAGACCCTACTGTTTAGTGCTTATAAATATGACTTTTCTATATTGCTTTCATTTTCATTTTAGGATTCTGCATCACCAGGACCAGAGTGTAGAAGAGGGGCACAGACGTATAAAAAGGATATGACCACTTTAAGTTTTATTTCTGGCATGAGAAAAACATACCAGACAAATATTAAGGTCAAGTTGAAGATGCTGTAGCTATCAAAAGGTGATACATCATACACAACACAGAGACAATTTGTAAAACTGTATTGCCTTGGCCAGGTAACTCAATTCTTTGGAGTGTTGTTCCATGCACCAAAAGGTTGCTGGTTCGATTCCTGATCAGGGCACATGACTAGGTTGCAGGTCTGGTCCCACTTGGGGCATGTGTGGAAGGCAACTTATTCAGTAGTGTCCAACCTTTTGGCATCTCTGAGACACACTGGAAGAAGAAGAGTTGTCTTGGGCCATACATTAAATACACAAACACTAACATAAACTGATGAGCAAAAAGAAAAAGTTTTAAGTAAATTTATGATTTTGTGTTGGGCAGCATTCATACACATCTTGGGCCACATGTGGCCTGTGGACCATGGCTGGACACTCCTGTGAGATGTTTGTCTCTCACACTGATGTTCACCTTTCTCTCGTCTTCCCTCCACTCTCCCCACTCTCAGAATCAATGGGAACGTGTCCTCAGGTGGGCATTAAAAATAAAAACAATTAAAAAGATTATTTCAAATTAGAATGCAAGACACTGATTACAAAGAAATTATAATGGAAAATTTAATGTACCTCTTTCAGAATCTGACATCTAGTAAACATGTAGGTAAGGATATAAAGAATTTGAGTAACATAATCAAGAAACTCAATTTAACAAACATGTATAGAACTTTTTTCTTAATAACAACAAATATATATATTTTTCATGCCCATGAGACATATACCCAAATTAACCACCCACTTAATCATAAAGGAAATATTATATCTAAAAAATAGAATTATTAGCTGACTTGTCAACAGAAACCTTGCAGGCAAGAAGGGGTTGGAAAGAAGTATTCAAAGTCATGAAAGGCAAGAACCTACAAACAAGATTGCTCTATCCAGCAAAGCTATCATTTAGAATGGAAGGACAAATAAAATGCTTCCCAGATAAGATCAAGTTAAAGGAGTTCATTATCACCAAGCCCTTATTATATGAAATGTTAAAGGGACTTATCTAAGAAAAAGAAGATCAAAAATACAAATAGTAAAATGACAAGAAACTCACAACTATCAACAACTGAACCTAAAAAAACAAAAACAAACTAAGCAAACAACTAAAACAGGAACAGAACCACAGAAATGGAGATCACATGGAGGGTTACCAGTGGGGAGGGAAAGGGTAAAGGGGAAGAAGGAAGGAAAAAGTACAGGGAATAAGAAGCCTAAATGGTAGGTACTAAATAGATAGGGGGAGGTTAAGAACAGTATAGGAAATGGAGAAGCCAAAGAACTTACATATATACACAATACACGGACATGAACTAAGGAGGGGAGGGATATGCGTGGAAGGGGGTTGCAGGGCAGAGGGGAATAAAGGGGAAAAATGGGACAACTGTAATAGCATAATCAATATCATATTTCAAAAAAGTAGAATTACAAGTTATTTCTCATAATTTGATAAATTAGGAATAATCAATAAAAAGGTGATAAAATTTGTAATCATTCGGTGAACTAAGAAATTCTCTTAAAATTATCAAAAAAACAAAACAAAACAATCTTCTTAAGTGTAATCATTGGATCAAGCAAGGATCATCAATGGATACTAAATACAGTTGGGAGAAGATTGTTGAAACCAGTATATTTGCATGGGGCTCAAACACTGCCCCACAGGTTAAAGACTAATTACAAAGGAAGAATTATCCTATTACACTGGAGATTACCATTGTAACTGTATGAACGAACTCAGCATCACCAATGGTGGGAAAACCTGACCTTATGTGCTCGACGCTATGAAATACACATTACTAAGGATAACTGGATATTCTTGCCAAAAATGTCCAACTAGAACTTCAAGCCTTGACCTAATTTCCAGTTTGCAGGAAATACAGCAGAGAGAACAATATACAAGTTGGTCCTATAAGGAAACAAACAAGTCCAGAATGTAGAACAGTGTGTGAAACAACTGACCTGGTTTCTTCCAAAAATTAATGTCATGTGGGAAATGAGGAGGAGAATTCGATTTAGAGATTTTCAACCAATTTACCAAATGCAGTACCTAACCTTGATTGAGTCTTGAATTTAAAAACATTAATATAATTTTTGTAGTAATTGGGAAAATCTGAATATTACAGATAAAACTATTAATTGTTTTTAATATTTTAGGCACATTAATGGTATTTTGGTCATTTAAGAAAATATCCTTATTCTTCAAAGCTGCATGCTTCAGGATTTAGATAAGAAATATATGTCTGTTCTTACATTTAAATGATTCAGTGAGAAATAAGGAAATAAAAAACTCACATATTTAGCATGTGTAATAAAATACAGATGGAGAAAAAGGCGAGGAAGCAAAATGAGTAAATTATTAACAATGGATAAAACTAGGTGAAGGGTATGTGGAAATTCATTTTACTATTAGGTTGAACCATATGAAATTGCCAATACTTGACCATTTTTAAGCTACAAAATGACAATTTTACACTCAAACATACAATTACCATAGGAAACACTGGAGAGGTGATTAAAAACTTACCATTAAAATTATTCTAGGAACCAGATGGTTTTTACAGCTGACTTCTAACTAGCCTTTACAGACTCGATCGTTTCTACACTATGCCGTTTCAGACCATAAAACATTAGAAGTCTTTACTTCATATTGTGAATATAGCATAACTTTAACCCAGTTAGTACAGTCCCCTTCTCCCAAGAAAACAAGAAAACTATAGGCCAATCTTAGTTATTATTATTGATACACAATTGCAGGAAAAAATAGCTATCCTGAGAATATAGAGATAATTCAACATCAGGACATCTATCAATATATTTCATCACACCAATAAAGTAGAGGAAAAAACTATGTGATTACTTCAACACATGCTGAAAACGCTATTAAAATTCATTTGATATCTCTAATAAAAGCTGTGAGTAAAGTGGGGTTATTTAATGAGTGCATGGTACTGCTCAAAGGATTTTAACATGTATTTTCTCACTTAATCTTCACACACTTTATCCTCAGAGATTGATGCTATTATCATATTTTACTCTTTAGAGTGAATGTTTAGGAGAGAGAATGCTGAGTCATACAGTACCTGTATGTTTAACTTTATAAGAAACTGCTGAAGGGATTTGCAGATCGGCCATACCATTTTGCATTTCTACCAGCAATGTTTTGTCTCCAAGTCTGTAGCTTATATTTTCAGTCTTTTATCTTTTGTAACACAAAATGTTTAGTTTTTCTGAAGTCCAATATATCATTTTTTAAATGGATAATGCCTTTGGTATAATTCTAAGAACCTTCCTTTATTTGAGGTCATGAAGATTTTCTCTGGGAAGTTTTATATTATACATCTTGATCTATGATCCAACTGGCATTAATTTTTGTATAAAGTCTGAGGTTTAAGGCAAAGTTCATTGTTGGTTCTATGCACATTGTGTTAGGGGTTTCCATTGCTGTGTAACACATTACTACAGTCTTAGAGACTTAACAGCACACTTATTATTAGCTCACAGTTCTGTAGGTCAGATATCTGGCACAGTGTGACTGATCTTTTGCTTAGGGTATCACAACACTGAAATCTAAGTATGGTTGAGCTGAGCTCTTGTCTGGAGATTCTGGGGGGAAATCTGCCCTCAATTTCATTCTTGTTGTTGGCAGAATTTTGTTCCTGGTGGTCGTAGGCCTATTGCCCCTTTCTCTTTGTCAGCTGTCAGCCAAGGACGCTGTCAGGAAGCAGACACTGCTGGCATTCCTTGCTGCATGGCTACCTCCATTTTTGAGTAGTGAGGGTGCATCAAATGCTTATGTTTTGAATCTCCGAATGCCTCTACTATGACTATCCAGGGAAAATGTTTTACTTATAAAAAAAGCTCATGTCAGCATGTCCAGAAAATCTCCCTATTTTATGTCAGCTGTGCCATATAATGTAACCCAAGCATGGTGGTAAAATTTGTAATATTTACAGTCACAAGGATTATGCAGGGTGTGTGTGCCAGGGTGAGAAGGGGCAGAAAATGTTGGGAAGAATTTTAGAATTCTGTCTACCACATATATTCAATTGTTTCAATACCAAATGTGGAAAATAGCATCCCCATTCCATTAAATTGCCTTTGCATTCTTGTTAAAATCAATAAGCCATATTTGTGTGGGTCTATTCCTGGACTCTCTTCTGTTCAATTGATCTTTGTGTCTATCCCTTCCAAGATAACACATTTCTCGGTATGGCAATTTTGTAGTAAATCTTAAAATTAAGCAATGTGAGTTCTATAATTTAATTCTTCTTTTTCAAATTTGACTTAATTATTCTAGTCCCTTTGTATTTCTTTCTAAATTTAAAAATGAGTCTGTCTCTACAAACTGTCTGGCTGGAATTTTGATTAGAATTGCATTGACTTCATGGACCTGTTCATGAACAATTGAATCCTAACTACATAGAATCTGTCAACCCATGAAGACAATATTTCTCTCCATTTATTTAGGTCTTCCTTGACTTCTTTTTATTGGCATTTGGTAGTTCTTAGTATACAGATCCTGACTGTGGTTTATTATATACACTTATATGTTTAAATTTCTTTGAGTATTATTACTATTTAAAAATTTTTTCTGTTACAGTTGTTCATGATGTACACTGGGCTTTTGAGGGTTGACCTTGTATCCAAAACCTACTTAAAGTCTTTAATTTTAAAAGGTTTTTTTTTTGTATATTACTTGGTCCTATATAAACAATTATATTGTCTACAAATTGAGAAGTTGTATTTCTTTTTTTCCAATCTGTATAAATCTTACTGATTTGTCCTGCCTTATTGCACTAGCTAGAATTACCAGTGCAATGCTGAATACAACTGGAGATTCTTGTCCTGTTCCTGATATTAGGAAGAAGGCATTCAGTCTTTTATCATTAAATATAATATTAGCTTTGGGTTTTTTTAGATATATTTCATTAGTTTAAGAATGTTTCCTTTTACTTCCAAGTCTGTTAAGAGAAAGTTGCTTTGTGTCAGATGCTTTTCCTGTTTCAAATGGTATGATCATGTTTTTCTTTTACCTGTTAATATGATAGATTTCACTGATTGGTATTTGAATATTGGACTGATCTTATGTTCTTGGGATCAATCACACATAGTTGTGGTGTTTAGTCTTTTTATGCATTGATGGATTTAATTGGCTAATATTTTGCTGAGGATCTTTGCAAATATGCTCATGCAAGATACTGGTTTATAGCTTTACTTTCTTGTGAAGTTGTTTTCTGGTTTTGGTATTTGGGTAATTCTGGCCTCTTAAAATGAGTTGAAAATTTTCCTTTTCTATTGTTTGGAAAAGATTGTTTACAATTAGTGTTGTATCTATTTTTCAGAGGATAACTTGCCAGTGAAACCCTCTGGACCTATAGTTTAGTTTTTTGGAAACTTCTAAACTATGAATTCTCTTTCTTTAGTAGATATAGGATGATTCGGTTTATTTCTTCTTGAATGGCCTTTGGCAGTTTGTCAAAAATTGTTACATATCTTCCATTTTGTTGAACTTATGTGCATGGAGTTGTTCACAGTATTTCCTAATTATCCTTTGAATGTCCCTAAGGTCTGTCATGGTATTTCCCTTTCACTTTTTAAAAAGATTTAAAAAAATTCTCACCCAAGGACATGCTTATTGATTTTAGAGAGAGAGGAGAAGGTAGGGAGAGAGAGGGAGAATAACATTATTGTGAGAAACACACATCAGCTTCCTCTAGTATGAACCTCCACTGGGGAATGAACCACAGCCTAGGTAGGTGAGCTGACTGGGAATCAAACCAGTGACCTTTTGGTTTACAGGACGCATTCCAGCCAGCTGAGCCACACTTTCACTTTTGATATTGGTGATTTGGATCTTTTTTTTTCTTTTGGTTAGTCAGTCTGGCTAGAAATTTACCAATTTTATTGATTTTTCAAATAACCAGATTTTGGTTATTTACTTTTTTCTATTGTTCTTTGAATATCAGTTCCATTGATTTCTGTTCAAATCTTTTATTATCCTTTTTTTGCTAACTTTGAATTTAGTTTACCTTCATAATCTTCTAATTCTGAAAGACTAGATTGTTGATTTGGGAACTTCCTTATCTTCTAATAGAAGCATTTAGTGTACAAATGTACTCCTGAGTACTGCTTTAGCAGCATCCCACAAATTTTCATGTGTTTATATTTTCATTTCCTTTACTTCAAAATATTTTTTAATTTCCCTTGAGTTTTTATCTTTCAACCATGGATTGTGTAGAATTGTGTTGCTTAATTTCCATGTATTTGGAGATTTTCCAGTTGCTTTTTATGTTATTAATTTCTAATTTAATTCCATTATGGTCATAGATCACATGAATGATTTCAATTTTCTTAAATTTGTAAGATTTGCTTTGTGATCTGGGATATTGTCTATTTTTTGTATCTGTGTGCACTCGAAAAGAATGTGTATTATGCTACTGTTGGGTAGAGTGTTCTATAAATATTAATAAAGTATCAGTTGGTTAATGGCATTGTTCAGTTCTTGTGTACTCTTGCTGGTTTTCAGTCTACTTGTTATACTGATTACTTAGGAAGGGTTACTAAAATTGCCAACTGTATGTGTGGATGTGTCTATTTCTTCTTCCAGTCTTACAGGTTTTTACTTAATGTGTTTTAAGTCTTTGTTGCTATATTCATACACATCTTATATAGTCATGTCTTTTTCATAAGTTGACTCTACTATCATTATGCAATGTCCTCTTAATCCCTGTGAAGTTTTCTTGCTCTGAAGTCTATTTTGTCTGATATTAATATGGCCCCTCCTGCTTCAGTTTAGTTTTCATGGTACATCTTTTTTAATTCTTTATATTTTACCTACTTTTATTGTTACATTTAAAGTGTATTTCTTTTTTTAAAGATTTTATTTATTTATTTTTAGAGAGAGGGGAAGGGAGGGAGAAAGAGAGGGAGAAAAACATCAATGTGTAGTTGCCTCTTATACACCCTCTACTGGGGACCTGGCCTGTAACTCAGGCATGTGCCCTGACTGGGAATCAAACCTGTGACCCTTTGGTTCATAGGATGGGACTCAATCCACTGAGTCACACCTGCCAGGGCTAAAGTGTATTTCTTAGAGACAGCATATCAATATATAGTCGAGTCTTGTTTTTATCCACTTTGACGATCTTCCTTTTAGTTGATATCCTTATGTCATTTGGATTTAATGTAATTATTGATATAATTGATATATTGGGATTTAGATCTATCATCATATGACTTGTTTTCTGTTTGTTTCTTTCTCTTCTTCCTCTCCTACCTTCCTTGGGGTTATTTTTATTTGTTTTGTATTCCTTATCATTTATTGGACTTGTGACTATTATTTTTTATTGTTTAGAGTTTTTCAGGGGGTGATCTAGAAACTTTTCAGTGGTAAGTATAAGTTCTTAATTTTATATAGCCTACTTTGAACTAATATTTTACCACTCAAGAGGAATTTGGAAAACTTACCACCTCACAGGTCTTATTCACGCACTCACCATGAGAAAAAGTTTTTCTTTCAACAATCATATATACTTAAAAGATTTTATGAGAAAAAGTAGTTTATTATATTAAACAGATATTTACCATTTCTGTGGCTCTTCCTTCATTCCTATTGTTCAAAGTTCCCCTCTAATATAATTTGTCTTCCATATAAAGAAATTCATTTTGTTTTTTAAAAAGCAAGTCTACTGGTGAAAAATTCCATTCTCACTTTTGTAAAAAGCATAATTTCCCATTATCCATCATCAAGTTTCCTGACTTTACCAAGTGTCACATTTTATTTTGTTATTGATATAGTCCAGTGAATGTTTTATTTTGGTTATTACATTTTCAGTTCTAAAATTCCTATTTATGGAATTTTTGTAGATTCTGTTTCTCTACTTATATTTTTTTTCATTTTTTCATTTGTTTATATTGCATTTACTCAATTCCAACATCTATTTCATTTTGGGGTTAGTATCTGTTGACTCTCTTTTCTGTTGTGAGATACTAAGGTTTTTCTGGTTTTCATATGCTGAGTAATTTTGGATTTATCCTGAGAGTTTTGAAAATTGTGTTAAATGACTCTAAAGCTATATACATATATGTTAAGTGAAACAGAATTCCCCTATGAAGAGTGTCAATATTTTGTTTTATCAGGCAATCAACCACATTAGGCCCAGGATGCCTTCTTTGCCTGTGGTTCTAATGTCAGTTCAGTTTCAAAGTCTTTGCAGTACTCTTCAGATCTGTCCCACATGTTGGCCATGGATTGTTCAACCTGGGACTTGAGTGTTGCCCTGCCTTGCTGTTCATTTCCCAAAGTTTTTGGAATGCGATTTAGGGTTGGATGCATGCGTACCCAACTTGGGGTGAGCCCAGAAGTTTATATACAACTTTACTGAGTCACTTTCTTATACTTCCTCCACTGCACAATTTTCTCCATGTTTTTTATCTTTACCAAAACCTGGGGCTTTAGCTTAGTTTCCCTACCCTGCTATGTTTCCTATGATTTTTCCATGGTGCTGGCTTCCAAGGTCAAGTAGTGACAGGATTAAGAGACAAAAAATATAATGGGAATTATTCCTAAGGTCTCAGACACCTCAGTATTCCAACCAGGTCTCTGGTGGGAATTTCAGGGGTCTGCTCAGCTATTATTGCCATCATCATACTGCTGTCTCAGGATTGTCCAATATTGGGATTAGAGAGAATGAATTAAACAACAAAAACAAACACAGCACATTTTCCTACTCTTCTAACCTATAGGGGTCCCCTTTCCTGTTTCTGGTGTCAAATGCAGAGAATTTATCTTGCAGTTTTTTTCTGTCTTTTTTGCTGCATAATTCTAATCTTTGAACTGCCTTTGAGCCCAGGTCTAAAGATTCCAGAGAGGGAAAAGATGAAAAATTCATTACTGGTTTGATAGTTCTCTGTATGCTGGTTTCCTTCTCAAACCTGTCTGCTACCATTTATTTTTAAGAGTCCTTAGAAAACTGGTACATGTATTCTGTCCAGGGCTTTTAGTTGCAGTCAGTAGGAAAGACACAGGAGGGTAAATATGCTTATTCCATCTTGACCAGAAATGGACTCTCACCACAGCCTTTTGAATAAGTTCTATCCCTTACATTTAAAATAACATCAAAAGTACAACTAAACTACAGAACAACCATCATTCAAAACCACCTGAAATGTAGCTGACTGGAAGTCTCACAACCAGAGATTTAAAGAAGAAGCCACATTGAGACTATTAGGAGGAAAAGAGATATAGAATAGGCTAGTTCTACACTCATGAGCTGGATTGGATAAAAATCAGGAGGGATATTTCAGCTGCAGAGAACTCCCCAGAGGAGCATGGGGACAGCTCTAGACTAAGCCCCAGCCCCAGCCCAGGGTTCCAGTGCCAGGAAGAGAAATCCCCATAACATCTGGCTATAAAAACTGGCAGGTATTGTGACTGAGTGAATCAGAGGGCTTATGAAGTCCCAGGAAGTTTCTCTTAAAAAGCCTGTGAATGGGCTTACTCTGACTCACAC
Source organism: Tonatia bakeri (assembly GCA_004024845.1). Lineage (NCBI taxonomy): Eukaryota > Metazoa > Chordata > Mammalia > Chiroptera > Phyllostomidae > Tonatia > Tonatia bakeri. Next base: position 55,011 of record PVIA01000920.1, read on the forward strand.
CCTCTGAGTTCCAATATTGGGACAGCAGCTTAACATGCACCAGAGAGGAGCTGGATTGTCCAGCATCAGGGCAAGAGCTGAGAGGACAGCTTTCTGCCAGCCAGAAGTATTGGCAGAGGCCAGTTTCTTTGCTGAACCTTCCCTCTACTAAGTCAGCAGGCAGATACCATATTTGAGTCTCTATCAGCCTGGCTCATACCATTCACCCCACCCTGGTGATTCCCTGAGACCCTGTGTCCCTCAACTTGCAGGCCTACCCAAGCTATTTCCAAATGGCTTTTCCATATGAAAGGACATTTTTGGCTCATGCTTCAGACTTTTCTAAAATCTCTCAAACAAGCATCATCTGACTTCTGCATGACCTGTACACACTAAGTGGACCCAGGCTTGGCACTAGCTGCAGCCAGTCTTGGTTTGCAGCTTGGCCTCTTCTGGGCACCTCCAAGTCCAGCACAAACAGCCATATGCAGACTTAGTAGCTCATGCTGGGTGGCCCCGAGAAGAACATAGGCAGTGTTTGACCTTAGTCTGAACCTCCCAAGAGGCCCCACAGCTAGTGCATCTGGTGGATAGCTTCAGACCATGTCAAAGCACTAATAACCTTCACAAGGGACACACTCAAGGGATGGACTCAGTGGGCACCAGAGTTCTGATTAAATAAGTCCTGCTCTGTGGGGTGGGTCCCTGCACAGCTCATCTCTATGGCAGTCAGTGATTGCAGCCAGTCCTTACAGCTGATCAACTTGGAGGTAAATCCCTCCCATTGATGTGTCAACAGGAATCAAGGCTCAACTGCAATAGGAAAGTGTACAAAGACCACAAGCAGGAGGTGCAACTGGAGTGCCCAGCTTGGCTGATTGAGGAGGCAGTGCCACTGGGCCCTCCAGGACACCTCCGGTAGGGTATAAGACTACTCTACCAAGTCTGGAAGGCACAGCAGCTCTATTTAATACATAGAAGCCAATACAGGGAGCTTGCCAAAATGAGAAAACAAAGAAACATGTCCCGAATGAAAGAACAGTCCCGAAAAAAATAACTAAACACAACGGAGACAAGTAATCTATGAAATACAGAATTCAAAACACTGGTTATAATGATGCTCAATGAACTTAGTGAGAATGTCAGCAGCATAAAAAAGGCATTAAAATAATAAAAAAGAAGCAGTCAGAAATGAAGGATACAGTAACTGAAATAAAAAATAATCTACAGGAAATCAACAGTAGAGTAGATGAAGCCAAAAATCATATCAGCAATTTGGAATTTAAGGAAGCAGAAAACAGGCAATCAGGACAGCAAAAAGAAAAAAAGAATTCCTCCCCCCAAAAGAAGACAACTTCAGTAGTACCATTCCATCATGGGGATGCCAGATGGAGAACAGAGAGATCAAGGAATTGAGAACCTATTTGAAGAAATAATGACAGAAAACTGCCCTAACCTGGTGAAGGAAATAGACATACATGTCCAGAAAGTGCAGAGAGTCCCAAACAAGATGAACCTAAAGAGGCACACACCAAGATACATTACAATTAAAAAGCCAAAAGTTAGAGACAAAGAGATAATCTGAAAAGCATCAAAAGGAAGGGAGCTCCCATAAGACTGTCAGTTGATTTCTTAACTCAAATTTTGCAGGCCAGAAGGGATTGGTGAGAAATAGTCAAAGTGATGAAAAGCAATAACTTACAACCAAGATTACTCTACTCAGCAAAGCTATCATTTAGAATAAAAGGGCAGATAAAGAGTTTTCCAGACAAGAAAAGCTAAAGGAGTTCAGCACTACCAAACCAGTGTTATATGAAATGTTAAAGGGTTTTCTTTAAGAAGCATAAAAAATAAAAAATACAAACAATTAAATGGCAATAAATATATATCTATCAAAGATTGAATCTAAAATACAAAATAAATGAACAAGCAAAACAGAAACAGACTCATAGGAACAGAGAACATTTTGATGGTTGTCAGATAAGAAGAGAGTTGGGAGAATGGGTGAAAAAGATGAAGGAATTAAGACTGTACAAATTGGTAATTACAGAATAGTCACAAGGATGTAAAGCATAGCATAGTTAATAATATTGTCATAACCATGTATGGTGTCAGATGGGTATGAGAGTTATTGAGATGGTCACTTAATAAGTTATGCAATGTCTAATCACTGGACTGTACACTGGAACTAATGTAATATTGTATGTCAGCTGTAATTAAAAAATAAAATAATGGTTTAAATAAAGAAAAAAATAGAACAAGATCTGACTCAAAGGAGACATGTGGCTTTCTACTTGCCAGTCACACAGAAGGGCTTTAAATTGCCTGATTGTTCTTGCTGAGAGCTGTGAACCATTCCCTGCCCAGGATGCACTGACCTGTTTCATAGTGTCATCGGGGCCACTACAGGGTTGGTGGTTAGAGCCCGGAAAAAATTCAGGGGTCTTTTTTCATATTGCTTTGGCTACTGTTGTATTATCTACAACTTGACAGATGAGATATGGTGAAGTAGACGGGATTAATTCAGACAGAAATGTGCAAATTGGTGGGCTTAGATTTAATTTTTGGATAGAGAGGAACAGGATGTTGGAGAGTTTAAGAGCAGTATGGAGGAACCCTGGGCATTCTGTTCAGGTTCTTAGAGAAGATACGCTTATTTTCTCCAACACTGGTTCTTTTCATCAACAGACCAAGACACAGGTTCTCAAAGTTAAGCACGCACCAGGACCCTGGGAGAACACACATCATGGAGCCTCGCACTCAGAGTTTCTGAATCAGAATGTCTGGAACGGGGCCCGCGCAACTGCATCTTTAGCAATTTCTCAGGTGATGCTGATGACGCTGTTAGAGGGTCGCGCTGCACTTTGCCGATTGCAGCTTCACAGCACTCACTCACGGGGTCAAATTTCTGCCGTCCACGACTTCTCTCAGTTACTAGTGGAGTAGAATCTTACTTTCTGGTATGGAAGACATCAAAGTTATTTTAGTAAAATGCTTTTGGCATCACTGTTTGTAGCCCTCTGAAGTGAGAAAACCAAAATTAAGATACTTTTATTGAGATAATTTGTTGTAATTATGAGAACTGCATCACATTTGGTAAATATGTAAAGCCTTATTTTGAACTTATTTTGTTTAATCCATCTGTATCGTGCAGTGTTCTCTATATAAGTTGTATGTACCTGCCACAGATGTTAGTTTTGTGGTAATAACACCCTTCTACACTAAAAAAACATGAAACAACAAAAATGTAAAAAATAATATTAAAATAAAATTACTTTCAGACTTCATCTATTACTTAAAGATAAAATTATTTCTTAAATAAGCACCTATATTGGATAATACTTTATGATAACAGGCTAATAAATGCTCTTCATAAGAGCAGGATGTTCATTGTTTGGTAAACAATAAATGGATGAAGCTTATTGATACTGATGTTCTCAAGAGCATGTCGGAGAAGATAAATAAGAACATGGCTAGTGGAAGATAGTTGGCAGTTGTCAAGATAAAGACTATTATCTCTGGAACTGAAGATTCTGTACTCAGAAAGAAAGCATATTAAAGAGCCCAGATAGCACTGGAAGCAAATTTACAAGCTGCTAATTCATAATACTGATTACAAACCTAGGGTACCTAGTAAGTTACTAGAATCACCCAATATCTCTAATAGAATATGTCAAACGGATTAATTTGAGCAATAAATATTTAAAGTTATATAATGATTTTTAGGAAAAAATCTATGGAAATTAGAACATCACTTTAAATGGGGGCTGGGGTAGGGAATATAAAGTATAAGTCTACATTTAAATGAGTAAATTGATTTTCTATGTTTTATGACAGAGGGCATTTCTCAGGCCTGTCAACTGATATGAATTGATGCAAAATATACAAATTGGTACCAAATCAATGGGAAATAATAAAATTGATTTATATTGCTAAAATGGTGCTAATTAAATATCAGAAAAGACTGTAAGCAGAGACTATATTAAGAAGGAATTAGAAGCAAGTTCTAGAAAGAATCTCTCTGAGCTGTTGGATAAATATTATGCCTTTTTGTGAGCATTTTTCCTTAAGAAGTTTATACTTTCAAATTCAGAAATAGGAACTAGCTATAAAATTGATGAATCTAGTTATTACATAAAATAAACTAATCTCCCCAAAGACCAGTATTTCTTTCTACTTTTCACATAAGCCATGCTTTCACAAATATAATTAATTAATAACACTTTAGATGTACGTGTGTGTGTGTGTATATAAATAGGCAATAAAAGAGCATTTGGATGAGAAAAGGCTCATGGTTGGTCATCTGGGTATCACTATAGCAACATTTGCTGCACACTTACTGTGTGCCCTAAATTCTTTATACATGCAACACAATCCTTATGACAATCCAAATAGGTAGTTATTATTGTTTCAATTTTACAAATAAGAAAATTGGGGCATAGAGAAATTGAATTTATTGCTCAAGTTCCTACAGCTAGTAAGATAGCAAGGAGGGTTGGGATTCACACCATCTACCTCCGAAGTGTGTATTCTGATTCGCTGTGTTAATAACGAATGAAGCAAGTCATTAAACATTCATGAAACTGGATACAAGAAAGAAAAGCAAAGACAACACAGCTAGATACTGAGGAACTTAATTATATGTATTCCTCCATTATATTAAATTGATCTGCCTCACATCTTAGTAATACACAACTTCTGTAAGTAGGTGTATTTAACTCTCCTGTTGTTTAAGATTTAAAAATATTCCTGAGGACAGTTCCCTATTTATGTTTGAGTGCATTCTTATCACGGCTCTTACTAAAAACTTTGTAGACAGTGGGTATAAATGATAAAGAAAGTGTTCTAGGATGGCATATAAGGGGGATGGGTCATAAACCAGAAATGGAATCTGAATGTTTAACTAAAATAATGACAGTGGAGGCAATGCACTCACAGAAAGTTGTTCGCTCTGCAATGGATGTAGGCTAGTGTGTGTAATTTTTTTTTGTTTGTTCGATTTGTGAAAGAAGCCAACACCTGTCTGACTTAAGATCCTGAATAGGTTGGGAGATGGGGGTCAGCATGACAACTTTCCATCATTCCAAATTCCTATTGAGGAAAACAAACTTGGCTGCTTTGGACTGTAGCTGCCTTGTTTACCTTGAACTGTTCTCGGTCAAAGAGGAAGGCTGCACCAGAAAATTTCTGTGCTGCCTGAACAAGTCAACCCAATCACTCAGGATGGATGGTTTCTTGTGTTTGTTTTAACAGGCTTGTCTTAGGTCTAAAAGAACATCTCTTTTTCCCCAGAGGACTTGTTAATCAAAGCAGATTGCAGGAATCAGGGATAAACTCATTTCTCTAAGGTGGCAGAACAGCTGGGTGCACATGCCCTGGGCTCAGGCTGCCTGGGCTGGAGTTTGGCTCTGCAGCTCAACTGTGTGACCCTGGGCCACATTCCCAAGCCTCACTCACCCTAAGAGGCAGCTACTATTATCATCCCCATTTTACAGGTTAGAGGCTGACTTACGGGAAAGTTATGTGCCTTACAATTCATAATCTAATATGTGGCACAAAATAAGTACTCAATAAAACTGGTTGTTACTGCTTGAGATGTTAGAAGTCCAAATCTGGAGGCTGTGGAAGCCATCTTGCGGAAGGCATGTTCTGATGCCATCTGGAACACCAGTTCCGTCCTGCTCTGCTGAGCGAGGCTTGCAGACTGAGCTTTAGATGTTTTGAAGAGATAGGTTCAGCACACCTATCTGGGGACCCAGGAAAGGTTTGCACTGTGGTATGGGTTCCATTTTTGTGCATTTTGTTAGCACCATGTGTTGCCCTACCCTAAACCAAGGATGGGGTCACCACCCCAAATTAATTACCATTGCCAGAGAGCTCCACCCTGTGGGTCTTTGAGGTTTATTTGTAAGCATGTGTAATCATTTGGTGATAATCCTGTTTACTGGCCTCTGCAGGGCAACACTTTTGTTTCCTGGCTAACACTAGAGTTCTTCCTTGGAGACTGAAAGCTGGGTTTTCCTTGCCACCAGTATCAATGTATTCCACAGAAGGAAGGAATTCCCAGGTCCTGATCATGAAACCATTCTGCTTTCTTTGACATGCATACCTCTGAGATAACACAGGAGGAGTCTAGTCTTTTTCTCTAGAATTTTTGAAAACAAAGATCTGTAGTTTATTTCAAATGCTGCATTAAAATATTGGTTTTTTTTTTAATAGAATAAAATAGCTTCAGGACAAAAAGTTTGAATGTGCCTAAAACCAGACTTATTCAATGGACAACTTGTTTCATATGGAAAAATCATTTTGAGTTTGTCTCAGCACAGGATCATTGCTGTTTTATAGTCATTTCCATCAATGTCCAACTGATATTAACACTATAACTTTGTACCTTATATAAAACATTGTATCTGCATTGTACTAGAGTAATTTGTGACCAAGTAGCAAATTATATAAAATGGAATAAAAAACAAATTTTTGGTAAACAACACAAATTTACATACCTAACAATTAAGCAGAAAAATGCAGAACTAAAATTATGAAGAAGGAAAGGCAACGTCAAGTGTATAAATCACACGCTGTGGGAGGGTGCTTGTGCACATTCAATATTCCATTTGCATTTCTGCCCCTTGGGCTTCCACATTGTTAAAAATAACAAAGCTCCAATTTACTTATGTTCTAGTATTGTACGGAGAGAGTCTGATATGCAAGTTGCTTAATGAAACATTTTTCTGTAAATAAGGAAGGCCTTGTTAAATACAACTAAAAGGTAGACAACTTTCATTTAAACAACCATAATGGAATTGAGAATTGCCTTGACATTGTTCTAAACCATGACAGAGAAGTAGAGCACATGCTGGTATCACTATAACATGGTTGAGCCAAATTTATGTTCATTTACGTACATGCTCTTATAGTCCTGTTCCTTTATGTTTATTGTGTCATGTTCCATATCCTTTCCATTAATCAATGCACAGTGACACTTCTCAAGTTAGCCTCTGCCTTTCTCTAGTACGAGTGCTAAGGAGTTTAAACTGAAGACTCAGCTGTGCCTAGCTCTAGGCAGCCCCAGTAAAATCTGGCTGTATTTAATATTAACCTCATTCCCACTTGGGGTTAGGAAGTTCTCAAAGTGTGGTCCTGTGAGCAGCCACATCAGCATTGCCTAGAACGTGGTAGAAATGCACATTCTTAGGCCCTGACCCAGACTACTGGCATGCAGAGTCCAGTGGTCTGGGTTAAGGAGCTCTCCAATTGGATCTGGTGCTCACTCAAGTTTGTGGGCCATTGGTTTTAACTTTGCCCTGCTGCCTGTATCCAGTCTGCCTGGGCTACCTTCCTGGGTACCGTGGTATCTATAAACTTCATTTTCTTCCTATGATTTCCTCATGACTGGGTCCCTGTTCTCTCCCACTGGGTTTCTGCCCTGATTTCAGATTAACACTCTAGTTCCCAGCAGAGATCTCCATATTGCCTACCAGACTAAAGGAGCTCTGTCAACTCCTTTCCCTAAATACTCCAACCCCCACCTTTATTCCTCTCCCTTCCTGGCTGGTGGCCAAGCTTGGCATGAAATTGGCTAGGCCATTTGGAGCCAATTTCCACTGGGGCATCTCTTTGACCTGGTGGCCTCCGGCTTTGCCCCTCTGCAGGCCATAATAACACTGGCTAAGCTGACCTCTAAACCCCTCACTTGTGGAGGCTGATTGACATCAATATTCTTCCTTACTGGGCCCTGTTCTATAACCTGGATAACTGTTCTAACTTGCCTAAAGCCCCATTTCTATACTTCCTTCTCCCTGTGGATCTGGTTTTTAAGAGACTGCATAAGCTATGAGATCTATGTGAAGTGAATGGATGCCTTCATAAATCACTATAAAAGAACTAGGTAAACATTTCAGGATAAAACATGTTACTATTTGTGGGACCTCTTCAAGATCATGAAATATGACAGTAAAAAAAATGCTGTGTTATTATATTATATTACTTTAAGAAAATGTTGGCACCACCATTTTATTTTCTGAATATTCTAATTTACCTGATAGGGCATTTGATACTTTTATCTTGTGGGGATTGGTATCCTCTACTTTTTGTTTTCCAAGCCCTACTTTTTCCATGAATGAATCCACCTACTGAATTTTATTTTCCAGAAACCTGAACACAGCACTATCTTACTAATAGTCCACAGGGGACCCAGTGCTAGAGTTTAATGCAGTATGTGTTTTCATCCATAAGAGCTTACGGGTAGCCACGACTGTGAAAAAAAATTACAGGTCACATTTTTATGATTAGATAAAAATTTTTTAAAGATTTTATTTATTTATTAAGATTTTTATTTATTTTTTAGAGAGGGAAGGGAGGGAGAAAGAGAGAGAGAGAAACATCAATGTGCAGTTGCTGGGGGCCATGGCCTGCAACCCAGGCATGTGCCCTGACTGGGAATCGAACCTGTGATGCTTTGGGTCACAGTCCGCGCTCAATCCACTGAACTACACCAGCCAGGGCTTGCCTAGATAAAAATTTGACAAGTATTTCATAACACCCTCCATTCATCTTTTGTCAAAGTCCTTTGATGAGCTTAGTCAATGTTCACAATACATCAAGAGGTCCTTTTTTCCTTGAATTTGGTTTAGTGCACAGACACTTGGCCTAGTTTAGGCAGTTTAGGTATAAGTTTTCTTATACTAAACTTCCTGCTTCTGCTTCCTCTTTGTCAAATGGGTAGAAATGACCAGTAAATGCTTAACAAAAGAAAAGTTACAGATGCAAGATGGGGGTGAAGTAGGAGGACCTTTCTTGAACCTCCTCCCAGAACCAAAATGGAAATAAAACTAAATAGGGAACAATCACCTGGAATTACCAACCGAAGACTACCTGAAAATGAAACTTTTAACCAAGGATGTGAAGAAACCACTTTAAGACTGGTAGGAATGGCAGGGTCATGAAGCAGTCTGGACCAGACTGGGCAGACTAAGGTTATGGAAGGATAGCAGAGCTATGGAAGCTTCCCCATGAGAGGAGTGAAGTCTTGACCCCATAACGGGATCCTCAGCCTGAAGGCCAGAGCTGGACTCAGCCACCCAGGTAGCATCCAGTGGTAAAATGTGGTAGAGTTTCTGTCTGCTAGGGACAGACAGAGCCTGCTGGAGAACAAGCAATTTTTCTAAGGGGCCCAAACACAAGTGTTTCATTCTCAGCCAGTCACCCTCCCTGAGCTCCAGCAAAGGGAGGGTGGTACAAACTGGAATTCCCTGACGAGAGTTTGCAGTGGGAAGCAATGGGGAGAGAAGTGGGGGAGTAGGTGCCAGGATCCCTGTGTGAGGTCATCCCCCAATATCATAGCAGACATTTTACTTGAAAAGAGCAAGCCCCTCCCAGGGGAATCAGCCTGGGGAAAAGAATATACCCCACTCCCTGGGATATTGCTCACCCTATCTTCTAGAATCCTGCTCACCCCACCTTGCATTTTAACCCCTGCTGTGGAGACAGCAACATAAGCAGACTCAAGGGGTGACAAAGACTGGATTATGGGTGTGGCCATTCCTAGACTTTCATGGGAACTGGACCAGTGCTTCTCCCTTATGGGAGAGTCAGTAGAAACACCCTCCTGGTTTCCAGCAGACCCAAATTCTGGGTTCCAGAGGCCCCACCTGCCAGCGTACAAGGAATTCCACCCTGCCAAGGTCAGGGAAATAATCCAGAACAGACTCAGACATGTAGCTATGGGGTGGTGGAACACAACCACCATCTTCCTTGAAGTCTGAATGACACCTCCCCATCATGGCAGATTCAGGAATCCCAACTTCCCCATTCCATCAGAAGTCCTTTCAGAAACAGACGTTTTAGCGATTAAGATTGACAGCTGGCTGGCTGGCAGAAGTAGGGAGAGGCAGATCCTGCAGTGCCTTGGGACCTTTGCTGACCCATCCCTGGGCCCTGTGCTAGTAAAAACTGGGCTTGGAGCCCAGCTTGGCCCCTGCCATGTGCAGCCACGCTCAGCAGAGACAGCTACAAACTGGATTGTTTGCAGCTTCAAATAGGCTGCTGAGGGCCAGACCTGGACAGCATGTGAGTTGGCATATACCAGCTTCAGACAACGTTGGAGCAGTATCCAAAGGAAGATTTCAACAGGCAGGGATTAAACTCTGCTGAGATGAATTCCACTTTGTTCTTCTTCATTATTTTCTATATTTTTATTTTTCATAGTTTATTATTTTTTTATTATCTATTTTAGTCTTTCCTCTTATTACTCTATTTTCTTCTTTCCTTTTCTTAATTTTTCTTTTTTTGTTGCTTTTTTCTATTTTTCCCTTTTTGTTCCTTATTCTTACTGTTTTTTTCTTCTTTCCTCTCATAATCTTTTTTCTTTCCCTTTGTCTTCATGTATTTTTTATTTCACTATTCTTTATTGCTTTTTAAAATTCTTTTTTCTTATATTATTGTTTTTGTTTGTTTTTATTTTCTTTTGGTTTGTTTTGTTCTGTTAGTACCTTGCAAGATGTGGTTGGGGTTGAGACTCTCAGTCAGCCAGCTAGAGAAAAGATCACACCCATGAATGAGCCAACAACAATCAAGACCCAATTACAACAGAAGAGCCCACATGATGAACATAAGACATATTCCTAGAATGTCCAGCTCATGAAAACAAGGAGACTGCACCACTGGGTACCTAAGGGCTCCTACCACATAAGGACACCCCACAGAGAATGGGAGTGAAAGCAGATCTATCTAATACATAAAAATAAATGCAAAGAGAAAACTAAAATGGATAAACAAAGAAACAACCCCCAAATAAAAAAAAGGAGGGATATCCAGAAAAAAACTAAATGAAATTGAGGCAAGTAATTTATCAGACATAGAATTCAAAGTAATGGTTATAAGGATGCTCAAGGAACCTACTGAGAACTATAAGGAAATTTATGGCAACTACATCAGCATGAGAAAGAACATAGAAACTATGAATAAGTGCCAATCAGAAATGAAAATACAATATCAGAAATGAAGAGTACACTAGAAGGATTTAAAGTAGGCTAGATTAGGCAGAAGGTTGAATCAGTGATTTGGAAGACAAGGTGTAAAAAAACACCCAATCAGAGCAATAAAAAGGAAAAAAAACTTAAAAGGAGTGAGAATAATTTAAGGGAACTTTGAAACAACATGAAAGATAACAGTATCCACATCATAGGGGCATCATAAGAAGAATAAGGTGAACAAGGGATGGAAAACTCATTTGAAGAAATAATGACAGAGAACTTCCCTAATCTGGTGAAGGAAAAAGTCACACAGATTCGGGAAGCACTGAGAACCCAAATCAAGATGAACCCAGAGACCTCACCAAGACACATCATAATTAAAATGGCAAAGTTTAAAGACAAAGAGAGAATCTTAAAGGCAGCAAGAGAGAAATAGTCAGTTACCTACAAAGGAGCTACAACAAGACTGACAGCTGATTTCTCAACAGAAAAACTTCAGACCAGAAGGGACTGGCATGAAGCATTCAAAGTAATGAAAAGCAAGTATCTGCAACCACGACTACTCAATCCAGCAAGGCTATCATTTAAAACTGAAGGTGAAATAAAGAGCTTCCTAGACAAAATGAACAAACAAACAAATAAACAAATACCTAAAGGCGTTCACTACCACCAAACAGCATTGCAGGAAATATTAAAGGGACTATTTTAAGAAAAAGAAATAGAAAGGAACATAGTTATAAAGAAAAAATGGCAATGAATAAGTAGCTATTAATAATCTTAAATGTAAATGGATTAAACACTCCAGTGAAAAGACATGGTGTAGCTAAATAGATAAGAAAATGTGACCACCCATATATATGCTGTCAACAAGAGACCTGCCTCAGAACAAAAGATTTACACAAGCTGAAAGTGAAGGGATGAAAAAAATATATACCATGCAAATAGAGGCCAAAAAATGGGATAGCAATACTTATATCTGACAAAATCAATTTTAATATGAAGGCCATAACAAGAGGCAAAGAAGATCACTGCATAATATTAAAATGATGGACCAAGAAGAAAATATAACCATTGTAAACATATATGCACCCAACATAAGAGCACCTGAATATATAAAGAAAATCTTGGTGAACTTTAAGGAAGAGATTGACAGCAATACAGTCATTGTAAGGGATTTTAACATCCACTGTCACCAATGGATAGATCTTTCAGACAGAAAATCAACAAGGAAATAACAGCCTTAAACAACACACTAGATTGAATGGATTTAATTCATATTACAGAACATTTCAATCCAAAGCAGCAGAATATACATTCATCGAAGTGCACATAGATCATTTCCAAAGATAGACCACATATTAGGACACAAAGTAAGTCTTAAAAATTCAAAAAAATTAAAATCATACCAAGCATTTTCTCAGATTATAGGGCATGAAACTAGAAATCAACTTCAGTAAAAAAATTCAAGAGCATTCAAATACATGGAGGTTAAAAAGGCATGTTATTAAATAATGAATGTGTTATTAACGAGATCTAGGAAGAAATAAAACCTACCTGAAAACAAATGAAATTGAACACACAACAACCCCAAATCTTTGGGACACAGCAGAAAAGTCCTGAGAGGGAAGTTCATAGAATTACAGGCCTACTACAAAAAGTAAGAAAAATCTCAAATAAACAATCTAACTGTACACCAGAAAAAAAAAAAAAAAAAGGCAAGCCCAGACTAAGCAGAAAGAAGTAAAAAGACAGGATAAGAGTGGAAATAAATGGCAAACAGACTAAAAATAAAAAAAAAAAATCAATAAAACCAGAAGCTGGTTTTTTTTAAAAAAGATAAACAAGATTGAGTAACTTTTAACCAGACTCATTAAGAAAAAAAGAAAACAGTCCCAAAGAAACAGAATCAGAAATGAAAGAGGAGAAGTAATGACTGATATAATAGAAATACAAAAAACTATAAGAACATATTATAAACAACTATATGCCAGAAATTAGACAACTTTGGTGAAATGGATAAAATTTCTAGAAATATACAACCTTCCAGAACTGAATTAGGAAAAAGGAAAATCCTGAATAAACAGATAACAACTAATGAAATTAAAGCAGTAATAAAAAAACACCTAGCAAACAAAGGTACTGGACTAGAGGGTTTCACAGTTAAATTTTACCAATCATGCAAAGAAGAACTTACATCTATTCTTCTCAAACTTGTACAAAAAAATCAAGAGGAGGGAAGACTTCTAAACTCTATTTACAAGACCAATATTATCCTAATTCAAAAACCAGATGAAGGCACAACAAAAAAAATTATAGGCCGATATCCCTGATGAACATAGATACTAATACCCTCAACAAAATACTAGCAAACTGGATCCAACAATACATTAAAACTATCATACACTATGATCAAGTATTCATCCTGGGGATGCAAGGTTTGTACAATATTCACAAATCAATAAATGTGATATATCACACAAAATGAAAGATAAAAATTACATGATAATATCACTAGTTGCAGAAAAGGAATTTGATATAATCCAGCACCCATTTATGATAAAAGCTCCCAGCAAGATTAGAAAGATTATGCCTCAACACAATAAAGGTCATATATAAAAACCCCACCACAAATATCATACTCAATAGGCAGAAACTACAAGTGTTTCCCTTAAGATCAGTAACAAGACAGGGATGTCTGCTTTCATCAGTCCTGTTCAACATAGTACTGGAATTACTGGCCACGGTGATCAGACAAAAAGAAGAAATAAAAGCATCCAAATTAGAAAGGAGGAAGTCAAACTGTCATTTATACAGATGACCTGATATTGTACATAGAAAACCCTAGAGACTACACCAAAACACCACTAGACTTAATAACTGAATTTGGCAAATTAGCAGGATACAAAATCAATACTCAGAAATTGATGGTATTTTTATACACTAGTAATGATCTATCAAAATGAGAAATTAAGAAACAGTACCATCTACTATTGCAACAAAATAAAATAAGGTACCTAGGAATAAATTTAACCAAGGAGGTAAAAGATTTGTACTCAGAAAATTATAGGATAATAAAGAAATTGAAGAAGACACAAATAAATGGAAGCATATACCATGTTTATGGACTGGAAGAATTAATATCATTAAACTGTCCATACTACCCAAAGCAATCTATAGATTCAATGCAATTTCTATTAAAATACCAATGGCATATTTCAAGTTCTAGGACAAATATTTCAAAAATTCATATGGAACCAAAAAGACCATGAATTGCCTCAGTAATCTTAAGAAAGAACAAAGTTGAACATATCACAATATCTGATATCAAACTTTACTATAAGACCACTGTAATCAAAACAGCCTGGTACTGGCATATGAACAGACATATAGAACAGTGGAGAGATCTCAGTAGTAAACCCATGTCTTTATGGTTAATTAATACTTGACAAAAGAGGCAAGGACATGCAATAGCATGTAAAGACAGTCTCTTCAATAAATGGTATTGGTAAAACTGGACTGGTACATACAAAAAAAAATGAAGCTAGATCACCAACTTATACCATACACCAGAATAAATTCAAAATGGATAAAAGACTTAAGTGTAAATCATGATACCATAAAAGTCTTAGAGGAAATTATGGGCAATAAAATTTCAGATATCTCACATAGCAATATTTTTGCTGATGTATTTTTGCTAGGGCAAGGGAAACAAATGAAAAAATATACAAATGGGAGTACATCAAATTAAAAAGTTTCTGTACAACTAAAGAAACCAACATCAAAATGAAAAGGGAACTCACTGTATGAGAGAACATATTTGCCAATGATATATCTGATAAGGGTTTTCCAAAATATATAAAGAACTTATATGACTTGATACCATGAAGACAAATAATTGAATTAAAAAATGGCCAAAGGACCTCAACAGGCACTTCTTTAAGGAAGACATACAAAGCTCATAGACATAAGAAAAATGCCCAACATCAGTAATCATCAGAGAGCTAAAAATTAAAACCACAATGAGATATCACCTCACACCTGCCAGAATGGCTACCATCAATAAATCAACAAACAATAAGTGTTGGTGAGGTTGTGGAGAAAAGGGAACCCTAGTGCACTGTTAAAGGGAATGCAGACTGGTGCAGCCACTTTGGAAAAGAATATGGTGTTTCCTCAAAAAGTTAAAAATGGAACTGCCTTTGGACCCAGCAACTGCACTTCTGGGAAAATATCCTAAGAATCCCAAAACACCAATTCAAAAGTACATATGCACCTCTGTGTTCATAGCAGCATTATTTATAATAGGCAAGATCTGGAAACAGCCTAAGTGCCCATCAGTAGATGAGTGGATAAAAAAACTGTGGTACATTTACATGATGGAATACTATACAGCAGAAAGAAAGAATGAGCTCCTATTCTTTTCGACAGCATGGATGGAGCTGGAAAGCATTATGCTAAGCGAAATAAGCCAGGCGGTGAGGGACAAATACCATATGATTTCACCTTTAACTGGAACCTAATCCACAAAACAAACAACCAGGCAAAATATAACCAGAGACACTGAAATCAGGAACAATCTAACAGTAACCAGAGGGGAGGTGGGAGGGGATAATGGGGGGGAAAGGGTGAAGGGTTTACAGGAACAATTATAAAGGACACATGGACAAAACCAAGCGGGGTGGAATCAGGGCAGGGAGGTGAGGATGGCTGGGGTGGGGAGGATAGGTGAGGGAAAGGCAAAAAACTGTACTTGAACAATAATAAAATTAAAAAAAAACCTATGACTTTGAGAAATACAATGTGATTTACCTGAAGTACCATTGTTGTCTGGAATATCAAAATGATAATCCAGATCAAAGAAACACTTAAATAAAGATAGCATTAAAAATAGATTTACCCATTTTTGCAATTGTCACAGACTTTCCATTTCTGTCAAATCATCCACTGCACTCATACTTCAGGTTTATAGCAATCATCTCACAGACAATACTAATTGGAAGGCCACTTACTGATTCCTTGACTCCCCTTTCCTCTGAGAAATTGTCTATTTTCTGTCTATAGCATCCCTCTGGCTAAACATATGGCTCACTAATCAAGTATGTTTGAGCACGTCTCATGTCCCTAGTTCTGTGTTAAGTGCTGTGAGGAATTAAAAACAAAACAGATTCACCTTGTCCTTGGTATTACTGCTCTTTCTGAATAAATCCTACTAGACTGTGAGGATTTTGAGAATGAGAACTGTGTCTTACTAGACTCTATACCATATCACAATGTACTCAATAAATAGTGTTGAATGGAAGAAATCACAGATAATTTACTTGTAGGGATGGACTGTGAAGAGACATCACCCTGAGATTTCTAGGACTCCTTGAAAAGTCGGTTCATTTGGTGATAGGTCGTAGTTTCACCTGTGACTGACAGCTTTTCCGCAGGGAAATGAAGTGGCAGAACCTGCCATTGTACTTTTGACCAAGTCAGTGACATCAGAACTAGAACAGCGCAGCTATGCTTCCTCAGGATTTCCTCAGTTCAGCAGGGCCACTCACCTGATCTGAAGCCAAGTCAGCATAGGGGTTGTCCCTCCTCCAAACACCCAGACTGTGAAGAACACAAGCAGCAAGGTGGTAGTGAACATCATCTGTTTGGGCTGAGATTCTGTGTCCCGAATAGCTAAGGCAAATGCGATGGCTCCTCGGAGACCTTTGAGGGAGAACCAAAGAGAAAGAGAGAGAGAGGGAATAAACATCTTCATAAGCCTCATTCTCTCATTTAATTGAATTTACCTATTTATCTTATAATTTGCTAACAATCACTTATTTTAATTAAACTTTTCATTTTAAAATAATGGTAGATTCACAGACAGTTGTAAGAAATAACAGACTTACTGTGTGCTCTTCCCCCCCAGTGATGACACCTTGCAAACTCTAGCACAATATTGCATCCAGGATTCCGACTCTGATACAGGAAAGATCCAGTATATTCCCCTCGGCACAAAGACCTCTCATGTCATCATTTTATAACCATGTCCACTTGCCTCCTTCACATACCCTCTTCCAAACTCCCTCTTTCTTTAACGAATATTTTTTAAAGATGTTATTTATTTATATTTAGACAGAGAGGAAGGGAGGGAGAAAGAGAGGAAGAGAAGCATCAATGTGTGGGTGCCTTTGCCATGCCCCCTACTGCAACACAGACATGTGCCCTGCCTGGGAATTGAACTGGTGACCCTTGGGTTTGCAGGCTGGCGCTCAACCCACTGAGCCACATTAGCCAGGGCCAAACTCCCTCTTTAACTTCTGGCAAACCAGTAATCAATTTTTTATTTCTATAATGTTGCCATTTCAAGAATGTTATATAGATGAAATTGGAATTGACATTTTTTCACCCATCATAATTCTCTGAATATTCATCCCAGTTGCCGAATATATCAACAGTTTGTTCGTTTTTATTACTGAGGATATTCCATGGTATGGAAGTTTCAGTCTGTCTAACCATTCACCTATTGGAGAACATCTGGGTTGTGCCAGTTTTGGGCTATTACAAATAAGGCTGGAGTGTGGATAAATATAAAATTTTCATTTTTCTGACATAAATTTCTAAAACTGCACAGATACTTACGGTATTTGTATATTTTTGATAGAAATCACCGAACTGTTTTCCAGAGTGGTTGTACCATTTCACATTCCCTCCAGCAATATATGCCATCCAGTTTCTCTATATCCTCACCAACATTCAGTGTTGTCACTACTTTTTAAAAAAATTCTAGTCACTCTGATAGGTGTATGTATGGCAATAGCTTATTGTGGTTTTCCTTTGTCCTTTCCTAATGACTAATGATGTTGAACATTTTTTAAAAGATTGTATTTATTTATTTTTAGACAGAAGGGCAGGGAAAGAGAAAGGGAGAGAAACATTGATGTGTGGTTTCTTCTCACGCACCACCACAGGGGACCTGGCCTGAAACCCAGGCACGTGCCCTGACTGGGAATCGAACAGGCTACCTAGCCTTTGGTTCACAGGCCAGTGCTCAATCCACTAAGCTACACCAGCCAGGGCCAATGTTAAACATTTTTAAATGTGCTTTTGTCATCTCTATACTCTCTTGGGTGAAATGTCTCTTCATGTCTTTACTTCATTTTGTAATTGGATTATTGTATTTTTTGATTGTTAAATTTTGAGAGTTCTTTAAGTATTCTAGATATATTCCTTTGATAGATATATAGCTTGTAAATATTTCCTCCCACTTGGTAGCTTTTTATTGATGAACCCTAATCTGTTAATTTTTGCTTTTATTTCATGTGTTTAAAATCAAGTCTAAGAACTTTTGCTTAGGTCTAGGTACCAAAGTTTTTCCCCTATGTTTTCAAATCTTTTTTTCCCAAAAAGCTGTATAGCTTTACATTTTACATTGAAGTCCAAGATCATTTTAAATTAACTTTTCTATAAGGTTGAGGTTCATTTTTTCACCTATAGGTATTTAATTGCTCCATTGAATAGCTTCTGCACCTCTGTCAAAAAATCAGTTGGATGTATTTGTGGGGCTCTGTTTCCAGGTTCTCTGATCGGTTCCATTGATTTGTGTGTCTGTTCTTCTAACAGTACACTGTCTTGTTGCTGTAGACATAATAGGTGTTGAGTAGAGTGACACTTATATTTCCTTTTAAAAATTATTTTAACTATTGTAGTTCTTTTGCCTCTCTATACAAGTTTAGAATAATGATGTCTACCTAAAAAAAAATCTTTCTAGGCACATTTGCTTTTAAAAAGTCAAATGTGTCAATGACAATTTAAAAAAACTTATGGACCTGTGAAACTTAATAAATAAATAACATTGAAGAATTATTCTAGCCTGAGTAAAGACTTTTACAAAGTCCATAATCTAAACTAACCTACTAAAACTTGCTTTTTTCCTGTTTTATTTTTCTTCTTTAATAACAATATGCTAATTAAATTTTTATGCCAAAATTTCAAATGAAAGTATGGTAACATTCATAAAAACAGAGATGTAGACTCTAAAGAAAAGTAAATAAAAACACAGTAGCAAAGTAAAGTATTAAAATGAAAAGTCTCTCTTGGGTAACATGAGAATTGTAAGACATTTATGAGCCCTGTTATATCAGGTAACAGGACACATGAACATTTTTGATGACAGCAAGTATAAGTCAAAGACATAGTGACTGGGTTATTTTTATAGAAATGCTTAAATCACATATGTAAAATTTTAGTGGTCTACTTTTATAATATTTACTGTATCATCTAGATTTCGAAATTTGTAAATCTTTATTCATTCATTTAAACATAATTAGAAACTGGACACATAGTGGGAGGTAGAAAACTATAACTAGTCTGGTTTTTATCCCTGAGATGCCAACTTAGAATTAATGCTCCTTTATTATCTTCATGCTGAGGTTATACAAGAGACAAGTGGCATGACATGAGATCCAGAGGACTAGACTAGAGACATTTAATATATTTTGCCTGAAACAAGAAGGCCTCAGAAAGAGAGAGCAACATGCACATCAATTATAAAATACCTTCAAGGGAGAAAATGTAATGGAGGGAGGAAATTATTCTAAATCTCCCCATAGACAAGATAATGGCCTGAAGATAAGGAAGATAACATTTGAAGTAGATATTAATAAAAAAGTTCTTATACATCAGAAATTCTGAACACTTGAGATGGCTGCACTCAAGAAGAAAAGTCCCCCACAGGAGATGCTCATATATTCAGACCCAGCTGAAGACAAGAGAGGGGAATATTAATAACCCTTGATACTGGGGAACAGTTTAATAATGTTCTGTTTGGGAAATACAAATGGTGTCATTAGGGGATGAAAACTCAGGAAAATATTCTTACAACAGACTTCTGTATCTGAGAAGAGACTTTATAGGTCTAGGTAAAGATCCTAACAGTGTTTAATCACAGTACAAGACTGGAGATAGATGATGATCTTTTCCTTTTTTCTTTTCCTCAAGCTCAGATTGCTAGAATGTCCATAAAGGATCATTACCCTAATTAGTTGGTGAGTATGAGAAGTATTAAGTGTTGAGAGTCTAATTATTTATTTAATATTTATAGGTGTGTCTGTGTACTTTGAATTTTTGTGAGAAGAAAAAAACAGATTAGAATAAAAGTTAAAACTTATTATACCATGCTTATTATAAACTCTTTAATCTTAGATATCAAGGACAAGAAAAAACACCATCATTTATCTTCTTAAGTATGTTTAATAATGTATTTCTATTATGTTAAACTGGCATAACTATGTTTTTATATCTAAATTATCTATACATGAGTAGTTTTTGGTTTAAAATACACTCAAATGATACCTGTTATTCTGACTCCTAATATATATACATATATATATATCTCACATATAATATACATATAATTCTCTATATTTGTAGGATGCAATGTAGAGGTCTCTAAAAAAAGAAAAAGTTCAGTCACTGCCTTGTACTTGTGACAGGTTGAGAACTATTGCTAATAAGGGCCAAACTCCAAGATGTTCATGAGAGGCTGCCTTCTCCATATAACGACCAACTAAAAAACCCACAGAAACAGAGTTTTTCAGAAGAAGGGACCATCTGTCTGGAGCCCTGGTCACACGTAGCACATGGAACGAGCACTGGAGTGAGATTCTAAGTGCACAGAGTAAAAGCTCATTTAGAACTCCAGATAAGAACTATGGCCTCTTTCCCACTCATCTTTTTTGATTCCAAAGTTATTTATCACACATTTGGAGACTAGGCAGTTGTCAAGTCAATGGCCATTCATTGCTTCATTCAGTACATGTGTATCTTAGGTAGCCATAACAAAATTCCGTAGACTGTGTAGCTTCAATAACTGAGATTTATTGCTCAGTTTTGGAGGCTAGGATGACCAAGACCAGGGTGCCAGCACGGTCAGGTTCTGGTGAAAGCTCTTCTGGCTGGCAGAAGGCTGTATTCTTGCTGTGTGAGAGCAAGCTCTGAGGTGTCTGTCTCTTCTTATAAGGGCAACAATCCTATCGTAGGGGCCCCACTCTCAAAAGCTCCCAAAGGCCCCATCTCCAAATCCCATCACTTGGGGATTAGGGCTTCAACATATGGATTTGGGGAGTGACATACACAATTCTGTCTATAGCAGTATGTTTTGATTACCCACTATGAAGAGGTTTTATGCCCACTTAAGGCTTACCTTCTTACCAGAGGGCTTTAGGACTAAAATAAGTTACTTAGGCAACCAGAGAAATACCACAAATGAAAAATTACCATTTGCATGGTTTCTTTTAGCAAATCCCTGTTTCCAAAGACCCCACAGCATTTTGTTTAGAAACCCAGGAAATCCAGAACTCATTGTTAGACATGTGTTTTGTTTCATTTTATGGGTACTTTGGCCCTTTGATTTTACCTTTCTTTTTCTCCATGTTTTCTTTACTTTTGGGAGTTGATAAACTATTGCATTTCATTTTAGATGGGTTTAATTTTCAGAGATTTGACATATTTCACATAGTTAGTTGGAAAATTAGCATCACCTCTAGGGAATAAAAGAATTACCTGCAGTTAAATGTGGTTTCATTTAAAATTGGCCTCTAAGGGATCCTTATGTAAATTATGTTGATGTTCTACTCATAACAATAGAAGAGTATCAAAGTATATGAACCAATGAAGCTTTCGGACAAGAACCCCTGCTGCATTTTCCTGTTTATCTTTAAAGAGCAAAAGTAAAACAATCTGCTATCCATTTGCAAATGTGTTCTGAATGGTGAATGCCAGATTCAGTTACATTTAAATCAAAGCAATATAACTGATTTTTATTGAAGGTGCAAAGCGATAGTTAAAAACTAAATAGTTATTGAACATTCACTATGTACTGTTCAGTAGACAAAATGGGGTGGGGGGAGGTGGGGATGAGAATTGGGGAATGATGACCTCTATTTTGGACTCATGGTCCTACAAATATGACTCTCTTAACTGGTAAATTGTGGTAAGGTGCATTAGAGGTGTAGAGTCTGCTTTGTGCATTTAGTCTAATGAAGAAAAAGGTAACGTTGCTACACTTCATGAGGGGCCAAGTCATGACCATTGTTGACAAATATGTAAAGTTTCAGGTACTGAAATCATTGGTGGGTTAAAGAGGTCTTTGCACCGTGATTCACGGAGAAGACTGAGAGCTGTACGTGGGGAGGAGGAGGAATGGACTGATTGAAAGAAGGTAAAAGGATTAGTCAAAGAACACAGTACATGTACAACTATAAGGGACCTAATTATGGAACTTGGGGGTGGGTTTGGTAGAGGGAGGTGAAATGGGAAAAAGTGGGACAACTGTATGTTGTCATAAACAATCAAAAATAAAAAAAGAGGTCTTTGCATACATGACTTTCTATACCTGAATTATTTTCTCTTACCGAAATTTTCTCTAGTTCTTTCTTCTATAACCCTCACCTAAACTTCATCTAATTTCAACTGATCTTCAGAGCTCAACTGAGCCACTGATTTCTCTATTAAGCTGAATGGTGTGCAGAGTGGAAGGGGTCCCCTGAAAATAACAGAGTGTATCCCCCACAACCCTTGATTGGAGGAAGGGAAAGTGGATGATAAGGTGTTTAAGATACTTTGGATAACAATGGCAAGTTAATAGCTGTGCCAAGGGAAGAGGGCTGCTGCCCAGAGTGAAAGGTGTATATAACTTTAAGAGCATATAGTGACTCCTGACACAGACAGAGGAAGCAGATGCCCACCCCAGATGCCCCTGTGTCACTGGCAATTCTTGCCCTGACTAAAGATGGCAACTGAAATAAGGTAAAAGATACTGGTAAAAATGGTGGATGCTAATGCATCATAGAAGTAGCTGGATATGAGGTCATGCAGGAAGTTCTGGGCTGAGCCTTTAAATGAGGGCAGGCTGAAAGACAAGGGGGTCTGCCACCAGGTCTGGTATGTAAGGGGAGAGCCACATGGTTTGGAGTAAGAGTGTGCCACAAAGTCTGGAGTAAGAAAGAGGAGGCCCATTGGGAAGCCTACCTGGAGAAGGTGGCAGCTGGTTCTTACCAGTGAGTGATGCATGTTATTACTAGGTCAAAAGCAGCTGTTCCTGCCCCAGTTTCTCTTTCTCATTCCACTATCGCGATGAGTCCCTATAGCAGTGGTTCTCACACTTTCACCACATCAGAATCACCAGGAGGACTTGTTAAACCTGATTGCTAGAATCCACCTCCCAGTGTCTGATTGAGTAGATCTGGGTGAGGCCTGAAAATTCGCATTTCTAGCAAGTTCCCAGGTGGTGCTTATACTCCTGGGGCAGGATAGCAAAAAGCTAGAAAAATTATTTGGCAAGTGGAATGGGGAAACTGAGACAGAGAGCTGAACAAACTGGCTAAGTAATTTATATACATTCCAGACCATGCTGGGGCAGACATGCCTTGGTCCTGGTCCCTCCTTGGTGACATTCTTTGAAGGTGAAACTGACCAGAGAATGACTTATAGGTTCATTTTGATGCATCAGCATACAAAGTAGCCGCCTGGAAAGCTGACGAATATTCTATTGAGATCCTCCCCCCAGATCCTCCCTAAAATTTCTGCTTTTAGAAAAACAGATGAACTCCCTTATGACAAAGGTCTCAAGGTATACTGTCTCTCTAGGGCATGCCCACAATGTCTTTCTTCAGGTGTGTATCTTTGCTTTCTTTCTCCTAAGCTCTAAGGGTCCCTGCAAGACTTGCAACCAGGGAAGCAGCAGGCAGCAGCAGCTGTCCTCAGCTAAGCCATCCCCAAGGACCCTTATTTTGCCCCTATAACTTGTGTCTTAAGTTCATGCAGCCCAGCTGGCTTACTTCTGCCTCTGTGACTTTCTTCCTAAAAGCCAAGGCAGCTCTCTGAGCAGCATGCTGGAATCTTCTTTTCAAGTGTAGTTTCTCTTTGCATGCTAAATAAACTTTCCCTTGTGCTAGAGTTCTTGGCTCTGAATTCTTTCTTTGCCAAAGTCAAGAACTGAGAGCTGACATAGCTGGTAACACTTTTGGTCTAGGGATAACACTCTTAGAACCCTTGGCTTAGGGAATTACGCTGCTACAAAATGGAAGGAGCCTGATGATATCTGAAGCACTATCTGGGGATGAGGCATTTTCCCTCTCACTCCCACATTGATATCATCCCTGGACTTTGAGCATTTACCACTGACCACTGGGAGTTTGTATATTCTAGCAGTTTAGTCTAGCCTGAGACTCTCTACATTTCTCTCCTTACATGTCCCTGTAGAATTACAGGGTATTTTTTAAAAGATAGAAAATGGAGTTGGGAGGCATGGAGTTGTCAAGGGTATATAGTAGATGGTATGACTGGATATTAAACTTGAGAGTTTTATCCCTGCTATTGAATATGTAACTCATAACGGAGATAGAAAAGTCATGGTTATCTTACGAATTTGAGTTTTTAGGAATGATGCAAAGAAACAAATTTTCTCCTCCTTTTAGGCAGAAGATCAAGGTGGGGAACATTTTGAAATAGGTGTTTTGTTTTTTAAATCCTCATCCAAACATATGTTTTTATTAATTTTAGAGAGAGTAGAAGGGAAGAGAGAGCAAGAGCGAGATAGACAGAAACGCTGATGTGAGAAACAGCGATTCGTTGCCCTCGTACATGCCTCAGCTGGGGATAAAACCCGCATCCTACATATGTGCCCAGACTGAGAATCAAACCTGCGGCCTTTCTGTGTATGGCGTGATGCTGCAACCAACTGAGCCACCCAGGTAGGGCTGACGTAGATGTTTTGCCTTCTGCTCCCCAGCCACAACTCTCTCTCCTTTGTCACTCCCCTTTGTTTTCACCCCTCTCTCTCCCTTTCTCCCATATCACTGACATTATGTTGCCCCTCAACCTACCCCTGGCCCAGGCCATCTTACTCTAAAATGATAGGTGTTTCATTCTCTAGTCAAAACTCCCATTTCCTCACACAGCCAAGATGAATTTCCTGCCAGGAAGAAAATAATTGAAAACAATTGGAAAGCAGAAATCTGGTGAAGGATAGCACAGGATCCTTGGACATGTGTTAAAATACTTGTTAACATGCATGCTCTTATGTTTATTTGTAGATATTAAAGCAGCCCCAGGAAAGTCTGGTGACATTTTTCAGGCACTGAGGACGTGGGTGGTGAATGGGACCAAGGATCCTAGAAAAGGAAGGCAAGGCTGTCATTCACGGCAGAACACCTGTCTTAGTGTCTCCTTCTGTACTCATGCAGAACCAGGGCCTCTAAAAGTTCTTGGTGCTGTGGGAAGAGGCTTCAGAGAGGGTCAGTGTGAGTTTGGGTGGTGGAGTCTGTCTGCGAAGGACTCGTTTGCACAAACAGCACCTGAACCTCCCCACTATATCAGAGTTAATGCCAAAATTTCTAAGTTACTTAATGATACTGTGGAAATTTGGTACAAGGCATTTTTAAATGTAAAACTGCTTTTCACTTGTTCGTGTTTATCACTTACTTGAGTCAATCTTATTGACTTAGTTTTGAACTCTAGCCACAGGGCAGGGTTAGAGGGGTTTGTACCTGGCATAAATAGTCTAATTTTTTTCAGCTTGGTTTGCATGTGTAGATAGTTTTCTAAAGTTATGTCTGCATAATGCCAAAACAAGCAATTAGTAAGCAAATACAGGCAGAAAATGAAAAAAAAATCATGCAGACCATTTGTTTGCCTCAATGAGCAGGCAAGTTAATTTGGTTCAAAACATCAATTGGATAATTGTGATGCTGTGAACATCCTGAAAAACCAAAATGTACTCAGGAAGTTCCTGAATTAAATGATAAAATCATTTATTTTTCTGTATCCTTCTAGGATCTTATCTTTGAAACATAGGGAGAGGTGACAAGCTTTTGGATTCAAGGACTGGTGAGCACGCATTGGTTCCAGTCTCGCACCACGTGGGATGGCAAGGTGTACAAGATCTTGCCACTTCCTTACACTCAATAAATGTCTAAGTAGATAGTGACATTTTGCACATGTCAATTTGTTCCAGAGCAGGCTACAATATATCCTCCTCACAAAAACTGGTACTTTGAGTTACCACATTTTGATTCATGTATTAGTGTCATGATTAAGTCACTGCTGGAACTACAGGTAGACTATCAACAACTGTCCTTTAAGGGAAGGAAGGGAGAGCCATGGGTCTCATCTTCCACAGGTACGTCACTAGCACATCAGCAGTGATTTGACAATTTAATAGTCAAACCTTCTTTGGAGTGAAAACCTCAGTCTGTGATAGGATGTTTCCCCAAGAGCGTTTGTGAGTTTATGTGAATCATGTCTCTGTGAAGCACTAATGACTGTCTCATTTGTGATGGTTAAAGAAAGTGATGGAAACTCGTATTTGTTGAGAGCCTTAAGAGGCAGGCTCTGTGCCAGGCATTTTGTATATATGAGGTCCGGCTGGAAAAAGTCTAGCCACTGTTAATATAATGAGAACAGTTTGTGTGACATTGATGTAACCTGGCAGCCAAGGAGAGTGGACTGGAATCCACATTCATGAACAATGAACACTTCACTGTACTAGTCAGTAGGGGCGGTAGACACTGTTGAGTGAGCAGGTGTACTATGTGGCTGTCACATTCAAAATGACTGAACAAGAAGAGCAACAAACTTTATCAAACTTTGTGTTAAGCTTGAACATTCCTCTGTGGAAGCTATTCAGATGATTCAAAAGGCCATAGCTATGGGCAACTGGTGACTGGCAGCTTCATCACAACAATGTGCCTGCTCATGCATCACATCTTGTGTAGAGCTTTTTGGTGAAATATCAAATCACCCAGGTGAGTTTGCCCCTTATAGCTCAGATTTGGTGCCCTGCAACTTCTGGCTTTTCCCAAAACTAAAATCACCTTTGAAAGGGAAGAGATTTAAGGCCATCAATGAGATTCAGAAAAATACCATGGGGCAGCTGATGGTGACTGAGAGAACTGTGTGAGGTCCCAAGGTACCTATTTTGAATGGGACTGAAGTGTCATTGTCCTATGTACAATGTTTCTTGTACCTTCTTCAAAAACATCTCTATTTTTCATATTCCATGGCTGGATATCTTTTGGACAGACCTGGTATTTTCTAGTCTGGTTTCCAATGCTGACCATCTAAGGTAAGTATTATTATCCCCGCTTTTTAACTCCCTGTGGCTGGGCCTGCTTCAAAGCCCGAGCCCACTGCACTGCACCAAAACAGTTGCTCCTACTTAGAAAATACTGTGTCTGCCAAATAGCAGAATCTAATTTGCTGCTTAAAAATGCAAGAGCTAATAATTTTCATTGTAAATTTATTTCGGAGCTAAGTGAAGAATGATAGATAATGTTTTGACCTAATAATAGGACAAAGCAACTCTATGGGGCTAGCCACAGTTCTCAGCTAGTTCTTGGATGTTCTGAATTTATCACAATCACATAAACTTAGTATTTAAAACTGGAAGGGCTGAATGCGATATGCAATTCCTATGGGCCAACTATGCTTGTCTACTTTGTCACAGCAATTCTGCCTGTGGTGATTCATCAGTCAAGATGACTTTTTCTGGGACTGCTTGACACACCATTTAAAACATTTTCATGGCTCATTTCCAGTGTTAGCTGGGTAGCCCTGTTCCATGTGAAGACCTCAGAACACCTCCATTTGGCCAGTTTGCTCATTAATGCCTGCCCTAAGCCATAGTGAGTGCCACATGAGAGTGACAGGGGCTTGGTGGAAGTTCATCTGTAATGGCGAAAAAATTCTGGGCATGTGCCAATTAACTGGTTAGTGGCCTTGTACTAGTTGGGAAGAGATAGTGGCCTAATTAACTACATGGGCTATGTCCAGAACAGGAAGGACATAGAGCACACAAGGGTGTGAGACACTAGACTCTGGGGGAGGGGCTGCAGAGGGGGGTCCAGTGCAGAATACAGCATGTGGGAGCCCTCCAGGCTGCCTCTGTTAGCAAGCATGAGCAAGACAAAAGTAAGGAAAGAGTCCTGTTGCTTAGATGGCTCAGAATCTCAGATCACTCTTGTATGTACATGTAAAAATACCTTCTTTTTAAGCTAAAGTTAGATCTAGCCTGATTCAAATCACCTGGCTCATGTAAAAATTCCTGGGTTTTAAGTAAGACCTCAGGTTTTTAACTGGAAAACAAACACATTGTCTCAATACAAAGCAAGCACAGATTTAAAAATATATTCTGGGATCCTATCACAATGTTTGAGAATGTGTTAACAATATTTACTATTATCAACACTCAGGGAAGGGGTTTTTAGCTAGAAGTGAGCATGGAGAACATATGATTTCTTTCATTTTAAAAACAAAAGGTTTTATTTGTTGATAATCTGTTCTTAAAATTATTATTGCTTCAGTGACATTTTAGTGAAATGTGCAATTTTATTTGGATAGACAGTGTTGTAGTTTGTTCATTCATTTGCCTGTTCATCAACCAGGTGTCCATGAAAGCCTATTTGTTCGTGACCATTCCTGTTCTCTTAGCCCTGGGAACTCTCAGGTCCAGAACTGGCAGCAGCTCTCAGACTAGACTTGTCTGCTTCCACAGCTCAGCAATAAATAATTTTAAAGACAAAGGTCAACAAACAAAATCTTTTGTTTTTGAAAACTATAGTGTGCTGGCTGTTGAGATAAAGAGTGAACCAAATGAATAAGCAATGGCCCCACAAAGGGCCCAACCTAGAGGGCATATAGGCAGGCAAACAAAAAACCATGGTAGAATGTGGTGGGTACTAGGAGGGGAGAAGTATTGGCTCTATAGAAACAGATGAGAGGGAACCAGTCCAGGCTTGAGGACTTACCAAGACTTTCTATAGGAAGTGATGTCTAAGTTGAATCTAAAGAATGAAAGGAATTAGCTAAATAAAAGAGTGAAGATGGGTGGTATGGAAAGGGTTATGGGCAGAGGGAGAACCTAAGTGAATAGGAGGAAAGAACTCAGCATGCTTAAGGGACTGAACGAAATTTTAAAAACTGACTAAACATTTCTATGTTGATCAGATGGCAAATGAAAGAATAAGAGGTGAAGACTGGCATGCAGGAATGAGGCATGAGAAATGAATTGAAGAGAGAAGCTCAGAACAGAAGCCACAAATTGTGATTATGTTTGGGGATGTGTTTCTCAAACTTTCACGTGCACGTGAATTACCTGGGGAGCTCATTAGAAGGCAGGTTTGGATTCAGTATTTCTAAGAAGCTCCCTAGGGATGCCAAAGATGCTGGACCACACTTTTGGGTATCGAGAGAACACATGAAAGTGTCCCTTTTAAGTGGTGGCTGGTAATTGCTGTGAGATAGTCTTGCTGGCTTACTAAAGTTTCATAAGCTCGAGGAGTCAGACATAGACTCTGAGACTGCCTAGGCACAGTGGAAACAATGGCATTGACTCTTCAGCTCCATGAATTCTGTGCATCCTTTCCTCTTGGTTGAATTGGTAGGTGAGCTGGGTATAGCCACTATGGGTCACAGTCTCCACTTGGCTATGACCGTGGCCTGATTGATGTCTCACCAAAAAGACACTGAGAAAGTCTCTAGAACACTGGTGTCCCCCAATTGAATAATAATGGTGGTCTTTTACCACTGAGGGGGAAAATGATGTTTTTTTCCAATTTTATTTTAATGATTGTTCAAGTACAGTTTTCTCCCCTTTACTCCCAATCAAGCCCACCCATGGGGGAAAATGATTGATAATGAAAAATTTTTCTTAATTTACAGTTTCTCTTCCTTGTCTTTTGCTTAATCTGTTGGTGCTGGCAGCTCTTTGTTACTGTGCGCTGGGGGACAACCAAATGGCCAACAGACAATGTGAGTAGCAAAGTCTGAGGACCTGGTGCTGTGTGAGCTCACAGATGAGGTTTTATATTACTCTTGTCCATTGCAGTCACATTTTCCTTGTTAAAACCCTTCCTATTTTATATGATAGGACACATTAGTGTTTCAATGTCTCTTCAAAGCACAATAGAAATGGACCCATTGGAGGAGCATGTTCTGTAACACACTGCCAGGATCCTCCCACCTGCCCGGGTGCTTTCGTGCCTCCCTTGTGCCCAGGTCAGCACAGCAGCTCTGGGCGGAGGTTCTGTAGCCCCATACGCCACAGTGTCCAAGTCACAGAGGTTTCAGGAAGGCTGCCAGGGCTCAATTGGGCTTGACATTTCCTTTCCTTTCAGCAACTCCTGGTTCTTATTTAGCTTTAAATTAAATTAAAATTATAGCACATGGATTTGAATTAAAACAAGAGGCTTAATCTTTGTACTAGGCACCACATCAATAGGAAAGCTAATATGTGTGAAGCTCATCCTCCTTTAATTTAAACCACATAGCTCTGCCTCGTCGGTTTCAAAGGAGCTGAGAGCTGGGGCAAGACAGTATACTCCTGGCATTAGCTAGGGCTGTGCCTAGGAGCAATGGGAACAGTTTCAAGGAGAGCTCAGCATCCTCTTAAGTCCTTTGTGTTGGTGTCACATGACACAGCAGAGCAGTTTCAAACTCCTGGCCTGGATTCTAAAGAAACTCTTAAAAATGTTTCAGGGTAATATTCCCTAGTTGACTTTGACTGCAACCTAGCTACCAAAAACAGAATTTGCATTAATAGCTTCTCGAGACAGAAAAGACAGAGACAACTACTCCTGACCTTGACACTGTTGCTCATTTTCAGTTTCCAAGGCTTTGTGTGGGTGCAGATTACAACATGAATTAGGTAGGGTCTTGGCTAAGTGATAAATTGAATCTGGGCCCTGACAGTCGCTCCACTCAGTTTAATTCACTCTAGAGGTCAAAGGTAGAGGCGGAGTAGAGGGTGGTAGTGGTGGCAATGGGAACGTCATGAACAATGTGAGCTTTACTCAAAAACATTGCTGCCCCATGGCCATCCACAGAGCTCCAGGCCCTTGTTTTCAGTGCTACTGAAGGCCCCACTCACTGTCAGGCAGTGAGTAACAAGCAGCTGGATTCCTTTGTAACTTTCATCTTCAGGTTTATCCAGATTTGGAGATTGGTCTGATTTAGGTTTTGTGGGGCCTAAGAAACTTACACACTTTGGGGGCATTATTAAAGAAAAACAATACAGAAAATATCTTTTACAAAAACTTTCTATACCATAGTACACACTGCCAGGGCCCCAAGGTCCTCCCAGGATCTTGGAAGAAACCTGCGTAAACAAGGGAGGCTGAAACTTAAGCTTTGTTTACTTTACAAATGAATCTTCTGCTGGGAAGGAATGGCCAGCTTTTCTGCCCAGTGCCAAAGGACACACATTTGATGAGGGCAAAGACAACAGAAAAGGGATTATCAAATGGTAGGACTAATTAACTAAGACAGAAAGTTCCGGGTCTTCTCTTACTGGCCTTTGAACCACCTGTGGTGCACCATTCTAGGAACCTAGCATGGGCTGAAGCTAAGTTCTCTCTGTTAGGCACAAGCCTATTGAGGGAAAGGCTCACGTCTTCATCTTTATTCACGAAATGCCTACCCAAGAAGTGGTGTCAACGAAGGTCCGCTGAACAAATAGCTGGATGACTGCGAATGAGTAAGTGTGTAAATAAATTCACACTGTCATTTCAGAGGGAGCGTCATTGTTCAACTTCTCCAAAGAACTGTGCAAGTGTTTGGGGCTATGTACATAAAGGTTCCATCTAAATTTATTAGTGAAGCATGGACAACTAGATTCCACCACAGGACTTCTAAAGTCACCCTTCTAACTGGATAATCAAGACCACTCCAAGCATAATTAAGAATATTAGACTATATTATAAAACACACATTCTTTATAAGAATCGAGCTTTTTCTTTTAGTTTCAGCAGGGGTTGTTCTCACACACTCAGAACACAATAGCTGGTGTGTTATTTGATCTGCTTCTTTACCTCCTCCTCTGCTTTGGTTACCTTAAGTTGACCTTCTTTATATCCTGGCAAATACGTTTAAAACTCTAGGTCTTAAATGAGGTATAGCATATCAGAGTTCATGGCAAAAATCAAAGCTGCGTCTGGAGCAGTCTCTTTTGAGGAAATGCATTGCCCTGCATGTGCTGAACTCTCACTTATACTTCCTACATTCTGATGGGGGTCAGCAGGCGCAGTGTAAAACCAGAATCAGTGGCTAGAGGGGATGTTGCCCATGTGTTTGGCTTGTTTTGAATTAGGTGGGGGTTAGGTTTGCATGAGGAATATGTTAGGCATGCTGGGATTGGCCTGGGTTAGGAAGGACATGGTTTGGATTTAACTTTTGTTCTCATGACCTTGAGGGTAAATCTAAAGTGGTGTCAAGTAGATGAGAGGCTCTTAATTCAAAGCCAAGAAGCTTTGGTTCAAGTCTCAATTTCATCTCCAATTGGTCTTGAGATTGTCAGCAAGATACCCAATATTCTCCCCTGCCCCCTTAATCTGCACAAGAGACTAATATGCCTCTACTATGTTGCTCTGGCTATGAGTCTCAAACATTGCTAACCTTTCTGAAAAAGGTCTCAGAAAGGTGTAGAGTGACCTGTGAGGTGAGCATCTGATTCCATTACATAACCATATAAACATCTTCTCATTTTAAAGGTAAAAAAGACGATAGTTTTTAGTAGAAAATTCAATGTTCTTTCCATAATATGAGGAAATACCATCAATATTATTAACTTGTAATAGAAACAGCACTAGAAATATGAAGTAACCCAATCTCTTTGTTGTTCAGAAGCATTTCCAAGTGAAAGGTGTACAAAACAACAAACCAGTCAAATGTATAAATGCAGCTCATTTTGGGCCAAGAGGACACTGGCCCTTGAGGTTAAACTGCTAAACCTTTAACAATAAGTGACTCAATGAATGGAAGAAGACAGGGATGTTCAATGTGGAAGACAAAGGGTGTCATTCTCTGGACATTATAGTCATATGCATATAGGTGTCTTGAAACACTGGCATGGTGTTTTATTTTTTGTTTGTTTGTTTTTAAGACAGAAGTAGCTGGTTGGCATTCCAATGAATTAAACCAAGAATGTCGATCCCATTGATGGGATGGCTATCCTTTTCTTTCCAGAGGGTGGAGATCGTTCAAAACAGGGCCAGATAGTAAATATTTTAGGTTTTGTGGACCATGTGGTTTCTGGTGCAACAACTCAACACTGACTTCATAGTATAAAAACAACCACAAACACTTGTTTTAAAAAACGGGTCCAGCTCTGTTTCAACTTTACTTACAAAATTGGCATAGACTAGATTTGGTTCAAAGGCCATAGTTTGCAGACTCCTGCTTTAGAATATCATAAAGATAACACCAAATTCTGGGCTTCCTCACATCCCCTGGTCTTACATACTGTATTGCTGGCCTCAGTTTTTAATGCAGCCCCACTTCTGTGGCTAAACAAACATAGGTGCCAAACCCTGGAGAAACTATAAAGCCAGGTAGCCATTTGGGCAGACATTTCATGTCCCAATATAGCTATCTAAAACCCTACTCTCATCAAAATATTATTTATAAAATAAAATATTGTTTAAAATACAATATCCAACTTTTAAGATTTTATTTATTTATTTTTAGAGAGGGAAGGGAGGGAGAAAGAGAGAGAGAGAGAAACATCAATGTGCAGTTGCTGGGGGACATGGCCTGCAACCTAGGCATGTGCCCTGACTGGGAATCGAAACCGTGATGCCTGGTTCGCAGCCTGTGCTCAATCCACTGAGCTACACCCGCCAGGGCCAACTTTTAAATATAAGCCAATATTCTCCAGAACACAGCTACTTACTGATGTTTTGATGGGAAAGAAGGAAAAGTACTGTATTTTGCCATATATAATGTGCACTTTTTGCCCAAATTTTTGAGGGAAAAATGAGGATGTGCATTATACATGGAAGAGCATTATATGCAACAAAATAAGGTACTTTCCAATTCCTAGAAATGCTTTGCAAAAAATGCAACCCAGTGCTGACTAGGATCCTATTTATAAGTGATATTTGCTTTTTGATTTCCCATAATATAAGTCATTGTTCATTGTTCATTGTAAGTCAAAGTTCCTTGTTGTTCTAAGTCAAAAGTCACCTGTCAATCCAGCTTATCCTCTTTATGATCCCCTCTTGCACTCTAGCCTGTCTGTAAATGGAGGTAAGCACTGTCAGGTGACTACAGAAGGTAATTTAGAAAAACTCCTCTCCTAAGTATATGCTTATTGATTTTAGAAAGAGAGGAAGAGGGAGAGAGACAGGGGTGGGGAGAGAGAGAAAAGGGGGAGAGAGAGAGAAACATCAATCGGTGCCTTGTGTACATGCCACAACTGGGGATTGAACCAGCAACCTTTTAGTGCATGGGGTGATGCTCCGACCAACTGGGCAACTCAGCCAAGGCAGTAATTTTTAACTCGGGATCTCCATTTGTCTGTACTTTATTAAATAACTCATTTTCAACCTGGGAGCTGCTACCCTTTACTGTGTGGAACAGGCTAGAATAAAACTGAAAGTGAAACAAGCCTTTTATTCCTAGTACTACTTCTAAAAATGTAGGTTTTGAAACACTTTGTTGTGTTTAAAGTGGTGTCCCACAGACCTGAGCTCAGGGATGCTTTTGTCCTTGGTTAAGTTACTTAACCTCTTTGAGATCCTGAACTTCAGTTCCTCCATCTAAAAAATGGGTTAATATCTACTTTATAGGATTGATCTATAGTGAGTAGCAAAAAGCAAATATTCAATCAACAATAGTTACAGAAACTTTGTCCATATCCTCCTGGATACCTGAAATTTTATTTGATTTATTCTGAGAGAAGTTATTGTTTGTTTTACTCTCATATGTTTTCCAATGAACTGCCTGTGAGTGTAACATGGGTGCATATGCACCTAGAAGGCATGTAAAGGGAAAGGTCTCCAAACAGGAAAGGCTAATGATAGGAAAACTAATTGAATAAAAAGAAACCACAGTCCCCAGAGTAGTTCAGGGTCAGCAGATTCATTTGGTATATTTTCTTTTGGAAAAGGGAGCCTCCAGGTATGGTTGAAGCAAGCAGCACATAAGCTTGTTGAGAGCACACTTTGTCGGTTCACACACCAGTGCCTGGAACAGCTCTTGACATTGGGTGAGTGTGCAATTGATACCTGTTTTCTCAACCAATAACTGAGCATACTTAGATATGATTTGCTTTTGTATGAACCATGAGAAGTTCCTGGAGCTTGGCATAGGGAAAGGACAGGGATTCTAGGGAGAAGGAGCCTTAACATTGGACAAGGATGGCACCATTTGCAGACAGACTACTTACCTTCAAGTAAACAATTTACAAAATGATCATGCAAATTCCCCAGTATAAAAATTGGTCTAAAATAGGTCAGGAAAAAGTCCAATACCTATTCTTGGCCAATTTCTGGCAGATGCTGTATCTTGAAGCTGTTTCAACAAGATTTCCTTTCCTTTCCTTTTTTTTTTTCCTGGAAAGAAAAATCCCATTGTTGCTCAGAACTTATTGAGTATCAGCATAGTACTGGGCACAATGAGACAAATAGGAGTTATGCTTCCCCAGAAGGTCTCTATGTCTCCTAGTAGTTTTCCACATAATGAAGGAGTGAGAGAATAGTAGCAAAGATGCCAAGTATAGTTCACATACCTGAAAACATCATCATGTGCTGGAAGTTCCAGGGGACCTTGTGCTTTCGGCCCAGATTCAGGAGGAAGGAGAGGGGATATATGTTGCAGGCTCTGGCAACAAAAATTGCTAGCTGTGGATAAGCACAGCGACACATTGAGGAAAACATGCACTGAATGTGTGAGCCCTGGACCTTTACATTTTATGTTCTTCACTTTCTCTATATTATGAACCAGAAAACAGGGATAAACATGCATACATGCATGTCCAACTTCCTTCCAAAATTCATCATTCAATGCAAATTCCTTTCCAGAAATAATAGAGAACCCTGCATGTCTTTGAATATATATTTGGCTTACAATTGTTAACCCAATACCATTTCAATCACTGTACATTTTCTCATCACATTTCCTTTGCTGATGACTGACTTAATGTCCAATTCTGCTGCAAAATGGCAGGCAGAGAGCATGCAGAGGCTGTGGCATTATCTTCTCAAGCACTGCTTTAGAAAGGATAAATGCACTTTGGCTCCTGATTACCATCTCACATCAGTTTTTACTCCCCGTGCCTAGCAAGCTTCATTTATTTTATTTTATTTTTTTGGTGAATTTAATTTTCGAGGAATTGCCTATCTAAGTGTATAATACAACTAATGCTTTAAGAGGCATTTTACTAAATCCGAACTTTAAAGGTTACGATTTATGAAAATATTGGTGGTAGTCATTGCTCTCCTTTTGTAGTGTTGGACTCCTTCCTTGGTGGTCTACCTCAGTGACTTTCAACCAATGTGCTGCAAGAAATTTTAAAACATGCAATACCTGACTGTTAAGTGAGGGTCACTGACCTCTTTTCCCTTAGATTGTCAAATAAAAATAATGACAACAGCCCACACAACGATAGTTGCCCGGTATGAAGGATTCAAAATGATAACTATATATTTTTTGTCAGATCAGCAAAAAATATTCATATAGGCTTTTTGGTGTGCTGCAGAATTTTAGTAATTAATTTATGTGTGCCATGAGATGAAGAATGTTGAATATCGCTGATCTACCTATTTTAGTTTGCCCTCAGATCAGGTGGAGTTATTTCAGAGGAAGAGCTTCCTGCTAAAATCTGAGTTTTGGATGACATTTGAGGGTTGGGTGGAGTGCTCAGTGAAGAGAGAACAGGAGGTGAGTGCAGGGAGGTGCTTGGTTAGAACAGGGCTTTGACAAAGGGGTCAACTCTGCCAGCTGTAAGGGCATCTGCCTGCAATCTGGGGAGGCATTTGTCCATTTCCAAGTGGCAAGGAGGACAGCAGCTGATGACTGTCCTTGGGGACATCCCCAGGGCCTCGATATCCTTTTGTTCAGATACCCATTCCCACTGGGAATGCCTATACCCCAGGTTTAGAGCTACAAAAGTCCTCTGCATTAAAAGTGAGGTCTGAATGTTTTGTTATTTTGTTCTTAGGAAAGAATTATCTTATTGAAATAAACTTATATGTGTACAATAATTGAGATATTGAAAGCACATTCATCATGCCAATTTTATTTGGTCTTTACTCTGTATATCCTATTTTCAAAGTCCTTACTGGAAAGAAGATTTTACCACCTTGTAATAAAAACATTTCTAAAGCTTCATAATCCTGGCTGTCTTCTGATCATGCTAATGCAGATTACTATATTTCTCTATAAAGAACAGATTGACATTTTTATGTAAATAATTCATAATTTTAAATATGTTTTGAATGTTTAAAAAAGCCACTCTCCTTTAATTCTCTTTTTATTTCCCTCAGTATTTTCCAAAGTTCTTGCACTGAACTGTAAGCATTTATTAAGGTTTCGAATTTCTTAGGATGCTTTTCTCCCCAACTAGAAATTACTTATCTGCTTTAAATTTCACCCTGTAGTAAACCTGAGGAATTACTTTAACAATTTAACAGAATAATCAGTAAAAGTAAGTAGTTTGTTCTCTCTCATCACCCCATGTTCATATTTCAAAGGATACGAAGGCTCCAAGTATAAAGAGAGCATTAAATATGTGATTCTGGAATGTGAACAGTGCCAGGCCCATATAGCAGAAGATGACGTTCTCAGCCAAGAAGTTCATAAATTCAAACAACTGAAAACAAAACAGAAACCAAAATTATTAATTATGACTCAGGTTTGAATCCACTTAACAACCTGTAACATGTTTGGTGACTGGATGGTTCTCTATCTAGGAAGGAATTCCTTTGGCCTTGTTAAAAAAATTCCTTTTGCAGGCTGGCTGACTCTCCTGTGGCTCTCTACCCAGTGACAGATGCCACAGCCATGTGTGAACTTCCCCTTCTCCTTTCCAACTGCAAGGCTGCCAGAGACACCCCTGCGAGGCTGCCAGAGACACTCCTGGGTTATCTTAACCGGCATGGATCCTCCATGGAACAGTTCCTACTGGGATGACAGGATATTCTGTTGTAGAAACTGAAACTGCATGATTGTTGAAGGTACACTGTAGTCAACAACAATGATCTTTAGATCCTTCTGTGTATCACCTAGTAGGCACACTTGAGTTCCCAGAACCTGAAAAAAATCCCTTTCAGCTAAATACTCTCCTTGGGCAGGTAGGAAGGGCAAACTTGGAAAACTTGGAGACTTGGAAACTTGGAATAAGAATGAATGTCAATTGTAGTTCAACATTAGAATGATCAGTAAGTATATTTTAAACTTCAGACAATGAGACTCATTAAGGTGACTGATGTAGTGATATCCATTAAATGCCTACAATTTCTAGCTGGTTAAAAAAAAGGTGATT
Organism: Tonatia bakeri; assembly: GCA_004024845.1. Taxonomy (NCBI): domain Eukaryota; kingdom Metazoa; phylum Chordata; class Mammalia; order Chiroptera; family Phyllostomidae; genus Tonatia; species Tonatia bakeri. Next base: position 93,258 of record PVIA01000920.1, read on the forward strand.
AATCCCAGGGATCAGTTTAAACAGCAAGAACACAATAGATATGTCAAATTCAGTCAGAGGCATGGGGTAATAACTTCTATGCTGACAAATGCTCCCTAGAATTATTTTTAGACCATTAACTAAACAATTTAAGTTTAACATGAAAAATGTTCTCCCACTTTCAGATTAGAGGCAAAAAGGAATGTGTCCAGGAGCTACAACATAGGTAGATTTGGAAAAGACTTTAGTTTATATTCCAGACTTTCCATCTGAAAGTTCCTAAAACTTCATTCTCAGACCTAAATGTCTCTGGAAGCATGTCTCTTGGCATTTTAAGAAATCATTTTATTTTCATGTAATGTGTTTAAGTGCTACAAATAATGTCCAATACTTGTTTACTGACAGTTGACAGAAAGAAAAACAGAACTTGTCAGAAACATTATCTAAAACCAGTAATAGAAAGAGTGGACTAAAGCAGACACAGCTCCTTTGGCACAAGGCAGGATTTCTGCAAAGGCAGTGATCATCAGTTATCCTGAGTGCTCATTCCATATTCTAGGAAAGCTCATCTGAACAAACTCTCTCACCCAAATAACCACAGAAAACTTGAGAACATGGCAGGGAGGATATAGGGGATGAGGAATACTTTTCTGTCATGAAAGCTTTACTTTTCCAAAAGTGATTTGGCTGTATTAATCTCCTCAGTCTGCCATAACAAAAGAACATAAACAGGATGGCTTAAAACACAGAAATTTATTTGTCACAGCTCTGGAGGTTGGGAAATCTAAGATCAAGGTGCAGGCAGATCTGGTTCCAGTGAGAACCCTCTTTCTGATTTGCGAACAGTAGCCTGCTCACTGTGTGCGTACATGGTGGAGACGGAGATCATCTCTCTCATGTCTCTTCCTACAAGGGCACTAGTTCCATCAGTGAGAGCTCCATTCTCTTGGCCTAATCACCTCCCAAAAGTCCCACCTCCAAATACCATCACTTTGGGGGTTACAACTTCAATTCCTGAATTGGTCGGTGGGTTACAAACATTCAGTTCGTAACAGCTATCCAATTTTTAACATTTGTAAATACATGTCAAGGTTAAATTCATAGGGCCTCTTCCCCTGTATATTTTACTCTAGATGGGACATTATTTCTAACTATGATCCATTCAACATCTTCTTGGTGACCATTCTCTGATTTCCCTTTGGGGTTAATCTTCTTCCTCACTCTCAGCCCCCAGATTGATGCCTCCATAGCTCAGATATGGAATACGTGATGCAGGACTAAACAACTCAAACCAAAGCATTTCTCCAGCCAGCATACTTGATTCAGAATGGCTGTGATGTACTGTGAGCCAAAGAAATACAATGAGGCCTTTGCAGGGAGTGTTGGGACAAAGACTCCCACCTTTTCGCTGTATGACAATTCAGTGGAATGCAGGCTAAGGGGGCTGCTGTTAGTCATCTTGATCCCCAGAAACAACCATCTGAAAGAGAAGCCCTATCCTGATGATACCATTTAATACTCCATGTTCAACCTCTCCCAAAGCAAAATCTACCCTTGGAGTGTTGAATTAAAGAAACCAAGGAATCACTTTTTGATTTGAATTGTGGTTTCCATCACTTAAAATGCTACAAACTCCTTTATAGTTCCGCACCAGTTTAACAAAACAATTTATTTGTCACAGCTCTGGAGGTTGGGAAATCTAAGATCAAGGTGCAGGCAGATCTGGTTCCAGCGAGAACCCTCTTAGGGTGAGTTAGAGAACACTTCTCTAACTCAACAGAGATAATAAACAAAAGGGTGTGTAGTCAACTTTTTGACTATTTTTCAGTCAGTAGCAAAATCTGTTATCCCTACCCAGTACCACCACTTAATTTAATCTATTTCTCAACATAAAAATGGAAATAAGTATATAAGAAAAATCAGGGTTTTTTTTTCCTGTTGGTTTTTTAGATGTGATGAGAATTTGTGCTATACATTTTACATGGAAACTCATGATATTAAACATTTGTTTCAGATATTTTCTTCCTTTCTCCCTTCAGGATTTTAATTCTATTTAGCCATTTAATTTATTGACATCTAAACTGACCAAAATTGCAAGCAACTGCTTACATACACATTGTATAAAACTTTGACTTTCCATTTAGGTCTGCTTCTGGGCCAGTTCTTTGTTTCAATGATCTAGTCCTGTACCAATACCACACTATTTTTAATGAATGTAGATCCACAATACATGGTAACATTTCATAGATATAGATTGTTTGCATACTGTACCTTCTTCAGAATTTTCCTGGTTATTTTTGCATGTTTAAAAAGTGTTTTTACTGATGCTTAATTACTCAGAAAAGAGTTTCACTTATATGTTTATAGTTTCAGATTTAAAGAGAGAATATTACTAGCACCCAAGAAACACACTTGTTCCTCATCCTACCTATACCTCCACACCCATTGCAATTATGTCCTATTTGCCCTTCATCATCACAAGTTAGCTTTCCTTGTTTATCAATTTTTTTATGAATGGAATCAGACAGTGTGTACTATTTCACATTTATCATCTTTTGCTCAGTACTGTTTGTGAGATTATTCATGTTGTATGTAGAAGTAGCTTATTTTTTCATTATATGAATATATCATAATTTAATTATTCATTCTACTAATGGTAGTCATGTGGGTTGTTTCCAGTTTGGGGCTGTGATGAATTTTGCTGCTGTGAATACATGTTTGCATTTCCACAGAATTGCTGGAACATGGTGCCCAATAAAGCAATAGCACTGATTTGTACTCTCGTCAGCAGTTTTGGTTGATTCACATTTTTGCCTATACTGGCTTTGAGGGCTGTTCATCAAATACACACTTTTGCCTCTTGACATTGCCATTTGAATTTAGGAATAGGTTTGTCCATTTGCACAAAAATCAACCACTTGCATTTTAATCGGAATTACATTAAATGTATAGATGAATTCAGATAGAATGCACATCTTTACAGTTACTAAAATTTTAAATCCACGAATCTCATATATCCTTATAACTATTTTTATTTTCTTTGATTTCTCTCAATAATTTCCTTATACGCATTGTGCATACTTCTGTTAGATTTATTCTTACATATTTGATGTTTTTTGTTGCTATTATAAATGGCACTCTTTTCAAAGTTCCTTTTCTAGTTTTTTTGTTGCTGGATACACATATATAATTAATTTCTTATTGAGCTTGTATTCAGGGCCTTACTAAATTCACTTAATAATTCTTATGATTCATAATCATGTTGTTTACAAATAAAGATAGGTTTGGTTTTTCTTTTCCAGTCATTATTCATCTTGCATTTTTCACTTGTTAGATGGTACAGAGCAGGACAGAAATTGATGGGTCTTCTTTACCTTACTCTCAGTCCCAAAGTGAAACTTTCAATATTTCTCCACTAAATTCACAGAAACCCTTTAACAGATTAATGACATTTCCTTCTATTACTTTTTTAAAATGGATTTAATTTTCTAATATTGTGTTTAGGACTTTTGTTTCTGTATGGAAAAAGACTGGCTTATAATTCTCCTTTCTTATTTAGTCTTTACCAGGTTGTATTTTAAAGTTACTGACATTTCACAAAGCAGATTCCTGTTCTTTTCCTTAAGTGTTTAGAAGACTTCTGGGCTTGGAGTTCTCTTTATGGAAAAAAAATTAACTACAGCTACAATTATTCTAATAGATGTAGCATTAGTGAGATTTTCTACTTATTTCTGTATTAGTCTTAAAAAGTTATGTTTGTCATTTATCTAAATTTTCATATTTACTGCATACAGTTGTTCATAAGATCTTCAGTATCCTTGTATCTGTATTTACATCTCTTCCCTCCACCCCATTATTGGCAATTTGTGTGTTTTCTTTGTGATAAATCTTATTTGGGAGTTGTCAATTTTGTGAGTGTTTCCAAGAAGCAATTTTGGCTTTGTTGATTTTTCTACGTTGTACTCTTTTTCTCTGTATTTCATTAATTTCTCTATTATCTTCATTATTTTCTGTTATCCACATATTTTAGTTTAATTTGTTTTTATCTAGTATTTTGGTTCAAATCTTGGATGCCATGGTTGCTTTGTCAATTCATTTGAGCACCTGCTTTTCTGTATTTTTATCCAACTTTTCTGGTTGCTTCCTAGGAGAGAATTGTTCTGATGTCAGCTATTCCTCATAGGTAACTCTTGCCTATTTATTGTTCTGGGTGAATAATCATTTTTGCCAATTTCCCACCCAGATTTTTATGATATTTTATTTTGTAACATGCAGAATATGTATATCAATTTAGAGAGAAGAGACAATTTTATAATATCATTTGAGGAAAGAATACATTGTTTAGAAAGATTATAGAAAAACCTGGCTAATTTGGGGGAAATAATAACCAAAACTAAAGATAAATTCTAACTCACTCCTATACCCAAATAAGTTCCAGAAAAATAAAGAGTAGAAATTGGAAAACAAAATCTAAAATGAAAAGAGAACCACCTATGTGGGAAGACATATTTGCCAATGATACCTCAGACAAGGGTTTGATCTCAAAAATATATAAATAACTCACATGACTCCACTCCAGGAAGACAAAAAAACAAAATAAAAAATGGGTAAAAGACTTGAACAGACACTTCTCCAAGGAGGACATATGTAAAGATGCTCGGCATCACTAGCCATCAGAGAGACGCAAATTAAAACCACAATGAGATACCACTTCACACCAGTGAGAATGGCCATCATAAACAAATCAATAAACAAGTGTTGGAGAGGGTATGGAGAAAAGGGAACCCTAGTGCACTGTTGGTGAGACTGTAGACTGGTGCAGCCACTGGGGAAACCAGTATGGAATTTCCTAGAAAACTAAAATTGGAACTGCCTTTTGACCCAGCAATTCCACTGCTGGGATTATATATTAAGGACCCTGAGACACCAATCTAAAAGAACCTATGCACCCCAGTGTTCATGGCAGCGCAATTTACAATAGCTAAGTGCTGGAAGCAACCTAAGTGTCCGTCAGTAAATGAGTGGATTAAAAAACTATGGTACACTTACACAATGGAATATTATGCAGCAGAAAGAAAGAAGGAGCTCCTACCCTTTTCAACAGCATGGGTGGAACTGGAGAGCATTAAGCTAAGGGAAATAAGCCAGGCAGTGAGGGACAAATACCATATGATCTCACCTTTAACTGGAACCTAATAAACAAAAGAAAAAAGCAAACAAAATATAACCAGAAACATTGAAATCAAGAACAATCTGACAGTAACCAGAGGGGAGGTAGGAGGAGATAATAGGGGGAGGGGGGAGGGTTTTCAGGAACAAGTATAAAGGACACATGGACAAAATCAAGGGGGGGTGGAAGCAAAGGAGGGAGGTGGGGATGGCTGGGGTGGGGAGGAGTGGTGGGGGGTAAATATAGACAACTGTAATTGAACAACAATAAAATAATTTTTTAAAATGCCATAATTTTGTATAAATTTTTCAATCAGGAAAATTTTTAAGAGTTGCTTGTATTAGCAAAAGCCTAGAAACAAATACTCATAATAAATACATAAATATGATATGATTATATAATAGCATACAGAATTTTATATATATTGTTATAGAAGGAATTCTAAGATCAATTGTAAAATAACAACATTTTAAGTTAAAGAAATAATGGACATATTTGTGTATGCATGAATCCATCAAGTGTATTAATATATACAGGTAATTTTCACTTTACTTTATGGATATTTGCTTACTATTATTTATTTATTATTTACTTTATAACCAGAGACATTGAAATCAGGAACAATCTGACAGTAACCAGAGGGGAGGGAGGAGGGGATAATGGGGGAAAGGGGGGAAGGTATTATTATTACTTCTTTTTACCATGAACCCATGTTACTTTCATAGTTAAAAATACTAGATTAAATCATAAGAAAAATTTTAGAATAAAAATTATTCCAAATGATTTCTTCCTTTGGTCTTTTTCATGCAGCAATTCTTCATCTTTTTATTTTCAGTAATTTATCAACCATTCTTACCTATTTTTAATCTTTTTCTTATTTTCTTTAAAAATTGCCTTTGAGTGCATAAAAATACAAAGAACAACAAGAAAGCACTTATCTTTTGTGGGATATTTTTTCAGAGTTTCACAAATTATAGATGAATAGACAACTTGCATAATGTTACATGAATGTGGCCATATTTTTATATAACTTACTTTATTAACTCAGTATTTTTGTAAGTCTTTTTCCATGGTAAGAAATTTGAATTGACTAAACAATATTTAATGTCCACACAATACCCCCTTGTATCTTCCTACCAAATTTTATTTCACTGGGCCCATTATTGTACATTCGGTTGTTCCCACATTTCCCTCTTATAAACAATACTGCACTGAGCACCTTTGTAAAAATCTCTCCCCCAGCTAAGCGATTACTCCTTAGGAAGAATTCCTACACATGGGTCACTTCTGTCAGTGTATACATTAAGTTTTCTTTTTCAGCACACTACCAGCCTACCTTTCTGAAAGAATATAGCAATTTGCATCTGTAATAACAGTGCAGAGGGTGCCCTTTTCCCCACATCCTTGCCAAAATTTGTTTTTGTCGATTTCTAAACAATCTGATAGACTCACTTATTTTAAGTTGTAGGTGGCCATTAGCATTTTTAGAAGGTTCCCTTCATAACAACGCAGCAGCACTAATTAGCGCTCTTTTGTCTCTTTATATCATGCAACGCTGCCATCTAAATAAACAGGCTTCATACTAATTTCCTTCTCAGGGCACTTAATGGAGTGTGTGGCAAATTCAATTTAGTTTCACACACAAAAATCTCTTGAAGACATGTTTCAAAAAGGAGAATATATATGTCCATGCTGATAGAAGTAACCAATTTGACTTTTAGGACTTCATCGCCCAAATAGGGCTTGGAGTAGTCAATTACTTTAGGGATAGATTTATTGGTTAATTTTAGAATGAATTAAAAAACAAAAAAAATCTCTACCCTTAAACCAATCATCATCATCATCATCATCACAATAACAGTGCCAAGCTAGTTCATTAGTACTCACTATGAATACAGTAACCTCAAATCTACTTCCTCCTCATTCTGTGTCAATGAATAACGACTTGATCGAACATTTCATTTATCCAGTACTGTAAACAACATTTGTTTTCTTTCCATCAATTTACAATTTGGAGAGGACTCAGGCTAAAAGTAAGTTTTGCTTAGCAAAGCTTTTCCTTAGTGGGGGAAAAAGCAAGGTAATAGTGCAAACAAGACTAGGGAAATATCTAAACTGCATAAGAGGGCAATCTGTGTTTAAAACCTCTGGAAGTTCATAGGAAACATTCATATATTAAACATTTTACCTGGTCTTATTAGATGCTATGTTTTTTAGTCTGAGTTTTTTGCTGACTGTTTTGCAAAATATATTTATCACTAATTTTGATTGATTTCTATTAGTAACAGAATAAAACTTTACCATATTACTATGGTTTATATAGGGAAATATTACAATAGTTCATTATACCTTGCTTACCTAATACTAAATAAATTCACATGAATCCCCCAACATGACTTTTATTTGACTTAGTACAGTCTGACAAAATCCGTGACTTTCATCTACTTGTTTAAGTAATGAACTGAGATTCATTTTAGCTGGAATGTTAAAAAGCCTACACAACTGTAATACAAATAAAAGGAAAAGAAGAACTAAAACATGTTCTTTTATTTTCTCCATAATTTTGTCTCATAATGTTTTGTTTATGAATTTTGTCTTTATTCCTAACTAGGTGTTCTTTAGAGACTATCTCTGGTTTCATTTTTTTTATACAGTATTGAGTTTATTTATACCTATTTTGAACAAACAAGTGATGAGTTTTGTACAAGTGATGAGTTTAATTCCTATATCAGGGGATTTGAAAACAAATATCACAATATATTTGATTGAAATGATAAACTTTTGCTCCTGAGATTCTAACATTTGCTTAGTCCCCAGTCCTGAGGAAATTTGCTGAAGGTGAACTCAGTAATTTCCATGGGCTCCAGAGGCAGCACAGGAGATGAGTTGTTACTGAAGGTCTGTGGCCTTTACCACTAAGACAAAGGTGATCTAATGACTTTCTTTTCCGTCAAGATCATGGTTCCTAGCATGCAGCCTCCCTGCAAAAGTTGAAGACTTATATTACATGTGAGTATTAGTGCAATTCTTGGAGATCTTTCCAGATTTAGGACACTAATAATAAAAGAGTACTACTACTTCTAAAATAGTAATACTACTGGGATTTTTATTTATGACAAGTTGTGATAGGAAATATGTTAAAGGATTTTACTTTTAAAATATATAAAACTATAAATATGAATCTATATCTATATCTATTTCTATCGAATACATCTATGATCTAAAATAAGATCATGCAGTTTGGAAGTTCTGTCTCTGCCCCACTGCAGGAGGCGGGCTCCAGGTCCAAGATCCAGGTCTTGAAGTTGAGGGTGTAAAGGCCCTGAAGGAGAGGACGCGTACCACATAAGTGTTCAGAGAGCTGCTGCTTTGTCATATGTTTCTTTGCTTGAGAATTCTTTGGCCCCATGCACTCCTGGCCGTGACCCAACCTTTTCCTACCCCTGCATGTCATTGTCTCCTTTTAAACTTGACTTTTAAAATCATGAGAATTTCAAAAGCACAGACTATAAAAGTACAACAAAACATATTTTAGGAAGATGAATTGGCATCATTAAGTAAGTAAAGCTAATATGGAATATAAATATAGTTACAGCTACAAGGAATTGAGCTTCATTAAACTGAATAAATACTGTAGCCAGATTTTCTTGAAATCCTTGAGCATATAACTTAAAGGAAAAGTTATTTTCTATGATTTTGCTAAATTACTTTGGCCAGTAGACACTGATAATAGTGTTCTTATTCCTAGAGGTTTCCCAGTTTTGAATCTTTGTGTGGGTTTTTTGGTGGTGGGAGAAGATATCAAAGTAAAAGGTCAGTTTAAGGTTTTATAGGGTTGCATTTAAGTTAATATGCTATTGAATTAAGAATAGCTTCTCAATTCTTTATCTTTACAGAGTATTAATGATCATGATATTGATCAGAAATACTGGTCCCACATAGGATTGGACTTAGATCTATTTTGACGAATTGAATCACATATAGACACCCCACATAATATAAGAAGGCAAGATTTCAAGGGTAGAGTCCCCTTGTAATGTCTATCTACAGTCCAGACATAGAGCCAATGCCTTTGTGCTTCCACACTCTTGTCAAGGGGCTGCCCGGCTTATAACTGAATGCCACCAAAGACAGAAATCTCGCTACTTCTACTACTTACAAGGAAGCAAATGGGATTTTTGGACATTTATAACTGTTAGAAAATCCTTCCCTATACTGACCTGAAATTTGGTTCTCTATCACTTTTAACCACTTATCCTTCTTCTACTTCTTAGATTATAGAAAATAAGCCATACAGAATATGATTATATTTCACACTACTCTGCTGTAATAGCAAAAAGAAAATTTCTATGAAAATAGTTGCAGTAGTAGGCAAGTCTGCACGTTCGGCAGCAGCTGCCACAGTCCAGTCTTGCTAGTCCCAAAAGTGAACCATTTTCTAGGCATTTGTGGTTGGCATATAGGGCTCGAGTCTAGAATTTTCCGAGTGTCAAATGAGGATGAGAACAGTGCTAGCCTCATAGAGATGTCTTACTGAGCACCTAAAGTCATCCATGAAACACTCTAACCTTTGGCTAAATTCTATCCTGGGCCCTAATTAAATTTTCTTCAGAACAGTAGTCACTTCTCTTGTTATGCTATATTTGTATATTTTATCTGCTCCCCATGAGAACACAAAGTCTGGGGACTATGGTAATCAGACTTATGTTTAAATAAGTGTTTTCCAGGAGGATCTTCTCAGTAAACATAAAAGTAACTGGTCCTTAGAGCAATGAAGGGGTCACGGCATGACATCATCAGTTTCTCCGTGTTTTTGCCAATAAGTACTTGCTAATGGAAATTATCTCATTGAAACAATGTATTTTCTCTGTGGATATTAAACCTATGCTTTAAAAAGTCTCTTAAATAACCTAAAAGAAAAATTGATATTTATATCAGGTACTGGCATGGAGAATTCACACATTATCAAAATTTGTAAAGGTTCATTTTCTACTTCTTTAACTTTTTTCCTTTAGCTATTCTTAATCTTTATTATTCATCTTGTGTATCTTTTTATCTTTGTAATTGGCCTAAATTCTGTCTTGAGTGGGAGTATGAAGAATGGACACAAAAATGGGCAGATTTCTAATGATGTCATTTTGTAAGGTCTCTGAACTGAATACCAGTACCTCAGCCACATCCCCCCCACCACATGTAGCTAAGGATAGACCACTTCCATGCACTACAAGAACCATGTGCTCTTCCTACACGTAGAGCTACCACTGGCAACGTACAGAATATTGAGCTCCAGACACGATGAGCTGTATTTTGACCTCTTGATGCCACCCTACTTCCTTGATGAAAGCATTGCACACTCAAAACCCAGGGTTGAGGACATTGTTTAGCGTTCTTTTATGGTCAGCTATTTCACAATGAAATGCAGTAGAGCATCAGGACAAATGCAACACACTAGAATTAAACCAGTGTTTATTCAAAAAGGTTTTGCTTCCTGTATTTTAGAGTCAGAAGTTGAAGTACATGTTTGAAATAACATTAGTTATATCGCTACCTTCAGATTTTCAAAAGCTCCTTTGCTTGATGTTATTTTATTCCCAACAAACAATGTTATTTATTTTAGTTCATTTATCATATTCAAATTACTTTGATAAACTTTCTAAATTAGCTAATTTTAAATGCTCTAATGGTATTACAGAAATTATAACTTTTGAGAAAAATTTCTTTGACTGCCCTTACCCACGTCCTAGTTTTGAGGCAGACAAATTTGAAGACTAATTAAACTGATTTATTCTGTAATCTGATCAAATAAATTCTCTGCTCAACTTTTCATCTTGCTTTGGGGTCATCTTTTGTACATACATAGAGGTAGATATTTTACAATTTAGAAGGCAAAGAAGTACATATGTTTTTTTCTTGTGTGTTTCAATATGATTTTTACTCTAATATATGTACATAACACTCAATCTTATACTACTATATGCAAACAGTAAGGTTTAAATCTGAATAGTTTGTTCTCCAGATGGCTCTAGATTTAATTGATATGACTAGCAAAGAAAAGAGAAAACACAACTAAGGGTTAAGACTTCTGCATAATGAAAATTATGAATTCAAGTTTTGAACCGTGGAAGAGTGGATTGTGGAAAGGCTTTCAACAGAAAGGAGCTTGAAGCTTAGAGCATTGATTCTGCTGAACATGGTGAGAAATTGGAGAGTGTGAGAGTCTTAATAAATCAGAGAAATCAATGAAAATGAAAGAGAAATATATGACTTTTGAATGATGCCTTTCAATTTGAAAATAGCTATCAAATGATTTTTATGATGGCATGGATATCAATAAATCAATAGCTGATGACAAGTATATTTGCTTGACTCATTCCTTTGTAATTACCATTTAAAATGCAATGAATGCAGATTGTCAGTGCTTACACTGAACTCCAGGAAACTCTTGTTTTACACTGATTAATGTTGGTGAGCTTTCTTTTTCCTTAATGTTTCTTTGTATTTAAGCTATTGTATACCCTTGACAAAATAGAATTTCAAAAATTATGAATTATTATAGTACGAGAATGTTTTTCACTTTGTTCACAAGGATGGCAGTTATAGATTCACATTAAACACCATGCAACTGTAAATCAGTTCTGAATGAACATTCTAGATTTGACTTATTTTGGTGGTTTAGAACTAATTTTATTTTTGTTCCAAACTGTTTAGGTATTTTGAAGTTACCCCACAAAGTTCCCTTAGAAAGTTCTCTTGCACTATATTTATATTTTTGATAATGTTCAAAAAGAGTTTATATGCAATGTAAATCACATACACATATAGAGGGAAAGACTCTGTTACACATAGTCACCAGAAGCTCTTAATTATTCTCCACTCTCTAGATGAATCCTGTATTCCTTTTGTAAAGCATGGTGCCTTAAGACAGTGCCCTCAATGCTGGTGGCTACTGAGTTATTCTCCAGGGTGCCCAAGTCACTTCTGCTCCTACCACAGGAATTTTAGGCTTAATAGTACTCATATTCACTTGTTCCAAAATCTATTTATCTCTGATTTTGATTGGTGTTTGTAACTGTGGAATTTAACTACATAGATTAATTTAGTGCAGACATAAAAGGTTTTTATTTCCCCAAAAAACTAAGCTAAATGTGTAGAAAAGACTTGATAAAATTTAGTTGCTTAGAAATGCTACTAAGTTAGTAGTGAGCAGAACAACTGTAAAATGTGGCAAAAATACGTATTTAAATATAGAAGGATCCTTAACTTATACTGCTTTGCCAATGTATTTTAAGTCTTGGCTCTGAACTAAAGACACAGAAATAGAAACTAAGTTCTGGTAGATACATTTTGGGTGTGTTTTGTACAAGAAAGACAACCTAGAACTTTAAGATTAAAAAAAAAGCATTGCCTCTATCAAAAGATTGGCAAATGAATATGTATTTATGTAAGTGACAATTAAATACTAGAGGTGTTTGTGTCATTGTTTAATAATTCCTTGCTTCCACTGACTTTTCCATTAATTAGTACTAATTTTGTGTTAGATAAAAGTGAATGCTCATTCCTTCTCTATTCCAACTTCTTTTTGAATTTAATGCAGAGGTGGCAAAAGTAGGCTTACAATTGTGAGTATACAAAACACACAGTTCATTCTTATATTATTGTTTATGTATTCTTATATTAATTATTTTATTATTTATTGTTATTATTAGCCTACTTTGGCAACCTTGTATTTCCATTTGGTTCTTTTCAAAACTCTTTGTACCTGCCTCATATTACTAATATTCTCCTTTGTTTAAGGATACTAATCATGTCTATTTTAAATTCTTGGACTGTCTGTTTCAATAATTTTGCTTCATGTGCTCTTTATCAGTTTTATTCTCTTTTTTATAGTTGTATTCATTGGGCATCTTGTTATTTTGGCTTACAAGTTCATATTCTCCTGTGGTCTGTCCTGTGTGGCAATGTTCTAAGGAAAGGTGCATATATAGTGTCTGTCCAGAAGAGTCCAGCCATGTAATGTGAAAACTAGAGACATTTATTGATGAAGATACAAGAAACATTGTACATAGGACAATGACACCTCAGTCCACTTCAAGTAGGTACCTTGGGACCTCACACAGTTCTCCCAGTTGCCATCAGCTGCCCCATTGTGTTTTCCTGAATTTCATCAATGGTCTGAAATCTCTTCCCTTTCTAAGGTGATTTCAGTTTTGGGAAAAGCCAGAAGTCACAGGGTACCAAATCTTGGCTGTTGGGGAGCTGAGTCACCTGAGAGATTTAATGTTTCGCAAAAAAATTTTGCATCAGCCATGATGTGTGACCGGGTGCCTGGTTGTGATGAAGCTACCAGTCACCAGTCGCCCATAGTTGTGGCCTTCTGAATCACCTGAATAGCTTCTGTGGAGGAATGGTCAAGCTTAACGCAAAATTTGATGTAGGTTCGGTGCTCTACTCACTCAGTCATTTTGAATACGATGGCCACACATACTCAATGGTGTCTACCAACCCTAATAACTAGTACAGCGAAGTCATCATTGTACACGCACAGACCATCCTCCTCGGCTGCCAGGTTACATTGATGTCATGCAGACCACCCTAGTTATATTAGCAATGGTTGACTTTTTCAGGACAGACTTTTTATACATTAAAGTGCCCCTTAGGTGATTTTAGAAGATGGGAAAGGATGAGCTCCAGGGTAGGGAAACCCTTCAGCACCATCACATTTTTGAAGAGCTCCCAAACTGAACTGAGTTCACTGTTCTGGCAATTCCTCTGTCAGGTACTCATCCTTCAATTCTTAGAATGACATAAAACTGGGAAGAGGCCATCTCTCTCTAGGTCACTTGCCATCAGTCAGGTGATTGGGAGCCACAGGAGACAGTGGAGAAGATACTCAAGGACAGGGCAACTCAGCCCCCCCCAACCTTTATCAACGTCTTTACTGCCCAGATGTTACCCCATTGACATCACGATGCATGCCCTAGGCTGTTTCTGTAAGGCAGGTGAAGATCACCCCAAAACAATGAGCAGGGTAAAGGTAATGCAGAAGTTAAAACCTCTAACTGAACCTCTTTTTCCACTCCTTCTTGGGCTGCTTTCAGGTGCCATGACCCTCCACACCGCTCTAAGGCCACCTCTGACCTCTCCAGGAGTCCTTGTAGTTTTGCTACTTGCTCAGCCTTATGTTTCTTTTCAATTATGTAGCATCTACAGGTTTTATGGGAGAGGAAGGAGCCTGCAGCCGACATTTGTTTTCTGTCTTGTCAGAACTAATTTTTGTGTTATTTTTTGAAGTTAAAGTTGCTGATTGACAATGATAAGTGGTATTGAGGGGTTCTCCTCTGCAGGGGTTTCTGAGGTTGATTTGAGTTGAATCACAGCCCTCACCAGCAGTAGTGCAGGGGCTGCTCAAGGCAAAACTGGGCTGGGATCAGCCACTGGCCTGTGTTCTGTTCCTCTTTGTGTGTGTGAGGAAATCACGCATTGGATTTTTGGGGACTTACCTATTTCAGATACTTTTTTTGTTTCTCCACTATTTGTTCTATTTTTGGCTTGGGAAACAAAGTTACTCTACCCAAAGAGATCTCATTGCTTGTACCCCTTATACTTTCAGCAGTGTCCAACCTGCAGCCCACAGGCCACATGAGGCCCAGGATGGCTATGAACGTGGCCCAACATAAAATCATACATTTACTTGAAACATTATGAGATTTTTTTTCGTGATTACATATCACAGTATATTTAATGAGTGGCCCAAATAGACACTTCTACTAGTGTGGTCCAGAAACACCAAAAGGTTGGATACACCTGCTTTAGATGTTGAATACCCTAGAGTCTCATATTCTGGAAAAATCAAACTGAACACTTGGAAAAATGAGTAAAGTCATAAAAAGGCAATTTCTTCTACAAGATATACAAGATAAACTAATCTGTGAGCTCCAGTAGGGTGCTGATGACCACATTTGTTGTGTTTATGACTGAACACCAGCTCCCAGCAGAAAGCTTAGCTTATCATAACACTCAATAAATATCTGTTGAATGAATGAAATGAATAAAAAGAGAACTCCCAGGAACTTCTTTGTGTCAGTGTAAGTTTGTACAATCCTCCTACATTAAAATATTTATAGGATGTAAAACCCTGAACTGAGAAATTCTACCTCTTGGAATTTATCCTAAATAAATAATGTGACAAAAATGCATAAATTTACATCGAGAAGTTTGCTCCTTAAAATAACAAACATGAAGACAAGCAAAACATGCATCAAAAGGAGAAAACTTAAATGATTTAAAAGGGATTGTGCCTCTGAAGGTTCACTGCCATATATGAGGTTTCCTATAGATTTTTACCAGCCTCCCTTCATACATAAAGGAAGTCACCTTCTTAGACTAACAAGAATTTTTATATCCAGTATGTGTGGAACATTTTATAGGCAATGCTTTTTCTTATATTTACCGAGATTTTTTTTTTTCATTTGTTAAGGTGGTAAATTATACTTAAACATTCTAGTGGTAGAGTATCCTTGCATTTCTGGGATAAAACACGTTCAGATACAATGTACTTCAGTTTTTACATGGATCAGTTTGGCTTGCTGGTATTTTGTTCATGCTCTTGCATCTATGTCCATAATTGAGATTGGCATATACTTTTCACTTTTATTACTTCCATCGACTGGTTTTGATTTCAGGAGTATTACAATAGCTTCATGAAGTGATTTAGGGGTATATTCCTCCTCTATCTTTTTTTTTTCTTGAAAGGTTTGTATAAAATTGAATGATCTATTTCTTGAAAGTTAGATAGAACTCACCTATAAAATAATCTGGGCCTTGTGTTTTTTTGTGAATGGATTCTAAGTTACTGACTCACTTTCTCTAATGCTTATATGTCTATTTAGTCCCCCCCCACCCCAGGTAGTTTTGATAAGTAATATGGTTCTAGGAAATTTCCATTTGTTGAAGTTTTTAGATTTATTTTCATCAGTTGTGCATGACATGTTCTTATCTTTTTCACATTCACAGCACCTGTAGCAATGTTCTCCTTTTCTAACATTAAGTTTTTCTCTCCATCTTATCATGATTGTGTGTTTTTATTTATTTTTAATATTTTAAAAATAGAGTTTGCATTCAATATTTATATCGATTGGTTTCAGGTATATAGAATAGAAGTTAGAAAACCATATACTTTACAAATGTTCCCCCAACACTTCCTGTACCCACCTGGTACCATACATAATTGTTACAACATTATTGACCAAATTTTCTGTGCTGCACTTTACATCCCCATGACTATTTTGTAACTGCTAGTCTGTACTTCTCAGTTCCTTCATTGTTTTCACTCAGTACTTCAGCCCTCCTCTTCTCTGGCAACTGTCAGTCTGTTCTCTGTATCTATGAGTCTGTTTTATTATTGTTTATTTATACTGTTCTTTACATTATCATGCAAGTAAAATCATATGATATTTGTCTTCCTATGACTGACTTACTTTACTTAAAAAAATACCCTCTATGTCTATCTATGCTGTTGCAAATGGTAAAATTTCATTTTTAATGGATAAGTAATATTCCACTGTATATATGTAGCACTGCTTTTTTTATTCACTTGTGTATTGATGGGCATTTGGATTGCTTCTATATCTTGGTTATTGTAAACAACACTGCAATAAATATAGGGATACATATAGTCTTTCTAATTAGTGTTTTATATTTCTTCAGATGTATATCCAGAAGCAGAATTGCTGGGTCAAAAGGCATTTCCCTTATAAATTTTTTGAGGAAAAACCTCCACACAGTTTTCCATAGTAGCTGCACCAATCCGCATTCCCACCAATGGTGCACAAGCGTTCCCTTTTCTCCACATTCTCATCAACACTTGCTGTTTACTGATTTATTGATGGTGACCATTCTGACAGGTATAAAATGATATCTCATTGTGGTTTTAATTTGCATTTCTCTGATGATTAATGGCATTGAGCATCTTTTCATATGTCTATTGGCCACCTGTGTGTACGCTGTTAGAGAAGTGTCTATTCAGGTCCTTTGCCCATTTTTTAATTTAATTATTTGTTTTCTTTGATATTAGGTTGCATGATTCTTTAAAAATTTTGGATGTTAATCTCTTATCAAATGTATCATTGGTGAATATGTTCTCCCATTCAGTGGGTTGTCTTTTCATTTTGTTCATGGTTTCCTTTGCTGTGCACAAACTTTTTAGTTGGATTTAGTCTCATTTAGTTTATTTTTTCTTTTGTTTCTCTTGTCTGAGGAGATATGTCAGAAAAAAATATTCCTTAGAGAAATGTCCAAGATTTTACTGCTTATGTTTTCATCCAGTTTTATGGTTTCATGTATTACATTTAAGTCTTTAATCCATTTTGAGTTTATTCTTGTGTATGGTGTAAGAAGGTGGTCTAGTTTCATTTTTTTTTGGCATGTTGTCTGTCCAGTTTTTCCCCAAACCATTTATTGAATAGATTATCTTTCTTTTTTTTTTGTCAAATATTAACTGACCATATAGACATGGGTTTATTTCTGGGTTCTTTATTCTGTTCCATTGATCTATATGTTTGTTTTTTATTTCAGTACCATGCTGTTTTGATTACTATAGCCTTGTAGTATAGTTAGATATGAGGTAGTGTGGTACCTCTAAGTTTGTTCTTTCTCAAGATTGCTATAGTTATTTGGGATCTTTTATGGTTCCATATAAAGTTTTGGATTATTGGTTCTAGTTCTGTAAAATACACTATCTGTATTTTGATAGAAGCTTCATTGAATCTATGGTTGCTTTGGGTAGTATGAACATTTTAATCATGGTAATTCTTCCCATCCATAAGAGTGATATATATTCCTATTTATTTTTAATTTCTTCAATTTCTTTCTTCAGTGTCTTATAGTCTTCTGAGTAGCAGGTCTCTTAACTCTTTGGTTAAATTTATTCCTTGGTATTTTTTATTGTGCAATCGAGATTCTTAGTTTCCCATTCTGATAGTTCATTATTAATGTATAAAAATGCAACTGATTTCTGATATTTATTTTGTATCTGTTACTTTACTGAATCCATTTATCAGTTCTAGAAGTTCTTTGGTGGCATCTTTAGGATAATCTATATACAGTATCATGTCATCTGCAAATAATAACAGTTTTATTTTTTCCTTTCCAATCTAGATACCTTTTATTTCTTCTTGCCTGATTGCTATGGCTAGGACTTCCCATACTACATTAAATAAGAGTAGTTCAAGTGGACATCCCTGTCTTCTTCCTGATCTTAGCGGACACACTTGTAGTTTTTCTCCATTGAGTATGATGTTAACTGTGGGTTTGTCACATATGGCCTCCATTATATTGAGATGTTTCCTCTGTTCCTACTATGCTGTGAGCTTTTATCACACATGGGTGCTGAATTTTATAAAATGCTTTTTCTGTATCTATTGACATAATCATGTGATTTTTTACCCTTCATTTAGTTTATGTGATATATCACATTTATTGATTTGCAGATATTGTGCCAACCTGACACCCCAAGAATAAATCCCACTTGATCATGGTGTGTCATCTTTTCTAATGTATTTCTGGATTTGGTTTGCTAATATTTTGTTGAGGATTTTTACATCTCTATTCATCAGGGATATTGGCCTTTAATTTTTTTCTTTATAGTATCATCATCAGGTTTTAGAATTAAGATAATTCTGGCCTTGTAAAATGACCTTGACAATCTTCCTTTCTTTTGATTTATTTCTTTTGAGGAACGTTTTAAGAAGAATAGGTGTTAATTCTTCTTTAAGTGTTTGGTAAAATTCACTTATGAAGCCATCTGGCCTAGAACTTTTGTCTGTTGGAATTTTTGATTACTGCTTTGATTTCATTAGTTTTAACTGGTTTGTTAAGATTGTCTATATTATTTGTCTTCTCAAAGAAATGATTTTTGGCTTTGTTGATTCTCTCTATTGTAGTTTTGTCTTCTGTTCCTTTTTTTCCTGCTTTTATCTTTATTTTTTAACTTATTTTGTTCTTTGGATTTGTTTTGCTTGTTCCTTTTCTATCCTGTTAAATTAGTATTCTAACATGAAATTTAAGTCCTTTGTAGTTTTTCAAATTACTTTATTGTTATTCAATTGGAGTTGTCTGCATTTTTCCCCCAGCACTGCCCCCTGACCCCAGCCAAACTCACCTCCCTCCCTTGCTTCCACCCTACCCCTTGGTTTTGTCCATGTGTCCTTTATACTTGTTCCTAAAAACCCTTCTCCCCACTCTTCCCTCCTCCCTCCCCTCTGGTTATTGTTAGATTGTTCTTAATTTCAATGTCTCTGGTTTTATTTTGTTTGCTTTTTTCTTTTGTTGATTAGGTTCCACTTAAAGGTGAGATCATATGGCATTTGTCCCTCACTGCCTGGCTTATTTCATTTGGCATAATGCTCTCCAGTTCCATTCATGCTGTTGAAAAGGGTAGGAGCTCCTTCTTTCTTTCTGCTGCATAGAATTCCATTGTGTAAAAGTACCACAGTTTTTGATCCATTCATTTACTGATGGACACTTAGGTTGCTTCCAGCACTTAGCTATTGTAAATTGTGCTGCTATGAACATTGGGGTGCATAGGTTCTTTTGGATTGGTGTCTCAGGGTTCTTAGGATATAATACCAGCAGTGGAATTGCTGGGTCAAAAGGCAGTTCCATTTTTAGTTTTCTGAGAAAATTCCGTACTGTTTTCCCCAGTGGCTGCACCAGTCTACAGTCTCACCCACAGTGCACTAGGGTTCCCTTTTCTTCACATCCTTTCCAACACTTGTTTATTGATTTGTTTATGATGGCCATTCTCACTGGTGTGAAGTGGTATCTCATTGTGGTTTTAATTTGCATCTCTCTGATGGCTAGTGATGCTGAGCAGCATCTTTATATATGTCTCTGGGCCCTCTGTACGTCCTCCTTGGAGAAGTGTCTGTTCAAGTCTTTTACCCATTTTTTAATTGGTTTTTTTGTCTTCCTAGATAGGAGTTGTGTGAGTTCTTCATATATTTTTGAGATCAAACCCTTGTCCAAGGTATCACTGGCAAATATGTTTCCCCATATAGTTGGTTCTCTTTTCATTTTACTGCTGTTTTCTTTAGCCATGAAGAAGCTTTTTAATTTGATGAGGTCCCATTTGTTTATTCTTTCCTTTATGTCCCTCGCTTTAGGGGACATATCAGTGAAGATGTTGCTGCATGGAATGTCTGAGATTTTCCTGCTGGTGTTTTCCTCTAGGACTTTTATGGTCTCATGACTTATATTTAAGCATTGTATCCACCTTGAATTTATTTTTGTGTATGGTGTAAGTTGGTGATCAAGTTTCATTTTTGTATGTAGCTGTCCAGATCTCCCAACACCATTTGTTGAAGAGGCTATCTTTATTCCATTTTATGCTTCTTCCCCCTTTGTCAAATATTAATTGACCATAGAGACTTGGGTTTATTTCTGGGCTCTCTGTATTGTTCTATTGGTTTATGAGTCTGTTTTTATGCCAATACCAGGCTGTTTTGATTACAGTGGCCTTATAATACAGTTTCATATCAGGTATTGTGATCTTTCCTGTTTTGTTCTTCTTTCTCAAAATCGCTGCAGCTATTTGAGGTCATTTATGGTTCCATATAAATTTCTGAACTGTTTGTTCTATATCTATGAAATATGTCATTGGTACTTTAATAGAGATTGCATTGAACCTATAAATCACTTTGGGTAGTGTGGCCATTTTGATGA
Source organism: Tonatia bakeri (assembly GCA_004024845.1). Classification (NCBI taxonomy): domain Eukaryota; kingdom Metazoa; phylum Chordata; class Mammalia; order Chiroptera; family Phyllostomidae; genus Tonatia; species Tonatia bakeri. The sequence goes on from PVIA01000920.1 coordinate 114,127, forward strand.
TGTGAATTCTTCCAATCCATGAGCATGGCATATGCTTCCATGTGTTTGTGACTTCCTTAATTTCTTTCTTCAGTGTTGTATAGTTTTCTGAATATAGGTCTTTTACCTCCTTGGTTAGGTTTTTTCCTAGGTACTTTATTTTTCTTGTTGTTATATCAAATGGGATTTTTTCCTGATTTCTGTTTCTGATATTTTATTGTCGGTGTACAAAAATGCCTTTGATTTCTGAATATTGACTTTTATCCCACTGTTTTGCCAAATTCATTTATTAGGTTGAGTAGTTTTTGGTGGAGTCTATAAGATTTTCTATGTACACTATCATGTCATCTGGAAACAATGACAGTTTTACTTCCTCCTTTCCAATTTGGATGTCTTTTTTTCCTTTTTCTTGTCTGATTGCTGTGGCTAGGACTTCCAATACTATGTTGAATAAGAGTTGTAAAAGTAGGCATACTTGTCTTGTTCATGATCTTAGTGGGAAAGCTCTAAGTTTTTGTCCATTGAGTATGATGTTGGCTATAGGTCTCTCATATACAGTCTTTATTATGTTGAGGAATGCTCTCTCTATTCCCACTTTGCTAAGTGTTTTTTTATCATAAATGGGTGCTGTTATCCTTTGTAGTTTTTAATATGAACATTAAAATTTTTGAAACCTTATTTTATTTAAATACTACATTTAATTACCTGTATACCATGAATCTGGGTATGCAGTTTAACTGTATTTCTTTTGTACAATTAATTATAATTATCTAATTATAATTGTATAATTACAATTAGTTATAATTAAATAAGCAATATATAAATATAGTTTTAAAATTTTGAGACCATTACAGAAGATAGAATCCCCTCTGATTACTCTTTCTGCTCCCTCTCTGTCTCATCCCATGTTGTATGTTTTTATCTGGAGAGATAAACTCTTAAAAATGTTATTGTCATATGTTTTTCAAAATTGCATTATTTTGAAAATTTGCTGGTTGTACATTTATACATTATTGATTTAATAGATGCTACAAAATTGCCCTCTAAGTGAGTACATCAGTTGACTTTTTCATGAGCAGTTTATTGGAATATCTATTTCTCTAAAACATTAGAAACACCTAATTTGATCAACTTTTAAAAGTTTTGTCAATCTTATGAATATAATCTTATTATTGTTTTAATTTTTAGCCCTTGATTAATAGTGAGTTTGACCAACTTCTCATGTTTGGTGACCAACTGGAATTCCTGTTCAATGAATAGCATATTCATTTTTTTAAAGATTTTCTTTAGATTTTTGTTCAAAAGTATTTTATTCTATATTGAGTAGATGTTATAAAATACTCATACCTGTGAAATATTAGAAATATATATACACATACACTCCCCATACATTTGAAAATAATAGAACGTGACCTTTACATTTCAAAATTGGTCTATGCTTTTATGTTATCCCATCCTACCATCCCTCCTTTGCTATAATCTCTGTTCCAAAATTTGTGTACTTTATTGCCTTGATTTCATTTAAACATTTGCTGCACATCTTAGTATCTCTGAAAATGTATTATTTGGTTTTTCAAATTTATATAAATTAAATTATGTTGCATACATTACTCAACATTTTGTTCTTGAGATTTATCCATGTTGTTTTGCTCTAGTTCTGATTTATTGATTTTTATTGCTATATTGTATAAACAAATGAAATATACTTATCTATTCTACTGCTGATGAACATTTGGGTTGTTTCCAGTTCTTTGTTATTATACACAATGGAGCTTTGACTATTCTTACACCTGTCTCCTGATGCATATATGAAGCATTTTAACTAGACAGTATCCACTAGGAATGAACTGCTAAGTCAAAAGATATATCCATTTTTAGCTTTACTAGATACTGTCAAATTGTTTCTCAAAGTTATTTAAATTTATATTCACACCAGCAGTGTATAAATGTTCTAGTTGTTCCACACTCTCGCTAAAACATGACACTCATTAATTAATTCATTTACTCATTCAACAAAAAGCTACTGAGGACCTACTATGTGCCAGCCATTGTTCTGGGTGCTGGAGATACAGTAGTGAGAAAACCTGATAAAACTCTTTTTTTGGGGAACATATTCTGTAGAGCAGAAACTAAATAAGACAAATAACTAAAATATATAGTATATTAGTGGTAAGAGCTATGGTAAAATAATACAGCATAAAATGGGATATAAAATATCAAGGTGTGTATTGGAATTTTAGATAGTGTCCAATAAAGATTTAACTGAGAAGAGGCTTTTAAGTGAAGACCTAAAATAAAAAGTGCGGGAATAAGCAAGGTAAAAATCTGGAGGAGAATTCCAATTAGAGAAGCAGCAACACAAAGGCTCTGAAGAATAGCAAGAAACCCAATGTGGTTGGAGCAGAGAAGCAGCATAAAGAAGAGGAGACCAGAGTGAGAACCAGGAACCAAGTGATTTAGGAACCTGTAGGCTTTGTGAAGATTTTGGCTTTTATTAAGGAAAATGGGACATCACTGGGGAGTTTTGAAGAGTCAAGTGACATGGTCTGATTATGCTTTAAGACTATCATTCTTGCTACTGGGTTGCACATAGCCTAGAGAGGCCAGCACTAAAATAGAAAGATCAATTAGCAGGTTATTTCCCCAATGGGAGATACCAGTGAACCTGGACTACAGTAGTGGCAATGAGGCTGTGAGAAGAGGTAAAAATATCTGTTTTGAAAGTCAAAGTGAGAGGATTGTTTGCTGAAGGACCAAAGATGAAGTTAAAGATGACACTAAGATTTTAGCCTGAGCAAATGCATCCATCAGACTGCTACTAGTGAGGCTAATGCCCCCATAGGGCAGAAGGGGGATTAGCCACATTTTATACATGAGGAAGCCAAAGCCCAAAGAACTGCAATAACTTGTCCAAGAGCATACAGCTAAGTATGTGGATCTGGGGCTTGAAACCAAATAGTCTGACTTCAGGGCCTGTCTTCTTAACTACTATACATATTTCATTCCCCATCCCCACTAATCTGGTAGTCACAGTTTTAATTTAAATTCTCTATGTGATCATTAATATTGAACATTTGTGAAATATTAATAACTTAGTTTTGAAGTACCTGTTAATAACTTTGTCTATTTTTTAGAATCAATGGGTAGTTTACCTTTTTGTTGCTGATTTGTAGGAGTTCTGTATATACTCTATTTTATTGATGCTTTGGCAGTTACATGTCAAGTTGCAAATATTTTCTCATGCTCGTGACTAGACTTTCTTCTGTTTCTATGTCATTGTTTAAAGAACAAAATTCTTCATTTTAGTATAGTCAAATTGATCAGTTTTTCCTTTTATATATTTTTTGTGCTTTAGAAGTCTTTCCAAATCTGAGATCATAAAAACTATTTTCTAAAAGTTTTATAAGTTTTGCTTTCACATTTACATTTCAACCTAATTTGGAATAAAAGGAAAAAAGTAATCTCTTCTGTTAGAGTCAAGAGAGTGAGTTATTATTTTGGGGAGCATCAGGGAAGGACTTAAAGAGGCATGAGAGAAGTTCTGAGGTGCTGGTAATCTTTCTTGACATGGGGGCTGTCTACACAGTTGAGTTCAGATCCTAAAAATTCAGTAAGCTGAATTTCAGTGCACTTATATGCATTTTTCTTTGTGTACATTATATTTCAATTAAGTATTTAAGAAGTTAAATATGACAGTCTCTCATGAATTTAGTCCATTTATAGTTTTGTGTACTATTAATGTATTTGAATTTATTTCTACCATCTGCTTTCAAATTACCCTTTCCTATGAATTTGGGGTCTTGTTGCTGTTGTTCACATTTCCTGCCTTCTTTTGTATTGACTGACTTATAGTTTCTTTGTTATTTCTTCACTGGGTTGAAAGTTATACATTCTACTGTAACACATATTTTATGTAAAGTGAGTTACTGTTTATACTCCCTTACGAGAACTTAAAATCCTTTGATCTGCTTCCTCCTCATTTTAATATTTTATGATCCTTTCTCATATTTTTGTTTTCATCTTTAATTTCTTTAATCATTTTAAATGTATACTTTTTGTGTCCTTTATCTAGTTATTCATTATATGAAAATCTTGGGGTCTAATTCTGTTTGCTATTTCTACTTTCTCTCATGGCGGTCTGTTTCATTGTATATTTTTAATTTGGGGCTGTGAGCTAATGTTGGTGGATGGAGCTTTAACAAGGGCAACATCTTTGTGGCCTTGGCCTAGAGTGTAGTCTCCAAAAGAGGCTTTGTTTTTTGTTTTAGCCAGTTGTTCCAAGGAAATTTCCAAGCTAACACCATGTGTTAAATTTATTTTAAAGCTTGGGTCTTTTGGGTCTCATAGGCACAACTCCCATACGGTCAAGTCTGAGGTTTAAATTTCTCAGGGGATACATCTTTCCTATGTAGAACCCACTAGGATTTTCTGAGATAGCTTAGATACAGTTGCTCACACTTACAACTATTTTCTAGACAAATGTGGCATACAAGTTAGACTTAAGAAATAGTTTAAAATCATCATGTGTAATCTCATAATTCAATTCCTATTTATTTTTTAGATCTTGGTTGACTTCGCTCACCTTGTGTAAGACTGCTAACCACTGGGGATATGATAAAAAATACAGTTCTTGTCTTCAAAAAGTTAATAGTTGGATAGAGAGATTTGTAGCCTTATTACACAGAAATGGCTAAAACTTTGTATGGGTACCATAACTTCTTCTTTCTAGCTCCAATTGATCCCAACTTTCCTTCCCATTGATTTTGGAAATAGCCATACTCTCCACCTCCTCATTATATTATTGTCAGTTCAACTGAGTCATCACAGCTGAGTCATTCCCTGATTTAAAAGGTAGACCTGAAGGATCTAATATTCCTACCAAATATAACCAGCTTCCAAGATTAGAAAAGACTGAGCACCTTCGAGTGGCATGGAAATGGTCCAGTCCACCACGGATTTCCCTGTGCTACTCTAACATTGCCCCATGAATCTATGGCACAGCCTTGGCACTTCATGCCACTATATTCACTACATTAGAAATCTACAAAAATATCAAAAAACATACATGGAAATGTGCTTAAAATTTCAGTAAAATGTACCCTGAAAATTGTCTGAAAAACAGAATGTGGGTAAATAGAAGCAACAGAGTCTAAGTTTCTCATTAGGCCTGTTCCTACCTCTCATTACACACACTTCTTGATTCTCACTAGGTCTGCCCCAGTTTCATCTGGCTCTCAGGTCACTGCTTATTTTCACATGGGGTCTCATAACAGGGCCTCTGCCAATCCCAGAATGCCATGAAGAGAAAAATAGAAAATGTCAATAATTAATGAACTGTCAGGGAGATAACACCTTCAGTACCTCCTGAATCACATAAAAATTCCTAGTCCACAGACCTTAGAAGTGACTAGCAAAAAGCCAGCATTTAACTTTCTGAATGTATTTTCATAATTTTTATAAAGTATTGCTTATCTTTGCTGCAAAATGCATTATTTTTGAAATAAATAATTGCATTTATTTAGGTAGGAAAAAAATTGATGTGTAAACTGAAATGAAAAGTGTAGATAGGAGTGACTTAACTGTACCTTTTATAAAACTCAAAACTTTGCAGAATTTCATATTTTTTCTCAGTTTTTCTAAAAATCCTCACCTGAAGATATGTTTTTATTGAATTTAGAGAGAAAGGGAGAAGAAGAAGAGACAGAGAGAGAGAGAAAGAGAGAGAGAGAGAGAGAGAGAGAAACATTGACATGAGAAACACTGATGTGTTGCTTCCCATACGTGCCCCAACTGGTGTGTGCCCCGACCAGGGATTGAACCCCACAACCTTTTGGTGCATGGGATGATACTTCAACCAACTGGGCCACCTGGCCAAGGCTTCATAGTTTAAAAATAAAGAATTTAAAAACTATACATAGTTGACCTTTGAATAACATGTGTGTTAGAGGTATTTACTGACTGTGCAGTAAAAAAATCCATGCATAACTTAAGCCCACGCTCTCTGCATACACAGATTCCCAATCTCAGATTGAAAATGCTGTAATTAATTTTATCAGTACTCAAAGCTAACCCCAGAATCACCCCTCCACATAATTTGTATCTCTTAGTAGCTGTTAGATGTATATTTAGTAGTGAGTCATAAAAAGAAAGTGTTGAGTTAGAAAGACACAGCTTGACTCCCAGCTCTTTGGTTGCAAGCTGTGTGAACTTGAGAACTTGAAGCTTCAACATCATTCCCTGTAAAATTGGGAAATTTAATACCTACTGTGCAAGGTTGCTATTATGTAAACCTTCTGGCAAACATGAGGGGCTCAGTGAAGGGTAACTGTTATCATTGTATTTTTCTGTGTTCCCCTCAATGTCTAGCACATAGGGATCCTCAATTATTAATCGCTGAAGGACAAAAAATCATGACATTGTATATATATATACCTAAGGCAAGAAGTAATGAGAAAGGAACAAAATACTGATGGTACACATTTATTTTTAGTTGTGCCATATAAGCTACACAAAAGGAGGAAAAAGGTGAATATAGATGTCTCTTTTATTCAAGGCAAACAATGAAATCTAGTGGCAATGTTACAGTTCTTGGACATGCTGAAAGGGCATGATTTGGGGGTCCTGTCTCAATATAGACTTCAATGCCCTAGCAGAGCAGATGGAAGAGTGAGAAAGGAAGACAAGAAAGCAAGAGGAAGATTAAGAAAAGACTGTTTCAGAGAAACCAAGTGAGGTGGAGGTTTGAGGAATGTATCCATTGTCTACACTGATGAACACTGTGCTGAGGAGAAACAGCTGGAAGGGATCAAGAGGTCCATGATACAAGGGGGAGGGAGGATGCCTCAGGCCCCAGAGGAGACTCCAGTCCCTACTAACACAGGAGAGGAAAAGACTAGAGGCTGAATTGAGATGGGGGTTCAAGGTTAATAGATTCCATCCAACTGATGGCCTTACCTGTGTCAGTCAAGCTGAAGGCAAGGGACGTGTGGAGTGGAGAACGTGCAGAAAGAGAAGAAAGTGGACAAGCTCTAATAAACAGGGAAGAATGTGTGGTGACCATGTTGTTTCTTAATATGCAGTTTTGAAAATGCATGATAGTACTAAAATTAGTTTATGCACATATATTTTTGAAAAAACTTCTACAATGTGCAATACTATGACCAATTGGTAGAATTAGATTTCTTGAGAACCCACATCCATAATCAACCAAGATGAACAAAGTATACTGAATGCTATATAGATGTCAACAGAAATTATCAGCTTAGAAAAAACATGGACTGTTTAAAAAATGTTAGCAAAAGGAGCCCCAGCTGGTGTGGCTCAGTGGATTGAGTGACAGCCTACAAACCAAAGAGTCGCCAGTTCAATTCCCAGTCTAGGTCAAATGCCTGGGTTGTAGGCCAGGTTGCCAATAGGGGGCATGTGAGAGGCAACCTCACATTGATGTTTCTCTCCCTCTCTTTCTCCTTCCCTTCCCCTCACTAAAAATAAATAAATAAAATCTTTAAAATTTTTTTTAAAAAAGTTAACAAAAGGGGAATGCTGTTAATTCAGAAACTGTTTTTATATTTTTAAGAGTTCTGAAAGTATAATTTCTCAAGTTCCTGTCAAGATGGTGGCATAGGTAAACATGGTGCTCGGGACCTGTAACACTCACATCAAAATTACCCTGGCTGGGTAGTTCGGTTGGTTAGTGCGTCATCCCAATATGCCAATATTGTGAGTTTGATCTTTGGTCAGGGCACATACAAGGAGCAACCAATGAATGCATACATATGTGGGACAACAAATATCAATGTTTCTCTCTCTCTTACTTTCTCTCTCTCTAAAAATCAATAAAGAAAAATATTAAAAATTACAACTAAACTAAAAACTGATTATTGAGAATTGCATGAAATCTAGCTGAACAGAAGTCCTATAACTAAGGATATACAGAAAAGCCCCATCTATACTGGTAGGAGGGATGGAGATGGGAAATCAGTTGGTCCCACACCCACATGTGGTGGATAAAAATCAGGAGATATATTTTAGTTGCAGAGGTCCCCCTAATAAGCAAGGGGTTCCACCTCTACATTAGAGCACTTAGCCTACCATTCTAGTGCCAGGAAGAGAAGTTCCCAAAATTTCTGGCTATGAAAACTAGCAGGAACTCTTACTGAGTGAGATGGAGGGCTTCTGGAGTTCCAAGCATTCCTATTAAAGGGCCTGCACACAGACTTACTCTCAATTACTTCCTCTGAGCTCCAACACTAGGAGAGCAGCTCAAAAGGTATCAGGCACATAAGGAGAGAAACTGAATTATTTGGCTTCAGGATTATGGCTGGAATGGGAAGCATTATCCAACATAAAAGAGCTGGTAGAAGCAATTGTTTCTTTCCTGAGCCTTCCCTACCAGAGCCATCAGGCAATGTGCCGTATCTAAGTCTCCATCAATCTGGTTAATGCTGCCCACCTTACCCTGGTGTTTCCATAAAACTCTGCCTTTCCCAACTTGCCAAAACACCCATGCCATTTTCAGTACTTTTTCTCTACAAAGGTCCTCTCTTGTCTCATGCTTCAAGGAGCATCTGGATTCAACATGCCTAGTACTTCTTGCTAAGTAGCCCTAGCCTGGCAGTAGCAGTAGCTGGCCTCCATTCACAGGCTGGCCTTGCCTGAGCACCTACAAGTGCAGCATAAGTAGCACTATCTGCAGATCACTCCAGAGCTCTTTCTGGATGGCTCCAGGCATGGAACAAGCAGTGGTGGACCGTGTACCTACCAGAAGACCCCGGAGTCAGTGCACCCAGGGGTCAGTTTCAGACCACATTGAATTACAATCCAACCACCTCCACAAGTGACACACTCAAGCAGCAGACTTGGTGGGCACCAAACCCTCACTGAAGGTCAGCTCCTACATAGCAGCTCTTCTGCTATAGTTGCAATGGTCTTCACAGCCAATTGACCTGGGGTCAGTCCATCCCAGTAACATGCCAGCAACAATCAACGTTCAACTACATCAGGATAGCACATATAGCTCACACAGCGAGTGCATCTGGAATACCTGTTTCCAGTGATCAGGGAGGCTATGACACTGAGCCTTCCAAAAAATCTCCTATTTAATGTCACTCTACCAAGTCCAGTGGACATAGCAACTATACCTACTACTAGTAACAAACACAGGGAAGACGCCAAAATGTAGAGACAAGGAAACAGGTCCCGAAGGAAAGAACAGAAGAAATCTCCGGAAAAAGAACTAAATGAACAGAGGCAAGCAAACTGCCAGATACAGATTTAAAAAAATGGTTATTAGGATGCTCAAGAAACAGTGAGAATTTCAACAGCATGAAAAATGACATAGAAACCATAAAAAATCTAGTCAGAAATGAAAGATACACCAGCTGAAATGAAGAATAATTTACAGAGAATCAATGGTGGATTAGATGATGCTGAGAATCAAATCAGCAATTTGGAATATAAGGAAGCAAAAAACACTCAATTAGAACAGCAAAAAGAAAAGATAATCCAAACAATGAGGATAGTGTAAGGGGCCTTTTGGACAATTTCAGATGTATCAACATTCACATCATGCGGGTGCTGTTAAGAGAAGAGATAAAACAAGAAATTTAAAACCTGTTAGAAAAGATAATGAAAAAAAACTTCCCTAACCTAGTGAAGGAAGTAGTGTACAAGCCCAGAAAGTACAAGACAGTATGAAAGAAGATGAATCCAATGATACCCATACCAAGACACATCATAATTAGAATGCCAAAAGTTAAAGACAAAGGGAAAATTTTAAAAGCATCAAGAGTAAAAGCAGTTAGTTACCTACAGGAGAGCTCCCATAAGACTGTCAGCTGATTTCTTAAAAGAAACTTTGTAGGCCATAGGGATTGACACAAAAAACTCAAAGTGATAAAAAGCAAGGACCTACAAACAATATTACTCTACCCAACAAAGCTATCATTTAGAATCAAAGGATATATAGGGCTTCCCAGAAAAGAAAGGCTAAAAGGCTTCATTGCCACCCACTCTGTATTGTATGAAATGTTAAGCAGGGGTGTCCAAACTTTTGGTGTCTCTGTTCATCACTGGAAGAAGAATTGTCTTGAGCTACACATTAAATCCACTGTAACACAAAAAAATCTCATAGTGTTTTAAGTAAATTTACAATTTTTTGTTGGGCTGCACTCATAGCCATCCTGAGCTGCATTCAGCCCACAGGCTGCAGGTTGGACACCCCTGTAAGGGTCTTTTTTAAGAATAAAATGGAAATAATTACATATTTATTAATAACTATTTTAAATGTAAATGAATTAAATGCTCCAATAAAAGGATATTTGGCAACTGAATGCATAACAAAACAGGACCCTTTCATATGTTGTCTACAAGAGACCCACTTCATACTAAAAGACACATGCAGACTGAAAGTAAGGAATAGAAAAAGATACTTCATGAAAATCTAAACAAAACAAACAAAATTTGGGGGTAACAATACTTATGCCAGACAAAGAGACTTTAAAACAAAAGAGAAAAAAATACCCAGTAATTCCACTTCTGGTTTTTTATCCAAAGAAACCGAAAATACTAAATGGAAAAGATATATGCACCCCCACGCTCACTGTAGCATTATTTACAATAACCAAGATACGAAAGCAACCTAAGTATCATCGATAGATAAATGGATAAAAAAGAAGTGGTGCCTATATACAATGGAATGTGACACAGCCATAAAAAAAGAATGAAATCTTGCCATCTGCAACAACACGGGTGGATCTAGAGGGTATCATGCTGAGTGAAATCAGTCTGACAAAGAAGGACAAATGCCAGATGATCTGACTTACATGTGGAATCTAAAAAGCAAAATAAGCAAATAAGCAGAACAAAAACAAATTCATAGCTACAGAGAACATCTTGATAATTGCTCGATAGTTGGGGTGATGGGTGAAGAATGTAAAGGAATTTAGAAGCACAAATTGGTAGTTGCAGATTAGTCACAGGGATATATAGTACAGCATAAGGAATATAGTCAATATTTTAATAAGTATGCATGATGTCAGATAGGTAATAGATTTATTGGGGTGATCACTTCAGAAGTTATATAAATGTCTAATCACTAACTGTACACCTGAAACTAATATAATATTGCATGTCGACTATAATTTAAAAATTAAAAATAAAGTAAATGTTATTTATTTTTATAAATGCTATTTAAATTAACACAGGTCCACTATGAAAAGGCTTTATTTTGAGTATTAAGAACAGGGCCCTAGGAAGTATGAATCATATACTAAATAGTACCAGAATGAGGTAAGTACTATTTCTCCTATATTATAGTTTAAGCCTCTGTGGCTCAGGGAAGTTAAGTGACATATTCAAGATCACACAGCAAGTATGTAACAAGGGGGGACTCTGTCAATTAAATGACAGATATTTTCCTAGAACACTGAAGTAGCACAGGAATCTCATCCTCCAAGTCTTTCCACAGCCCTCTCTTTGTTCTGTGAGTGTCCTGGGTAACCATTTCTTCAGTTATTCTAGGAATTACCACTGAAATGTTACTACAGACTTAGAGCCTTGCTTCTTGGTCTGTAAATCCAGGACACTTTTCCTCTTTAAAGTACCTTTTCATTTTAATGGTGTTAATGAGTCGTTGCATAATTCAATTTGAATTGATGCATAAATAAGAAAAATGGAATAATAAAAATCCACAGGTATAAGAGAAGAAAAGTAGATGGTATACATCTGTTTGGCCACAATGATGGCAAAAGAAAGATGCATGAGAGTTGATGGGAAGATGCTGAGGTTATAATTACCAAGTAGAAGGTGCAGAATACAAAATTGTACACACGCAGTTTATTCTTGACTAAATCAAAATAAGAAAGGCTGGAAGGAAAAATGCCAAAATAGTAGCAGTTACAGTGGTTGTTTTTCAGCAGGATTTTCTATTAGTCTCATTACTCTGTTTTATATTCACTGGTATGTTACAAGATTTATGTTGTTTTCATATAATAGGAAAAACATAACAAAGTCAAAACCATCTCTGAAACCTCCTGGCAGGTGGCTTTGAGGTCTGAGTCTTTCAAATTCACAGGGTGAACTGTATCACACCTTCAAACCACAGAATCCCTGCTTGTCTGGGGAAAGGAGTGGGCAAAACAGGTATCAGAAGCAGAGCAGGAAAAATCTCTTGGGTTTGTTCTCTTGTTGCAAAGAACAGCACTGACTGCAGCTCGACACAGGATGGTTTCAATTCACTTATGTCATACCCGTGAGGAAGGGAGGGCCATCCAGGAAGGCCAAGGAGCAGGCCAGACTGCTCAGTTGATGCCCAGTAATCCCAGTTGTCTTTAATGTAATTTAAGCTGATCTATTTACTTCCTACATTTTAGCACCTACATCAGGTTTAATGAAACTGACCTGGCAATAATTGAGGAGAACAAAGCCCCTCTCAGTGCACCCTACAATCTTACCCCAGCATTGCACCCTGCCTCCTCACAGTGGCACTCACCTCCAGAAATCAATTCTATTTCTAAGGAGATAGAGAACAATTTATTCAGCTTCAATTTGCTGAGGAAAACCTTCTATTCTCTAATATTAATTCTTGAAGCAGATTCAAAACAATTTTCATTCCTTGCCAGAGTTTTAGGCTTTGAAAGATATTAATGTAGACAGTCTTTGAAATCTTAGGAGCTGGCAGCCATTGTAAGGATCTTGAACTCAGTAAGGCATGAAAGGAAGTCTCAGGGCAAAGTATATGTTACCTTATGTGTTGAAATATATATATCAAACTTCCCATGAGGTAAGGGGTGCAGGTGTCCCTGGGGAACTATGGACATATGCATAGATAGCTGTTGCATTCATTTGATCTTCACTGTATTAAGGATTAGGGTTTTTTGAGGAGATATTTTCTTATTTTAAAGTAGGTTTTATCTCTAGTTCTGAAAGTTCTTTCATGCACTTTTACACAAATACACAAGCACATAGAGAATAATGATACGGTCGTTTGATAGCATATTTCAGGACCTGTATTTCTTTTCCATAGATTTCACATTTTCATTTCTGTGTTTGCTTTTTACCATTTCTTTTACAGATAGCCTGAAATGTGTTCCTGCTGCTCCCTTTTGGGCTTTACCGTCAGATTAATAGACTCTCATTTTAACTAAACGCAGTAGCTATATTGGAGTGTAGTAGGTTTCCACACATAGGTAAAATCTTTGATAGGCAACAAAGGTTAATGATTTGTGATTTTTTGTTGTTGTTGTTAGAATTTTCTATCGGTTCAGGAGAGTAAAAATCAGGAAGCATGCCCTGGCCAGTGTGGCTCAGTTGGCTGGAGCGTCATCCTGTAACCAAAATGTCGCAGGTTTGATTCCTAGTCAGAGCACATGCCTAGGTTTCAGGTTCAATCCCAGGTCCAGGTGTGTACAGGAGGCAACCAATTGATGTTTTTTTCTTGCATCAATATTTCTCTCCCTCTCCTTCCCTCTCTCTCTAGCAGCAATGAAAAATGTCTGGGAAGGTAAAAAAAAAAATAAATCAAGTAACATTATCACAAAGTTGAAGTAATTAGATTAGGTTGATTCTTTTTCATGCAGTTGACTAGTTGTCTTGGTACCACCCAACATGGGTTTGCAGTATCACATCAGAATGTGTCTGCTCTCACATAATGAAGACAATCCCATAGACTCCCAGCACAAATAAGCTCATGCCATTGTTTATAAACCTTAGCTGGCTCCTTACTATCTATCAAATAAAAGTCAAACTGTGTAGCATGACATTCCAGATTCAAGACTCTCTAAATGCTAGTAAGAGGCTCATCTCCCTGATGTGGACCCCGACTCCTGGAGTCCAAGTCATTTCGGATGAAATATGAGACAAATTCACATGGACTACCGAGTCCTGTGGAGGAAAACGGCCGGCGTGGCTTTTCTCTCAAGGGGAGCAAAAGCCTTGTCCCTCACTCCAATGAGCTTTTATTGTCTTATTGGGCACATTTCGAGAAGATCCTCATTTACTATGCACAGGTTCACTTTAGGTGGTTTACCTTTTACAGAAAACAAAGGAGCCAATGCTGCTAATCACATCACAGAAGAGGGATATTTGCAAATGAAAAAGCAAAAGTGGTTGAAATGGTTACACTCATCCTTGGAAGGTTTAGCATGGTTTTTAGGAAGTTGCTTTGCATTAAATGTCCTCAATTCAGGGTGAGGGAGTGTTAGCAAAAAGCAAGACTCATAGCGACCTAGGTACATTGCAGCCCTGATTCCCCATGGGAGAACCTATCCGTGGGCGTGGGTCCTGTGCATCTCCCACTGGGAGCTGGGCCCACGCCATGCAGAGTGGCTTCCCACATCTCCCTGCTTATCCTTCTTTCCTTCTGCTCCTCAGCAGTGAGGCCGAACCAAGGAGCTATCCATGGAGCTGTTCTATAGGGAGTGGCAGTCCAGGCACAGACACGAAATGGGATTAGTAGGGGAGAGAGTGGTCATTGTGTCAGAAGCCAGGCAGTGTGCACCTGAGACAGGATAAGAGGAATGTCACTAGGCTGGGGGATGGCCAAGGCTAACTGGCTCTAACAAAAGTACATACTTGGGTCATGGGAGCTGGAGAAGAAAAAGACCAGAGCCAGAGAGGAATGGAGAAAACCGTTTCTATTACTTTTCCTCTAAGAACCACTTCCCTAGGCTGGTTTTGCAGAAACCACAAGCACTCAAGGAGGAAAGAAGTTAGTATTCCTCTTTTGAGTACTAACTTGAACTTGGATTCCTTGTGTTCAACTCCCGGATCCACCACTGCAGGCTCTATGACTGTGGTCAGATTACTTTGCTTTTCTGTGATTCCTTTGATCTCCACTGCTAAAAATGAAATAAGAATAATATCTACCTCATAGGTAGACATAAACATACTAACTCATGTATTTGCACCTAGTGGGCTTTCCATAAATCTTATCAATTGTTATGTTATTATAGTAAACTTTGGACTTTTTTCTTTTCATATTTAGGAATTAAGAAATCACAGAAATCGCCCTGGCTGGTATGGCTCAGTGGATTGAGCGCCGGACTATGAAGCAGAGTGTCGCTGTTTCAGTTCCCAGTCAGGGCACATTCCTCGGTTGCAGGCCAAGTTCCCCGGTGTGGGGTGCGTGAGAGGAAACCACACACTGATGTTTCTCTCCTCTTTTTCTCCTTCCCTTCCCCTCTGCCTAAAAATAAATAAATAAAATTTAAAAAAAAAAGAAAGCACAGAAAGCAGAATTTGACTGCAGTGACTAACTAGTTCCAATTTGCCAGAATCTTTCCCTGTTTAGCACTGCAAATATCACATCCCAAGCCTTCAGTGCTGGGCAAACCAAGACCATTGGTTGGTCACCCTAGTAAGGAGTCTGAAAATTCTTTGCAAACTGAATGGCATGGGTTAATCATACAAAAATTGCCATTTTTTGTAGGCCAATACCATCAAATAGCATCAATTTTATATGGCCCAACCTAGTAAAAAGTCTTAATATGGCTAGGAGGGGCTAATGAGAGTGAGGGGCCTTCTATATGCTAACTTTCTTTAGATATCTTTTGTCCCTCTAGATCAAAAGAAAGAAAAGGTGACAAATATTTCTTGAGCACTTACTATGAGCCAAGCACTGGACAATCTGCTAAGTCTGGAGTTTGTTATATTTACTTGGTTGATCTGCATGACTCATAAGTCAGGAGAATCAACAACATGAAATGATGAAAAGATGAAGCTAGCAAGAACATTAACTCTAAAGAAAAAGACAAAAGCCCGAAAAAGAGCACGTGCATCTTAAAGATGAGGGAAGACAGCCCGGGTCATGGAGAAAGGAGACAGCGCTCTGAGCAGGGAACATTGACTCTGGAATGGTCTGACTGGTCACGGCTCAGAGACCCAGCCAAGCCTCACGCCCAAGAATCAGACATCTCATTTCAGGGTGGGAAATGCTTTCTGGAAGGAAGTCAAGCAACGTGCCATGATCTGAACCACAACACCGAGAGAGTTGAGAAAAACACAAATGAAACTTTTTATCTTATAAAAACGCAGGAGGGAGAGATAGTCCAAGTTCATTCTGACTTTTGAAAAAGACCTAAAGGATTTCATAATTCTCCTGAAGCATTTTGGCCCCATTGCTACTAAAAAGTTTTAATATTTTTTGATACATAATTCTCCCTCTAGGGGTTTGGAGAAAACAAGGGCAGGAAGTTTGGTTCGGCAGATGTCATTCTACCAAGGGATCAGCAAAGGATCCAACATTGTTTCGTTGGATAGTTTTATAGGGTGAACTGAACACATCAAAGCAGGGATTTTTAACTCATGGGAAAAATTGAAGTAAATTGTAATGAAGAGAAGAAAACAAGCCATAGCTTTCAATTCCAAGAACTTTGTGACCCATGACTGGTTGCTGTCTTTGAGGCAGACTGAGAAGACATGGTATTTCATAAAGTATTTTATACTTATGAAAATTTATATAATATTATAAAGTAATATATAAAGTTGCTGATATGTATACTAAAAAGTAAAAATTCGCAAAAGACTAGAAAGACTGAATATTATAACTAATGCTGTATTTCCATTAAATTTCACAAAAGGAGTCTGTTGGAGGAGGGTCCTGCTTTGTTTTGAATTTCCAATGAGAGGGCATCACTCCGCCATCCCCCAGCATGCTCCGGGATGGAGGAGTGAGAATGAGATGCCTGTGGTCAAACTTGCATGGAGTCTAATCTGAGCATCACCTGTTCTTAGAACCTGAGCAGTCAGCCATGGCCTCGTTTCAGGTTTATCGTGTATTGCAGCCTGCTGTTCTCGGGTTTGTAACAGGCACTGCATGAAGTGAATGGAACTGCTTTCGAGGAATTGACAGGTTTGTGGCTAAGAAACAAGAAGTGACTGATAAGCAAGTGAATTATTATGGTTAGTAAAATATTTCAGTTATCTTATCTAGCCAAGGTTTTTCCATCTGGTCACAGATGGAAAAGTGCCCACACATTTTCTCACTGAGGTCCATCAGAAATCTCAAAAACACTATCCAAATAGTTGTTGCAACATGGAGAAAAAGGAGACAAGTCAGACAGTTATGTAACAGGCAGGTCTGGCCCTCTCAGAGCTCCATGAACGTGTGCATTTCCCACTTCACGTGTTCTGATCCAACCGGCTTCAGAGTGGTAGCAACTGTATGTAAATTCAATGAAGAATTTCCATACTGTGATCTAGGATGTGCCTATGTCGTCAACCTGTCTTCCTTTAGCCTTTCAAATCTGATTTCGTGGAAAAAGAAAATCCCATTGTAAAGTAGAAGCTTGAATTGCATGATGTAGTTATGAGCCCCAATCCTAGCACTCAGAAACAAAACAAAACAGCCTAAATATAGCCTAACGTGCATATAGTGCCACAACACCGTAAAAGATGGCGTGAAAAGTTTAATCATCACAAGGACCCTATTCACTCACCAACAGTTATTTGGCAAATATTGTTACAAACTCCAGTGCTGTGAAGGAACATGATCTTGTCTCACCCCTCATGCATCTTGGGCGTCCTGGCCTCACCCAGCTCTTGAGACTTTGATTGCTCTCTTGGCAAGGAAAGTAAACCACAATCCTCAAACTTCCTCTTTTTTGTTCTCTGTTCTGAACTCTCTAGAGCCCACAGAGAATTCAGCTGAGTTTTACTTGAGTTTTCCTCAAAAGCATAGTTAGGGCACTTTTCTATATCCTTGGGGACAGGTATTCAGATGAGGGAATGAGAGAACTGAAACCAGTACCACACTCCATCCTCCTGCCGGAAGTGGCACTAAGCCAGGAAAGGCAATGTTTGGGAGCTCGTCTTCACAATCTTTATAAAAGAGATAGTTCATGCAAACTGTTCTTCACTGAGCTTCTTCTCATCTCCTTTTTTCTACCCTGTCTGTAATATGATATGTGGGTATCAATGAAAAGAAACAGTAGGAAAAGCAGGACCAAATAATCTAGGTAATTGTTACTCAGCATCTGTACAGGAGTTTCATTTTTATGTGGTAGATCTCTTTCATGGAAGGGAAATCTCCCATGACATAGGAAGTAAAAAAAAATGTTTAAAAATAGTAAAAAACAAAAGAAAAGAATCTTCCATGTAGGGACAGCTCTCAGAGTGTGAGAGTGTGATGCAGGGACCCTAGGACTCCCTGGGGCCCTGTAAGGGAGTCCATGAGGTTAACACAAATTTCAAAACATTACTAACACTTTCCTCGCCTTGTTCATTCTTATCGTCTCATGAGCATGAAGGTGTCCAGGGGCTGTATAATGTGTGATATCATAGCAGATTGAATGCTGCAGCAGAAAAGAGAAGTCAGCTGCCTTCTGTGAAACCAGACATCAATGGGATTTGCAAACATGTAAACAAAAGGTGTTATGTTGTGTGATGTTTATCATTATATCAAAATGCATCAAAATTTCTGAAGTCCTAATTTTAAATATCTTATATGATAAATATGAACACGCGGAATCAATGGTATGCTGGTAAATGTTTAACAAGTGGCTTTCTGGCTGGGGTGGGGTGCCCCGATTTGCAATGTTAGCCGATTGCCACGGTGGACACTCCCACTGTGGCTGATTCTAAGTAGGCACTGAGTGTGGAGAAGAGAAGTACAGGCGTGGCTGTCTGGAGCCGAGCCTGTTCCCTGGGTTATAGCACCTGGCAGTACATAACTCAACAAACAAAAGCTCTTTGGGGTTGCAACAATTTCTAAAAGTGCAAAAGAGTTTTGCTATCGAAAGCTTGAGAACTACTAGTGTATGGTATAATCACATTTTTGTTTAAAAATATGTATAGAAAAATTCTAGAAGGATATATACCAACCTCTAACAGTTACTTCTATGGTGAAGAAACTTAATTTTTACTTTACAAATTTTTGTAGGGCTTGAAAGTAAAATAAAAAAAGAAAAATAGAAATTTATTTTAAGGTCCAGAATTTGCTCAGAGAGCTCTGGGCCTCAGTTTCCAAGCTGGTAAAATGCAGCCAACAGGAGTTAGTTTGAATAACAGGAGTCCTTCCAGCTGGGAACTTCATGACTTGGTGATATTCCCATTCATTCTAGTTTGTTCCTCACTAACATAGTCACTGTAGGAATGCTAGGGACCTTTGGTCCTGCACATGAGGCAGGATCTCCTGCTAATGAGGCCTCTCCTACAATGTTTTCTGCTCTTCTCTGGGTCTTTTGCTTGTTTTTAACTAGACTTTTTATATCTCAGCTCAAGTGTCTTTTCATAAAGACTCCTTCCCTGGCCCCCAACTAGTTAGGCTCTTTGTTACGTAACCCCAGAGATCCATGTACTCCATCTCAAATGTTGTACACTTAATGTAGTGTGTAGGCTCCAAAGAGAGCACGGCTGATGTGATTTTCACTCACTGCTCTACAGTGCGGGGTCTGGCCCTTTACAGAGAACAATGAGACTCATTCATTCTCCCCACAAACACAAAATGAGCACCTACCGGTGCTAGGCACTACAGTGTAGCAGTAAGCAAACCAGACCAGGTCCCTGCCCTCCTGGAGTGGACATGCCATGGGTCACAGCCACCTGGGGCCTCGTTCTGTGATATACCATGGGGCATGAGCAGGCCCACGTTGGGAGCCCAGGTCTCCCATGTCCAGTGCTTGTCCCTCTACCTGCTTTACTTCCCAGATGCCAAAAATGTGTGAAGACTGACCTTGAGGCATAGGATAATTCAGTACTTGTATTCTCTCACTCTGGGTGGCATTGTATCTCGTGTTAATAATTCAGAAAGTCACTGCTTCAACCCAGCAGAAGATGCCTTGCAAAGGACACACACTGAAATCTGGGGAATGTAGTGAGGCCAAACAGATAGAAGTAGTCAAATATATGAACATACCATACGTATAACATAGCAAAGTTGACCTTTGCTGTGTTACTGGTGCATAACCATGAAAAAAAATACCCTATATCTTTAAATGTCATATATTTTTGAATCATTTTGAGCTAGAGGTATTTTAAAAATATATCTAAGAGAGGAAAAAATAATTCAAGCAGATCATTGTAGCGAAAGAAACTGTCAGGGAAAAGTCTTTGTAGCAAAAGTGAAATGACATCCCTTTGTTAACGAGGTGAACACTTATGAAAGGCTATTATGCATATTTTAAAAAATAATAATGTAGATCTCTTTTTGTAATGCAATAACTGTCTGGGCTTAGTCCATTGAACCTATTGTCTAAAACATAATACAGTTTTTAACATAAGCATCTAAGAATAAATTGAGCCCTATATCGCGAGCTGGAACAAGTCACAAAGCCATGGCAAAGGCCTTCCTTATTGAGGATTTCCTATGTAAAAAACGAGTGTAATTATTACCTTGCTCAGACTTCACTTTAAAAAACAGTTCCATTTTAGATAAGAAAGCCTACATTTTACTCACTGAAAATTAATTCAGTTCCCAGATGACACTTTGAAACTCAAGACCAGCTCATTGTGATTAAAAGATGGTAATGTTTCAAGAACCAGGTAAATCTGGAAGTCATCGGAGTACAAAAATAATTTTTGGTCCTTTTAAAGTTTGAAAATAAATTCTAAAATAATTTTAAAGGATATGTAACTTCTGTAGAGCAGAGACACAACTCAAATCATCTCTCTGCTCATGTAGGCCAAAGTTTGAAAGGTAAAATGTGACTCTAGGAAGTTTGACTGACTGTAAAAAGGGAATATTTTATTTATTTCTATTTTTTATTGTTGTTCATTTACAGTTGTCCCCACTCACCCCCCATTACTCTCCCCTGCTCTACCCACCCAATACTTCCTACATTTAGTCCTCCCCACAACCGTTGGCTTTGTCCATGGGTCCTTTACACATGTTCCTTGACTTGACCTTCCCCTTCTTTCCGCCATTATCTCCTACCCCACTCCCTTCTGGTCACTGTCAGATTGTTCTTCATTTCAATGTTTCTGGTTCTATTTTGCTCTCTTGTTTGTTTTGTTGATTAGATTCCACTTGTAGGTAAGATCATATGGTACTTGTCTTTCACTGCCCGGCTTATTTCACTTAGCATAATGCTCTGAATTTCTATCCATGCTGTTGTGAAGGGTAGGAGCTCCTTCTTTCTTTCTGCTGTGTAGTAATCTGTTGTATAAATGTACCACATTTTTTGATCCACTCATTTACTGATGGGCACTTAGGCTGTTTTCAGCACTTGGATATTGCAAATAGCCCTTCTGTGAACATTGGGGTGCATAGGTTCTTTTGAATTGGTGTTTCAGGATTCTTAGTGTATAATCCCAGTGAAAAGGGAACCTTAGTACACTGCTGGTGGGGATGCAGACTGGTGCTGCCACTGTGGAAAACAGTATGGAATTTCCTCAAAAAAGTTAAAATGGAACTGCATTTTGACCCAGCAATTCCACTGCTGGGATTATACCTATTGGTTTTCTCAACACTGCATCAGGAAACCTGATATTCCCGTGGGAACGGCTCTCTCTCAGAGTCCACTGTGTTGTACCTCTGTCTCTCCCAGAACCCTGGAATTCCTCCTCCCCAAGGTCAGGCACTGGTGTTTTCTAGATGCAGATGGTGGGCATGTTTTAGTGATTAGACCATTGGCTTACAGTAAGCTTTGGGACAGTGGGAAACCCCAGGCTGTTTTGGTCCACAGAACTTGGGTTTACTCCCAGCAAGTTTTGGCAGGGCAGAGATGGAGGGGCCTAGCACCCACTGGAGTCCCAAGTGCTGACCAGCAGGGTAGACTTCAGTGATTCTCTATGACACTAGCAGTTTCTAGGCTTGATATTTGAAAACTGGTGGGAAAGCTGGGATGTTGGTCAGTGGGACCAAAACAATGTATTTGGTATAAATACATTCAGTTTGGCTTGAGTTTTTCTTTGACTTGCAACCCTTACTTAAGTCATTGAGAAACCAATGATACACCTAATGTTTTCTTTAAAAAAAACTTTAAAAATAGTCATGTTTTTATGGTGCTCTGTGGCATAAGCTGAAGCCTTCTAATGTAATTTAAAAATCAGATGTTTTCTTTTCAAATAGAATTCCTAGGTAGAGGCCTTTAAAAAAAGTGATAGAAAGGTAACTTTGATTGCATAAATCATTAGACTATTTGGGTAAACAATAGAAATAAAACCATCTCTCTTTTAAAAGTAGATCTGAAGCTTAACTCTCAAATCATAATAATAAATCATAACCATGAAAAAAAGTTTGGACAGAATCAATCACTTATAAAAGCACTTTAAAGTACTGAAAAAGCATATAGTATTTATATTCAAGTCAAAGTAAAATTAAGCTATTGATGAACATAGAGATCAGAGCAGGTTTTAACATAGCTTAAACCACTTTAGTGTTCTGTCATAAAAGAAAGATTCCTGTTAAAAGCAGAGTCTGGAGTCAGGTTCAATCACATCACTTTCTGCCAGTGATACGTGGGTGGCATATTTGCAAGTCCAGTTGAGCATTATTAATAAATTTACATCCATTCTTTCTCAACTCTGCAAAACATGGTGTGACTTGCTTGAAATTAGGTACTAACATGTGCTCCTGGAAACAGGATTTTCTTTTTATCTCTTTCCAAATAACTGAAATATGTCTGTTGTGGTGATATGTGCTTTTGGAGAACTTATGAGTAAAAATACAAATGTGTGTCAATTAAGAATCACCGCTCCCTCCCCTGATGGAATTAGAGATTTGATTTTAGTCCCTCAAGCCTCAAAAGTATTGACTCTAAGAAGATAACATTTGTTGGAGCTTCAAATAATTTTAGGGGGAGAAAAAGTGGGAAAATGTTCTCTTTCCTAGAATTATCTATAGGATAGGATAGTGTAGGTAAGGCTAGATTCTGTACTTAGCAACATTCCATATATATTTCATGCAATCCATCATAAATAAATCACTGTATAAAACTGAAACTGGAAAATGAGAGTTCAGCTGTGGGAGATGCTTCAGTCACTAACCAGAGAGGGAATGAAGGCAGCTGGGTAATGTGGGAAATAAGTGACTTGGATTCTGTCTAGTCCCACTTTCCTCATCTATACCTGTTTGTTGTGTGATCCCATCTGCTTACCCTCTTGGTGCCCTGGTTTCTTTCACAGTAAAACAGTTGCTGATAGGACCTAAATCACCAGTTATTGCCATGAGGATTCAATATTCTAATTTTCACTAACCTGCCTTTGATGGTGACTGGCACCTGTTAGGTACTAAATAAATATTCATCACATCCACATTCTACCACATTAAAGTTGAAGTAAGTGAAAGTATATACCCCTTAAGAACTCATTCTAGTTGAAGCTGTCACATTTTTACATGTAATGCTTTGATTACTACAATGAGTCTGTGAATTTTAAAGTAAAAGTTTTATTTACTGGCTTCAGATAGATGAGCAAGTCACCCTAAAGGGGATCTATCAATTGTCCTTTCTGGTTTGGGCACTGTGGCTGCCTTCCCAAGTCTTACTTGGGTAATATCTCCGAGAGCACCTGCTGCAAATATAGGGTGAGGAAGAAGTAGGCTTACAGTTGTTTGTATGGAAAATAATACAATGATTAATGAATAATAATACAAGAATAAACTCTGTTTCACACACTCACAACTGTAAACCTACTTTTGCTTCATCCTGTATGCAGGCATTTATATTAACATCCAACTCTTGATGGCTTTAAGCCCCCACTACCCACACAGAATATAAAGCCCCTCCAGAGTTTCCCTTTTCCAAAGGGGAGCTTCATGAGAAGCCTTGATGTTCTGTGGGTCACTGGTTCTCAAGGGTTATCTCACATTAGGAGCAGAGGAGCTTTAGGTCTCCTGCCCAGATGGAAGCCCAGAGCAGTTCAATCCAAATCTCTGGGGAGCACAAACATGGATGATTCTAGTGTACTGCCTGGTTGGAGAACCAGTGCCCTGAACCCAGCAGTGAGCAGCTCCCACCCGAGTCACTCGGATGGTTTGTCTGTGATCTGCCACTTTGAAAACCCCCACCTACCAAATGACAGGACCTCAATCTTTCCCTGTTAGTGTCTTTCTAGCTAGGGTGTCCAAACTGTGGGCCAAGGGAGGCATGTAACCCAAGATGGCTACGAATGTGGTCTGACACAAAGTTGTACATTTACTTAAAACATTTTGAGAATTTTTTTGTGATTACAAGCCACAGTGTGTTTAACATGTGGCCCACGACAACTCTTCTTCTTTCAGTGTGGCCCAGAGATGCCAAAAGGTTGGACACCCTTGTGAGTTTCAACTTTGGCTACTCATTAGAATCATTTAGGTAAAATTAAAAAAAAAAAATCTTTGCAGCCCAGGTCCTACCACCTGGAGTCTAAATAAATCAGATCTCCTGGGCATGGGACTCAGGCATCAGGGATTTGTAAAAGCTTCCTAGTGATTCTGATGTGCACCCAAGGAGCAGGGGTGGCATATATGATCAGAAGCTGGAGTCTACCATCCCTCGGCTCTGGCTGCCCATATGGTTACTCCACCCAGCATGACAGTGATGCTGCCTGCATCAGCCTGCCCTTGCTTCACCTCAAGCTGTGGACCATGCTGTCCATTGCTGATCACACTGCAGCTGCACCTCCTGCAATTCTAGGACTGCCTCACTCCTTGGGAGAACCTGGTGTTTCTGCCACTGGCCCCTTATGCTCCATTTATGCCTGCATCCTGGTCTCAGCCACTTATTTCTTTTTCCAACCAGTAGGGGAGGACTTCATTGTCTCATGTCCATGTCCTTTAGAGATGGTTCTTTAGTAGAGTTATTTGTACATACTCTTGAATTCTTTCAAGTTTACTACCCAGCACTCTGGGAAAAGAGGAGGATCCCGGAGTAAAACAATGCTGTCTTCCCTGCACCCAATTTTACCATTTAGAGTTCTCTTCCACAGGGTGCAGCCATGCCCACAGGTGCATAGGTGAGGGGACCACAGTCATTCTCACAGGGTCCCACAAGAGGATGCTGACCCTATGGTTGTAGCAGACAGCATCCCATTTATAGAAATCTCCCTATTAAGGGCTTAGTTTTTCCTCCCTGTTCCTGAGTTCTTCCATTAATCCTTTCCATTTCACACATACATCACTACATGCCCGAATTTCAGTTACAGATACAATTCAAGCTTCTTCCCTTAGGTTTTCTGGACCTTGAGCGAATTGGGAATTAGAGTGAGATGCCTGTGTCAGTGCCTATGAACATTCTGGAGCCTTTAATAAAGAGTTTTCTGCCCAGAACCTTGGGAAGACGGCTACAGAATATTGCCTTATTCTACAGTCCTAGCAATGGTCCCACCACTGCATGAACATTCATTAGGGCTAAATGGGAAAAAAATGTTTGCTGAAACTCAGACTACTTTTCCCTAGAAAGTAAGATGGACTCAAACTATTTTAGTCCCTATATAATTGGATGAAGCCAAAAGAACTCTGTAGACCACCTGCCCCAACTGGTACGATAAAAACAAGCCAAGAACCAATCAATAAGTGAGCACAAAGGGGTAGATAGGTGGTGTTTTCCCTAAGAGGCTGGTGTAAATCATTAATTTATGCAAGAAATCATTAATTTATGCTGTCTGCACCATAAAACTGAATCACCAGCCCTCAGACCACCACTCGAGAACACTTGCATAAAGGCATAAAGAGTTAGGATGCAGTTAACCTTGTGGCCCTCGGGAGGATCTGGGTGGTGCTCACAGAACTCCGCATTAACCATTTAGACAGCTGCTTCATCAGAACTCGGAATACTGAAACTCGGCTGGACTAGCTTTGAAGCTCTTTGGGCCTGTCTGCTTATGGTTGGCCAAACGATCGTGCACCTTGACCCTGTGATGTAGGTCCCTGTGCTATCACCAGAGCGACATCTTTACAAGGAAAAGCAAGTTGAAGAATAACAAGTGCTGAGGTATGAAGTCATCATCCTGAGAACCAAAAAAAATACTTTCTCCAGATCTGAGTCCCAACAACCACATTTTCATAGCTCTCTGGGGAAGAGAAGAATTACAGAAATTCAGTGACCTACATGACCGAAAAAAATTTAGACATTCTTTCCTAACAAAAGAATTCCTTTGTTTTCAACCAGGAATCTTTGTTCCTCTAGTTAGTCCTTGAAAATTTAATCTGAAGGGAGCAAGGCACAGTAAAAAAATAAGAAAAGATATATGTTTTCAAGCAGTTTTTTAAATAACTTGGAACCATTGAAAAAATACATCAGAAATAGCTTGTTACCTGGGTGTTCATTGTTAAAGCCAGTCCATTATAAAAGCCATTCCCTTCTCCCTCAAGAAAAGATCAGTCACTGCTGACTGCAATTGAGCTCTTTCTCAGCGTAACCCAGAACAACTGTGGTAAGTGACTTTCCTAAAACCAAACTCTTATTCTAGTTTATTAGATTTCCCTTCTAGGTGCTTTATTTAGAATTCTGTATCATACCTTGACTGATGGGATTCTTTGAGTTTTTGAGCTGTCCCTCCAGAAACAATTTAATTTCTCTTCTGAAGGGACTGCCCAAAGGCCTGGCATTTCATTGCATCTCTTTGCTGCAACTTTCCAGATCATCGAGGAATGACATCCTCAACTTTGGCAGCGTGCTTTAGCAAACACGCGTACTCAGCCTTGCTGCTTTCTGTGCTGCATCTATAAAATGTAATTAAAATGAGTAGAAAAATTACAGTAACTTCCATGTATCATCTCAAAATGCCATTATGAGACCGAAGCCCTTTGTACCTGCACTAATCGGCAGGGTGATAAAATTGTAATGGGCTGTTCAAGGGGGTTGTGCTATTGCCATTCTTAGAAATTTTAAGGTAATAATGAGCCACCATCTGTCTTGAATGTCATCAAAGCAGGGACCAGGCCAGCTAACCTCTTACATCAGAGCCAGATAAAGTTTTCCACTATGCACCGAATCAGACCCATGCATAGAAAGGCATGCATCAGATATATTTTTATGTTGGTATTCAAGCACAAATGATGGAATTCTTTTGTCTTATAAAGATGAAAGAAATGAGAAAAAAAGAACGAGGCAAAGAGTGGGAGTGAGAGGGAGAGAGAGACAGAGGAGAGAGAGACAGAGAGAGAGAGAACCATCTCTCTGAGGGGCTGAGGCCTTACATAGTGAAAAATAATATAAGATCATTATTTTGCATAAAATATAATAAAGAAAATTAATTTTTAAACAACACTGAATGAAATAAGTATATGTTCTTGGGGTTTTGGAAGATGAGAAAGACAAAAATTAAGAGAACATTTGGAAACTTGTTGGCAAGAAATTTCAAGGTGAGTTAACGTGAACCCCAAAGACAGTGC
Source organism: Tonatia bakeri (assembly GCA_004024845.1). Classification (NCBI taxonomy): domain Eukaryota; kingdom Metazoa; phylum Chordata; class Mammalia; order Chiroptera; family Phyllostomidae; genus Tonatia; species Tonatia bakeri. The sequence goes on from PVIA01000920.1 coordinate 141,356, forward strand.
CCTCTGGGTGGAGAGGAGGGTGGCCTGCTAGTGACCCTGATGCAGAGCCTGCTATGATGGCAATGAGAAAGCAGAAGAAAACAACAGTGATAATACTCAATCGATGTTAGCTCTGTGGAACATGGATGAATCCTGAAGAAAGAGAAAAGCAACAGTGGTGAAATGGAATACAATATGTGTAATGGGAGAAGGAGGTGAGCGGGACAGAATATGTGGCAGCACCAATACTTTGGGGGAAGAAGGAAAGGCATTCTTGGTTCTACCTCTTAAGGCTCTCTTGGGTCAGTGTCAAAGCTGAGGAGGGAGAAGGAGAGCTGGTGGTCAGCAGAGACACGGTTACTCGGGTTCATCGCCCTCCGATAAAAGGGACAGGAGAGAAGGGGAGAAGCTCAAGGAGAGGAAGGGTGACAGTGATAAAAGGCAAAGGAATAAATTAGAGAAAACGGGAGTAAAATGGGTAAAAAACCCAAGTGCTATTTCTTAAAATGATCAGTATAATATGCAGTTTCATAAATTTTAATAAGGGAAAATATATACACATAATTTTCTATTCAAATATATGGAAATGACATTAAAAATAATATTGAGTTATGATGCACAACTCTTCTTTGTGTGACCTTCTTAACTCCTCTAAGGCTTGCAAAATCTGAATCTTGGTATTTACATTATGGATTTTTGGTAAATATTAATTGGGATTTTTATATGAAAATATATTTATAGTGCCTGGCACAATATAGTGTTCAACAATGTACTTTATTAAAATTTATGTAAATATGAAGAGGAATAGATAGTTTACTGGAAAAGTGAAGTTGGCTGAAGAAGTAGAAAACCTAAATATTAAACCATGTAAGAAATTGAAACCGTTATCAAAAAATTACTTCTAAAAATGGCATGAGGCTCCACAGTCATTTGAAAATATGTCCACATACGTTAATACTTCTCCCTTCAAGAGGAGGAGCTTAATTCTTCTCCCACTAAATGGGAGCTGGTCTTAGTGACTCGCTCCTGACAAAACCTGGCAGAGGTGACAGTGTGTGACTTTAGAGACTAGTTAATAAAGGCATTGACACTTCTCCTTGCATTTTCTCTCTCTGGTTTCACTCACGCTGGGGGAAAGTGGACTTTTGTGTCATGAGGACACCCAAGCAGTCCTAAAGAAGACACTCAGTGCAAAGGTGACATCTACCGTCAATAGCTGTGTGAGTGAACCAATGAGCAATGGGCCCTCCTGGCCAGCCCACTTGTCTTTAAACACTACAGCCTTGGCCACCAGCTTGTCTTAACTTCACGAGAAACCTGAGCAAGAACTGCCCAGTTAAGCTGATGCTTCTGAACTTGAAGCCCGAAAAAACTGTGTGAAATAATAAGTTTATTGTTTTAAGCTACTAAATTTTAGGCTCATTTCTTACACCATAATAGATAACTAATACACCAAAAGTTGCTTTTAGAAGTGAGTAATACGTATTTTTAGTTTGTCCAGGTTGGTCTCTGGGTTGGAGAACTGATTCTACCCCTCTAAGCCATTAAACTTTCTTGGGTTTGAGTTCCCTTCCATAAAAATCTAGGTTCAAAAATTTATCTTTATAGTCCTGCCTTGTTCTGATCTTCTTAGATTTTACAACTTAAAATTTTCAACTGCAATCATATACTATGATAAGCAAACAGAGGTATGTTGTTTAAAAAGTAGCTAAGATTTAATGAGCATTTATAGTACAATTATAGCTTTATCAAGGAAAAAATGCATGAACAATTTTTAAGAGAGAGCACAGTTTATGTCTTCCTCAACTTGATTTCTCCCTGGGTCCCATACCTGCCATGCGAGAGCTACCTACTACTGAGGTTGCTGAGTGGTCACTTGTGGCTCCTGCCACAATGCGAGTTGCTCGTGGAGTGAGGCTTCCTAACTAGGGGCTCGCAAACCAGCATTCTGTCTGGGCACTGAAAGTACAATGTCTTTGTGGCATGATGTGGGAGCTCCACTCTCATTAGCATTTAAAAGAGAACACCTATTAGCTGAACTACTAAATGTCCATTATACAATAAATGCCTTTCATTGGAAAGAATCATCAGCCTAGGCATAAAGAAATTTAACACTTTGCCATCATTTATCAATTCAGCCCTTCTAGGATGGTATTTTTAAAGGTACTTTGAATGAAGGGAGGAAGAAAAGTGGTAGAAATCTTGACAAAGGAAATATAATTAAAGTTTTTTTAAAGCAATTCTCTGCTTTATGAAGATATCTTTGATCTTCCTTCAGAAACCAGGAGGCAGGAGCATTGTTGTCCATGACATTCACTCCCCCACTGCGCCTCAGAACAGGTAACTGGGACGGCACGCGCTTGCTTTTGTTAAAAGTGACTGAAGAAAATAGCACGAAACCATAATCAAAAACCACTGTAATGCAAATCAATAAGGCAGAGGCACACTGCAGGAAAGTCGTATAAGCAATGGAATTGTACTTGATCTTTCTTTCAATGTCTTAGGATTACCCTAGACATTTGCTTTATGCATCCAACTCATTACATTTAAATTAATGCATCATATCAGAATTAAATAAAACCATTAATTAGCATTTATATTTCCTCGCTTTATCTTTTATCTCAAAATGTTAATGGTCATAATTCATTTATTCATTTATTTATTAATTCAGCAAGAATTTAATGAACTTCTAAGTTCATCAGAACCAAATAGTAAATTTCCATAAATTTTCATATAGATCACAATATTGTAAGATGTTAAATAGGACAAAAATATGTCTAGAGCCACAAAAGATTAAGGCGAATTTAGATGCTATATATGTAACTAGTTTATCAAAAGGAAGTATGGTAAGCAGTGAAGTGGATGTTATTTCTGCCAGGATGCTACCTTCATTATCTTTGTAAGGCACAGATCTGAATGTTTTGGGCACAGATCTGACTTATCGTCATCCCCCTGCCTAAAAACTTGAAGTAATTATTAGGCTTATAGGATACAGCTCTTCTAAATGTAGCACAGCAAGACACTGAAAGGTCCTCCTGATCTCTTGGCTCTGTCTCACACCCTTCCCTTTCCTGTCCCAGATCCTAGCACATCCTACCTGCTTCCCCAAGGCATAGAGTACTACCTCTTTTTCTCTGGGACTTGTCAAGTTCTTTATTTTATGCTTTTGTATATATTTTTCCTCTTTGCTTGCATTCCCCCATGAAATCTTCATGATAACCTCCTAATTATCTTTACACCTAGCTGCAAAACTCCCAGCTCACAGTCAGGATCCCCTGAACAACTTGCCTCCAGGAAGCAATTCAGTCATTTGGTTCCCATGACACGTTGTGCATCCCTCTTTGTGAACATTTGCCACAGGAGGTCGGTCGTTTCCGCATGTGTGTGTGCCCATGTCTGTGTGTGTGTGTGTTCCCTGCTACATTAGGAGCTCCTGAGAGTGAGAACCACGTCTTATCTGACTTTGTTTCCCTGGCTTCTAGCCTGCTGTGTGTTCATGTTATATTAGTCCATATTCAGTCTGTGCTTGAATTGAAAAGCTGGAAAGCCCTTCGATCAGATCTTGACAGGGAATGGTAGCAATGTAAGCTCTGTGCTCTCCGCCTCCAATATGCAGGCAGTCCTAGAAAAAGCCATTGCAACCACTCAGGAGCAGAGAATTTTCCAGGAAGCAGTACCCAGCCCTTATTAAAATTCTCATCCTAGCATGAACCAGGGACTTGGGTTTTTGATCACTTCATCCTTGGATTTGGTTTGACAACTTGATGAAAAAGTCCATCCAGTGATTTGTCCTCAAGATCAATAGCAAACTCTGATCTTTCCTCTCATCTCCATGTATTGCACACTGTTACACATGATTGCTGTCCAATCCTCATCTGGGAGAACGAGCCAGATGCATATCTCATGCTCCATGTCAAGTCACAAATGATTGGGTTTAGGCACGGTGTCCAACCTGTGACCAACAGGTCATATATGGCCCAGTATGGCTATGAATGTGGCTGAACACAAACTTGTAAATTTACTTAAAACATTATGAGATTTTTTTTGTGACTACATGTCACAATGGATTTAAATGTGTGACTCAAGACAACTCTTATTCTTTCAGTATGAGCCAGAGATGCCAAAAGGTTGGACAACCCTGGTTTAGAGCATGGTCCTTAAAACTCGGTCCTATAGTTCAAACATTCATTTTCACAAATGAGAAAACTGAAGCTCACAGGTGTTAAATTAATTATCCAAGGCCCCACCATTAGTCATAAAGATGAGGAGTAGCCCTGGCTGGTGCGACTCAGTGGATTGAGCACTGGCCTGTGAACCTAAAGGTGCTGGTTCTGTTCCCATTCAGGGCACACGCCTGGGTTGCAGGCCAGGTTCCCTTTTGGGGGTGTGTAAGAGGGTCCCCAGCTGGGGGCATGAGACAGGTAACTGACTGATGTAGATCTTTCACATTGATGTTTCTCTCTTCTTTCTCTCTCACTTCCTCTTTTTCTAAAAGTAAATAAATAAAACCCTAAAAAAGAGATGAGGAGTGAACCTCAGCTTTATGGACTCTCAGTCACGTGTCCTTTCCAATAATGTCATCCGGTCTGTACCATGTTCCAGATATCTTTCTTAAATTTTCTTACAAAATCATGCATACTATATCCAATTTAGCTCCCACTTCCTTATTTTTTATTAAAAATTTAAATTTGGATTTTCATTGCTGCTTTTTCATTCAGTGGTGATAAACACTCAAAATAGCATCTGGGGAAATGGAAATAAAATAAGCATCTGGAAACAATGTGCTGTAATGAAGATGGCATTGTTGGTCCATAAATGCTAGACAAGGAATCTCAAAAATAAATGCAGAAAAAATCTACATCTAGTCCAAACTGTATTTTAGTTTAAAAAGTTAAAAGGCACTAAAATTGGTAGATTTTCAAAGATAATAGAATTAAATATAAGATAAAGGGCTACTTATCTGAATTAGCAGAAAGTATAATACAGACATCTAAATATTTCATTCATTCATTCATCCACCCACTCAAGGTTTTCTGAATAAATGATGCTAAGCCTCACAATTGCTACTATCTCATCTATAACCAGAAGATATTTAGTAATAGGCAAAATAGTTAGAATTACAAAGTAAAAAAAATCACATTCAAAGTTTGCCTCTGCCACTTGTAAGCTTTGATAAACCCTTTGACACGTGATCTTCTCTATTCTGCATTATTCCCATCAGCACAAAAAAGTATTCTTCTTTTTTCCACCTTAAAAATAGTAAGAATTTTCTTTCAGTCTCACTGTTCCTTCTAACTATCATTTCATTTCTCTGCCCCCATTCACCGTAATATTCTTTCGAAGGACTTCTCTCTGTACATGCAGTTCCCAATTTCTTTCCTTCCCTTCTTTTTTGAACTTGGAGTCCTTAAAATAGTGCTTTCAAGTGAACCCACTAGAATTGGGCTTTTACCCTGGCACTCTAACAATATGATTCCTATCAATGTCATCAGTGATGCACGCTCTGCACTTGACCTTTCGGAAGTATTTGACACAATCAACTATGCTTTCTTGAGAAAGTCTTTTCACTTGACTTCCAGGGCATCACGCTTTCTTGATTTTACTGCTTCCTACTTGCTACTGCTTCTTGGCCTCCTTTGTTGGTTCCCAACATCAGGCTTGGTTTTTGGATCTCTCCTCCATTATTCCCTTAGACAGCGCATCTGGTCTCATGTTTGCAATACCACCTTCATGCCCTAAACTCCAGAATTCTATGTCTACCTGGCTACTCAGCTCTACTTTACTGACTAATACACATCACCAGTGTAACAAGTCAACACTCAGTACTTCCCAACTGTCCCTTACACCCGCCACCTTGCAGCCTTCCCCAGCTAATAAATGGCACCTCCAGTCTTTTAAAATTGAAATCATATCAGGCCATGTGTCACATAAAAGATTCCAGTGTTTTCCCACTTTGCTCAGGCTCTCTGGGACCCATCCCTCGTCACTGCTCTGATATTGTCTCTCGTATTCTTCCCTGGTCCTCTTCCCCTCAGCCACATTCGTCACCCTGCCCCAGGTGGCTGTTATATTTGTCATTCCCAGTTTCTGGACAGCTCTGACCCAAATATACACATAGCTCTCTCTTTCACATCTTTCAAGTGTCACCTTCTCACTGAAGCCTTCCCCAACCATCCCATCTAAAATCGCCACCTCCCTTCTCCACGCACTCATGCCTTGCTTCTTTCTCTACATCATTACTGGTCTGTGACTTACCATAAGAGCACCATATATTTAGCTTGTTTATTTTGATTACTGAAGAGCTTCTCTACTAGAAATATTTTTTGTTTACTCTTAGATCCTAACACCTTGAACAGTGGCTGACACAAAGTAGGCTTTGAAATATACCAGCTGAATGAACAAAGGTAAGAAGAGCTGCCTCTTAGGTAGAAAAGGAAATAGAAAGTAAATGAGATACGTACTTCATGAATGTTAATGCATAATACATGTTAATTATTTAAATTCATATATGTTTATATATATGTATGTGTATATAATTATTTTTTGGAAGTGATTTTTAGGTTGGGACTGCAGGCAGAAAGGAGAAATTCTAGTTAAAGGCTACGGTACAGAAGCACATGGTTTTGCAAGGTCAAGACTCTGGCAGCACCCTGAAGCCCGGCCCCGATTACCAGCTCCCAGGTGTGCCTAGGGAGTGACAGCATGAGGCAAGAAGGGATAAGGAGGCAGGCAGGGACCTGTGTGGGTGACATCATGGGGTTTGTATGCAGTGTTCAGGGTGAGACCTCTGGGCTCACAGACCGCTGTGCCCTGATGTCCATCTTGAGGATGTCTCACAGTTCTTAGTTCCTAGGGCAAGAGTCAAGGCTTATAGTATTTATCTGTCTTTAAGGTTAGTTGTGCATGCCCTCAGGCAAGAGAATGACTGCAAGCCCAGTGGGAAGGACTGCCACACCTGTCCATATGTACTCTTCCACGCAGTGCTCTGCCCTCCAAGTGCTCGCTCATCCTCATGGTGGGCACAGCACTGCCTCCCCAGTCCCTGCTGCTGCTTCATGCCTAACACGCAGTAATGTTGCATGTTTTCTCACAGGTTGGAGTAAAACAAATTCATCTACATATAAATCATATTAATTTCAAAATCTGTTTTAAAGTGTAAATGCAATTTTAAAGAGACACTATTTTTTGAAGCTATAAAGGATGTAGAGTTCTCAAAAGTCTTTGTGTTCAAATATAGCTATTAGATTAGCTGGTATGGGTACAGACCATGAATAAAAGTCCTTTGTAAACTGCCTTTGAATTTTGTAACACAAAGTTGATCTTTATGGATTTTCCCCAGACTTCACCCACTGACACCTGTTACTTCCATTAGCCTGTCCTGGGGACAGAGGCACAGAGGCTGTGCGACTGCTGTTTCTCCCATTGACAGTGAACGTGAGGTGGGAGACACAGAGGAAGACATGTCTTTAATAACTTTGTGTCATCATATAACACTTTCTAAACCTTTCCCAGTTTCAGAGATGACCCAGTGGCGATTTCTACAATGCCTGCCTCAGTTATTCATTACAAGGTGTTATTGGTTCCCACACCCAGTTTGAAATTTGTTGCTACATTGCTGCAGGTGCAGTCAAGGGCCTCTGATATGGAAAGTTAATTAAAAGGCTGGATTTGATTTCTTTCAAAGTGGTGACCTCGGACTCTGTATATTATAGTAGGGAATATGTGTGCATGCAAATGTATGCATGTATGGGTAAATATGTATGCAACATATGCATATATTATAGGGAAAAGGTAAATAGAAAATGACAGATCCTAAAACAAACAAAGAGGACAAGTATGAGAAGGGGAAGGAATGAAAATATAGTAGGCTCCTCCTCTGAACCACACATCCAGGAAAGAAGGCAATGGGGGGAACAAAAATGGGATGCAATTACTTGGGCATTAAAAATAATCTTTATAAAAACCTCCCACCTGAAAGGATAGTGCTGTAAGAATGCATGCTGATGGTCCATCTGGGGAGTGCTTGTCAAGCCTTTCAGAAGCAAACAGAAGGCCGTGGGCACTGCAGTGGCTCTGTCTTCCCTTGGCACTGGTCTGCTGTCTCGCCGTGAGATGAGTTATCTCTGAAACTCTGCCGAGCGGTCTAGATAGCATGACTTAACACTGCAGGTCCCCAAAAGGAGTTCAGCTTCCCAGAACACAAATGCCTGGAGAACCAGACAAGGTCAGGGAAGACAGCCCAAGATGTTTATTTCCTTTTAAACCCTAGAGAATTCTAACAGTCTTCCTAATTAAAAGGATTCTTGAAGACTATAGATTGTAAGGTTTTGGGTATTAGTATCAATTTTTTTTTTGTTCAACTTTAATTTTAATCAGAGGCACTTAAAATTTCTGAAGTTGTATCTTTGTGTTTCTGCTGATGGGCAGAGAAGTAGGGTGACCTTGAAGAATTTATGGGTAGGTGGGAGGGAGGGTCAGGCCCAGCTGAGCTTAGGATATGATAAAGAAAGCATTGAGTATCTTTTAAAATTGCTGTTTAAGAATTTCTGGTCAGTTACAGTTTTTGCTTAGATGTCATTTTGGTTTTCTCCACGTCTACTACCTCAATATCACATCAGATATCTTCAGTATCATTGGACTTATTAGAGGACCCTCTCTACCTTCATTTGCCGTTTGGGATGGATTATAATCATTTGGCCCTATATTCCTGCTTCTTGCCGTATAACTTTGTAGTGCTCTCTGAACTGGACTTGCACCCTGGGGCTTGCTCTTCTGCCCATAGAAGAATGACAGACACACGGCACTGCCTGTGCTGTTCCAGCCAAGCCCACCCTAGGATTGAGCCCCAGAAACCCACAGACACATGGACAAGCCAGTGAGACAAGCGGAGCCCAGTTCCATCACACTCAAAAGAGTTGAAACTGCCTTGGCTGGTGTGGCTCAGTTAGTTGGGCATCATTCTACAAACCAAAAGGTTGTGGGTTTGATTCCCGATCAGGCCACATGCCTGGGCTGTGGGTTCAGTCCTCAATCAAGGTGTGTGCAAGAGGCAACAGATCAATGTTTCTGTTTCACACTGATGTTTTTCTCCCTCCCTTCCCTTCTCTCTGGAATCAATTTAAAAAATAGAAAAAAAAATTTTAAAAGAGTAGAACCCTGCAGATGTGTGAAAAATAAAGGTTTATCATTGGATACCACTGGAATTGTATGGTTGTATGTTACATAGCAAAAGCTCACTGATAAAAATGCCATTTGGTTCATGCTCCTATATGTCTACCAGAGTGATGTTTCTAAAATGGAAATCCAACTATCCTAAAATTAGTCTGTCTAAGACCCTTCAGTAACTTCCTGTTGTTGGCTTGAATGGCGTCCTCCCAAAATTCCTATGTTGAAGTCCTAACCACCAGCATGTCAGAGTATGACCTTACTTGAAGACAGGGTCATTGAAAGTGTAAAGTGTAATTACTTGAGTTAAAATGAGGTTGTACTGGAGTAGGGTGGACACCTAATCTAATATGAATGGTGTCCTTATAAAAGGGGATATTTGGAGACAGACATGCTTACAGGGAGGTACCCTGTGAGCATAAAGGCAGACACCAGGATGATGTTTCTATAGGCCAAAGGGCACAGAAGACTCTCAGAAAACCACCAGATGCTAGAATACAGACTAGAAGAGACTCCCCCTCACAGTTCACAGAAGGAAATAGTTCTACCAAAACTAGATCTTAGTCTTCCAGCTCCAGAACTGTGAGATGGTGAATTTCTGTTGTTTAAGCCACTCCCCATGACCTTGAGGGTAAAGTCTAACCTCCTTCACAAGGTATGAGAGTTCTTTTTTTTTATTGTAAAATTATAGTTGACAAACAATATTAATTTCAGATGTACAACAGAGTGATCCGACATATATATACCTTACAGTGTGATCACCACACTGAGTCTAGTAATCACCTCTCACCATGCAAACTCATCACAAGGCTATTTCCTACATTCTCCTTCACCTGTTTCTCCTACCCCACCCCCCACCACCTCCCCTCTGGCGACCATCAGTTTGATCTCTGTTTCTGTTGTCTGTTTTTGTCTTATATGTTCATTTGTTTGACTTTTTAAATTCTAAATATAAGTGAAATCATGCACTATTTGTCTTTCTCTGTCTGACTTATTTCACTTAATATGTTATCCTCTAGGTCCCTCCGTGCTGCCACAAACAGTGAGATTCTATTTTTATTTTTTATTGCTGAGTCATATTCCATTGGAAGTTTTTCATAAGTGGGTCTCTGGCCACCCCTTCGGGCTCATCCGTCACGTACCCTGGTAGCTTCAGCCTTACCCCATTCTCTAGCCACACAGAACTATTTAAAGTGCCTCCATCAGCTTCTTTAGAGCTTTTGCCTGTCCTGCAATTTTTTCCTCAAATGCCCTTCCTACTACCTTCCATTCCCCGAGTGGATTCCACATAATTTACCTAATTAACTTCTATTTGTATTTCCAGCTCCAGATCGGGCATCATTTCTGGAAACTTTCTCCTCACCTTCCAAATCCTAATGACTAGAGGATGCCTATTGAATGCTCCCCAAACACCCTATGTAGATATTTCAATCATAGTTTATTACACATCTTTATCAACACACTTGATAATGAACCTCTTGAAGACAGGGTCACGTGCTACCTGTCTTTTTGTTCCTGCAACCTGGCACAGGGCTGGGCAGAGAGGGGCCGTGCAGTGATGTTTGTGGAAGGGATCTGGAGAGTTCTTGTGCAAACATCCAAGCAGAAGTGTCTGGCCTTTGGGAGGTATGTTCTCTTGTCTGACAACTGGCAATTGAGTTTACTTGGAAGCAAAAGCACCCAATTAAAAACTGAACATCACTTTCTTATTCTTCTTCATTTCTTTTTCTCTACAGAACTGCAGAGTCCCACATGCTTTATGATGCTTTTAGATGTAAGTGACTGTGAATTATTACCGGCTGTGGGCCTTTCATCTTCAAGATTGACAGTCTATAGTCCACATTTCTCAGGAGGGAGAGATTATTATAACTATATTTTTGCTTACCAAGAGAATTGTTAATGGTTATCCTGGAGGGGAAAAAATCTATAAATATCCAAACTTTAATGAAGCCTTAAGCTTACTTTCTTCCTTTACTAATGAAATTCTTTCTGAGTGCACTGCCAGAATTGCTACATAACCATTACACTGAAAAAAGACACAAAGCCGGTAGCGAATTTTTTTTTACCTGTTTAGTCCTCATTTTGGAATCCAGCGACAGATTGTTGTAGGTATAATGTGCCTGTGTGACTCCACAGAAGAGAACAGCCACTATCCCTGAAATTCAAAAATACACCAGTTAAAACCAATTTTCTTTCTCATCTGTGTCAAAGGGTAGGCCTATCCCAGCTAAGGGAAGATGAATTTTGTGTCAGTAGAGTTAAAACAGCTAGTAATTACTATGATAATGAAGTCAGGCAAACCTTGCTACTTGCTTTAAACATTGGCCTGACAAGATTAAACCTAAAGAAAAGTATTAAGAAGTAAATTCTTGAGGATAAATGATTCTCCTGGTCACAGGTTAGGAAAGTTATACTTGAAAAAACATAAACGAAAGACTGTGTAGCCAACTCTGGGCTTCTCATAGTGCCAATGGCTTTGCTGTGTTTTATACTAAATGCTGGCACGTTTGCCCAGACACTTTCTTTCCACTGGGTACTTTGAGGAATCTGAAGAAGTTCCCATCAGAGCATAATTTAGTATTAAAAACTACGAGTCACAAACATAAGAAATCTACAAGGGTTTTGTTGCCCCTGCCAATGACCTTACCTGCCAAGCTAGAATGAGAGGCCCTTGTTTGTCCATATTACACCTCACTTTGAATGCTATATGAAGGTATGCACACACAAGATGCTTCCTGGGGATGGGGGGTGGGGTGGTGGTGGAGGGGGTGGTGGGGGGAACAGAGGGGGATAAATCTGTCTCTGAGCTGGGGTGGAGAAGTGGTTGGGGCTGCAGTCTACTTTGGATTAAATATTCTGTTGATTATGAGAAATTGGGCATAGAAGAGGGCTTTGAGAAAAACACAAGATGTAAGTATTCCTCAATTCAGACCAAGGGGATTTAGCTGAATTTTAAGCAGCAGAATCTTTTCAACTAAAAACACTCAAATTAAATGTTGATGATTCTTAAGAGTATAGAGTTATGTGAGCTGAACACTGACATTTCCAATAAATCTGCAATAAAAAATTTTAAAGAACCAAGCATATTTTTAATATGTGGACTTTATTCTTCTATTTATATACTGGTTATTTGGGGGATTGGCTTTGGATAAAATACTATTAAGACCTATTCAGCTGACACCACTGCCTAGACATTTATATTACTTACTTCTTTTTAATAGTATGTCTCAAAATTTTAGGCAAAAGATGAAAGCAACTAGAAAATTTTGCCAAGAAATATATATTCAGTATGCATTTCTATAGATTTTGGGGTACTATCTCAGTTTCTTAGCCTCTCTTCAAAAATTCTAAGGAAACAATGTTTATAAAATGTTACATTTTAATCTTTACAGAATTTCTATGAAAAAACAACCAATATCAGGGAAACTTTTAGAGTACTGAGGCTCTTCAAGAACTTCAAGGTACAAGGATGATTGCCATGCATGTTGTTTGCTACCACATATTTTTCTTTCTTTCTTTAAAACTGTATTTTATCTACCTCTGTTGATTCTTTCATCTGTTGGAGATGTTTCCAGATGAGGCTGACGTGACCCCGTCACTGTGGTGGAAACATGATGGCTCTACACTGGTCTGGGGAGACCTCGTGAATAAAGAAGGTGGGAGTGCGTGGGCAGCGCACAGATGCGTGCTGAGAACGAGAAGTCACACAGACGCGTTCCACAGGACAGGGAGAAGCCTGCGATATACTAACGCCCATGATGGGCCAAGACTGCACTAGCTTTATTTACGTCGTTTTATTTACTTCACTGATTTATTACCTCACAACAAACTTAGCGTGGTTAGGTTAACCAGCTTCTCCCACTGTCTTTCCCTTCCCTCTATTAGCTTCTCTGTTCTTCCTGCTACTCAAGGCCAGAACTTGGGGGTCACCGTTTACTTTTCCTCTCTTCGTACACTAGTGATTTTGTTGGCTTGTCCTTTGAAACTTACCCCAAACCTAACCATTTCTCAACACTTCCACTGCCAACCCCATTTTATTGGCCACTATCACTTGTTGTCTGGATTATATCAATTGATTCTTAATTGTCCCCCATTTCCCTTGTTGCACCCCATTACATACATATCTTTCATTTGGCAATAGTGATTCGTTTAAGACAATTTAGATCATGTCTAAATTGGCTCAAATTTTTGCAATGGATCTTTGGCTCAAAGTTTTGTAATGGATCCCATAGCTAAGAGACCCTGCAGGATCAAGCCCTGCCCCCTTCTCCCCTGTCCCTGGGTGTCTGACCCATTCCTGTCATTCTCCCCACTCAGGGTGTTCCACTGCAGCGTCTGTGCACTTCTGGTTCCCACCGTGTGGAAACTCGTCTCCACACACCCACATAGCTCCCTTCTCCCCTTAAGATGTGACATCCTCGGACAGGCCTTCTCTATGCACTCTCTAAAAATGACCCCTCTCATCATTCTTTACTTGCCTATCTCGTTTTATTTTTCATTTCATATTGTGTACTGCCATCTAACATTGGATATATTTATGTGTTTCTGCCTTCCTGAACTGCAGTGAAAATCTCATTGAGTACAGAGGGATTCACTGGTCCCTAACCCTGGCAGCAATGCCAGGCACGTGCTAGGCACTTAGCAGTTATTTGAATAAATGAACATTGCTATCCTCATGTAACAAGTAATAAACTCAAGTAATTTATTTAAGGTCACCTTGAAAGTGGCCAAGCTGAGATTCAAAATTCCACAAACTCCTTGTACTATTCTGCCTGTATTAGACCATTTGTGAGTGTCTTAAGGTAATCTTAGATCATCTAAAAAAATTAATTTCTGATGTACCCATGAAATAATCAGAAATTTGATGATGAGGATGGCATCCTTGAGTTAGCTGGGTATCTTGTTTGAGAATATTTGCCCTAGTAGCTCCATTGGTTTTCTTGTCCTTGCTTCCACTGGAACACCAACAGGCCATGTTTCTGCTGGGACTTTTGCATTCTGTATGAATATATCACACAAGCAACAAACAATGAAGAGACTACCTATGTGACCAGAGGCTTGATGCTGTAATTAAAATAAACCAACTACATTGATCTGACTCTCTGTCTTAGCATACATAATCATAACTTTATACCTTGGTACTTATCTCACACAAAACACTGTAATTAGTATGACTTTTATAAGCCACAACACATTTTGAAGATGTCTCATCTAAATACATCTATTACTTATCAAATTTTCTGTCATCTAAACAGACTTAAAGTTGACAGTTTTCCACCTTACAAAAGTACATTTTAGCTGCCACTATATTTTTACATGTTTATGACTGCTTACACTAGTGCCACTGGCATGTGGGGCTCTAGACAACTCTTACATGATCTGGATCTCTAGTTTCAGGCATACAAGTGAGGGGGAGGGACGAAACGCTTTCTGGGCCAATCAGCAAACTAGTGCCTCAGCTCCAAAGCTGTGACCCTGGGCCTGCTCTGGGACTCTGGGCTGGGGCCCTGTGGACCACACCCTTCTTTAGGGCCTGTTGTGCTCTGCCAGTGTGGACCCCCTGTGGGAGGTGGGCCAGACATGCAGGAGAAAAGGGTCTGCACCAGAGCTTGCCAGGTGACTTTAGTTCTCCGCCACCTTCACGGGACCCTCTCAGAGAAAGTAGAAGCAGCTAGGCAGTGTTTTCAGAGGTCTGGGTCCCTGCTCAGTGGTTTCCTCTTAGGAGCTTCTAGATTGTCTTCCCTTTGACCCTCCAGTGTCAGGGGTCACACACTGTGAATACTACCTCTGTGTTGCTTCAGCATCTCTTATTTACTTCAGCTCTCTGCCACATGAATCCCCAATTCCCGGCATTACATTCTGTGATTAGCCAGCCAGTTCTTTTCTTGACTGAATATCAACCAGTCCTTTCCTGTGGGTCCCTTCTCATTCTAAATCTTGATGGTTCTCTGAAGCTATCAATGATTTGTCATCTGGAAATAAGACCCAACCTGTATCCCCCTGTTACAACTGGGACAGTGGGAGATGCCAAAGGCATCTGAGGTGCCATGCCAAGTTCCAGAGGACTGTACTCAGTCTTATTTCAATACTACCTATGTTTGGAATTGGTATTTTTAAAAAGTGATGTGAAGTCGAGCCACTAGATCGGAATAAGTGGCTTGGGGCTGAGAGTATGTTAGGTCTAGAACTATTAAAGAAGCATGACCCAGACTTTGATGTATGTCTTCTGATCCCCAATTACAGGATCTTTCCAAAATGTGAGTGCTGTCCCACAATGGAGTGGTTGACTTAAGGTGTGAGAAGTTCTCCATCATTTGAAATGTTTGGTTCAATGGTCATCTATCAGACCTGGTGTAGAAAAAATTCTTTTCTTAAAGTAGAAGTTTGAATATACTCTAATTCTGTGGGTCTGTTATTTTCCTATACACTATTTTATTAATTTACTAGGATTACTACCTCAATGTCTCTTTTTAAGTCCAGGACAAGGAAATAATATTGGTTCTAAATGAAACCTTTAAACATTTTTAATAGAGGCATCCCAACTTTTTCACAAAGTAAAGACAAAATAAACTTGTAGACTTTCAAATATTCTTTTAATTTTAGACAACCTTTCTAAACTAAAAAATTTTAAAATATCATCACCACATGTTTTAATCATAAAAACTTATTTTTTTTTCAAATCAGTTATGAGGTTTAAAGATAAACTCAACATATTTTAGGTGAAAGTACATTGAAAATGGTGAATTCTGATGTCTGTGTCCAAATGACTTCTCTCCTTCTCCTCCTTCTTCTTTCTTTTTCTTCTCTCTCCTTCTCTTTCTCCTTTTTCTTCTTCTTCACCTTCTTTTTCTTCTTCTTTCTTCTGCTGTTTCTTAACTCTTCATGTTTCTTGTCCACATCATGCTCAGGCTGTACTTAATTTAAAGCTGTCTCTCCTATACACTAGAAGCTACTTGATCTACCTGGAAACTCAACTATGGCCCAAGAATCTGCATTGAGTAAGAGATATATCAGAACTATACCTAATGTCTCTGAAGTGTTAATGTATACCAAATCACCTGGGGATCTTGTTGAAATTCAGATTCTGCTTCAGTAGGATTGGAATAGAGCCCAAGATTGTGCATTTTGTACTATGAGGGATGTCCATGCTACTTGCTGGCCTTAGCATCATATTTTGAGAAGCATATCTCTGGTACTAAGTATTAATTCACCTTTTCTATGGCTTGGCCTTGACCTTGTATGGTCCTAAGAAGAGACTTTCACCATATTATTGCCTGTTCAGCATTTGGGACAATGAAAAGATAGCCCCAGAGGATCAACTCATTTTTTTTTATTATCATTTTTCATGGCTTAAAAATGTCTTTTCTGAACTATAAAAATGTTTTTAAATTATTATTTGTATATTATTATCTATACTTTCTTTCTGTGATTTTCCAAAATTGACACAATTCTATGAAGTAATTTTAGTTTCCTGGAACAATTATCTATTAAGGACATTTGAAGAGTTTAAAATTTGTTCTTTATTTTAAAATTATTTATTTTTAATCCCAGCAATATTAGAATGTGAAAGAAATTACTTGCATGGAATAAAGTTGATAATATATTTTACTATTTAATAGTTCAATAAAATTTTCCCCTCCAAAAACAAAGCAAACAAATCATAGTCTTTGACCACAATGTTATAAAATTATAAATGAATAAAAAAGTATAGCTACATAAATATATCCAGGAGGGATTTTTAGCTGCATTCTTCTAAATAAAAGTAAAGCTGAAAATGAAAGTAAATTGTAAATTTTAGCTTGTGTAGAAATAAATAATAAGTATATGGTACATTCCTTATCAAGACCAATGGGGTATTCCTGCTGATGTTTTCCTCTAGAACTTCCATGGTGTCACAGTTTATATTTAAGTCTTTTATCTGTTTTGAATTTATTTTATTTTTTTAAAGATTTTATTAATTTATTTTTAGAGAGGGAAGGAGCGGGGAGAGAGAGAGAGAGAAACATTAGTGTGCGGTTGCTGGGGGACATGGCCTGCAACCTAGGTATGTGCCCTGACTGGGAATCGAACCTGTGATGCCTGGTTCGCAGCCCGCGCTCAATCCACTGAGCTACACCAGCCAGGGCATTTTGAATTTATTTTTGTGTATGGTATAAGTTGGTGATTGAGTTTTATTTTTTTGCATGTAGTTGTCCAGATGTCTCAACACTGTTGAAGATACTAGTTTAACTTCATTTTATGCTTTTGCCCCCTTTGTCAAATATTAATTGATCATGGAGACTTGGTTTTATTTCTGGGCTCTCTATTCTGTCCCATTTGTCTATGTGTCCATTCTTATACTAGTACCAGGCTGTTTTGATTGCAGTGGCCTTGTAATACAGTTTGATATCAGGTATTATGATCCCTCCTACTTTGTTCTTCTTTCTCAAAATTTCTGCAGCACAATTTACAATAGCCAAATGCTGGAAGCGACCTAAGTACATATCAGTAAATGAATGGATCAAAAAACTATGGTACATTTACAGAATGGAATACTACACAGCAGAAAGAAAGAAGGGGCTCGTACCCTTTCTGACAGCATGGGTGGAACTGGAGAGCATTAAGCTAAGTGAAATAAGCCAGGTGGTGAGGGACAGATACCATATGATCTCACCTTTACATGGAACCTAATCAACAAAACAAACAAGCATGGAAAATATAACCAGAGACATTGAAATTAAGAACAATCTGACAGTAACCAGAGGGAAAGTGGGAGGGGTTGGGGGGAGGAGGGAAGGGATTTCAGGAATAGCTTATAAAGGACACATGGACATAACCAAGGGGGTGGAATCAGGGGAGGGAGGTGGGGATTGCTGGGGTGGGGGGAGAAATGCAGACAACTGTACTTAGACAACAATAAAATTTAAAAAGGAAAACAAACAAACAAACAAAAAAAACAAAACCAAAGGATTATTCAGAAGAAAGTTTATAGTCTTCATGAATTCTATTAGCAAAAAATAAAAATAAATGGACTATTTATTTCCCTCAAGAATCTAGACAAGATACATTAAAATGGACACAAAGACAGTATAATTAAAAACTTAATAAAGAGAAATAGTAGCCAAAAAGAATGTATAAAACTAGATTTTGTCAGTAACATTAAGAGTTATAAAATGACAGCATGCATGTCTCCCAGGCCTGGCCCCTCAGACCTCCACTCTTCTTAGGCTCCTGCTTTCTGGCTATGGCTGCAGGGAGAAAATGGGTGATGTTGCCAATGGCTTTACCCATTTAAGACTCAGTTTTCACATGTGGTAGCACCCATCTGTTATGAGTATAAAGCAATATAATGGATATTAAAATGCTTTATAAAGTAAACACTAAGTAAGTAAATATTAAGTTTTACTATAATTACTAGAAGTAGAAAAAGGAAGATGACACGAAAAGAAGGAATTACTCAGGGAAGCTCATTCCAAAGATAAACACCGCAACATTTCCTGTTTAACGAGTTATGGAGGAGGCAATGCAAAGCATCCAGTACATGTCTCCCACATCCTGTGCCCTTAATCATTATTTGATGTTTTTTCTTCCACATTAAGTCCTGAATCAAGGAAAATCTGGTGAAACTGTGCTCCTTACTCCTAGTAATCCCAATTAGACCACTCTCAGTAATACTACATTTGAAGTATCAGATTTTTATAAGTTAGCTTGGGTATCTGTTATTCATCCACTGAAATGCTATTTACCTACTGAGGTCACTCAATGAGCAAAGCACAGGTTTTGCCTATGGGGACACAAGGATGTATATACCTAGTCCTAGACCTCATGCAGTTTTGTCTGTTCTAGAGAGACAGCATGTACACAAAGAAATGTAAGAGCAGGTATAATGAACTAGGTGACAAGACCATAGGAATTCTGAGAAGGAGTGATTTCTTTGGGGCTGAGGAAGGTGGGAAAGAGATGGGGAGAGTTTTCTTAAAGGATCAGAGGCATTCGGGTCTTGAAAGGTAAGAAGAGTCTGGGAGTCCAGGGTAGGGAATTCAATGTGAATGAAGGGAGAGAGGTCAGAGACTATGGAGTACAGAAGAGAAATATGCAGTTTACCAGCATACTTTGGGTTTTAATCTGTTATAGGGAATGAATACAGATTGAATTAATAATTGTATTTTTCAAATATAAAACTTAATAGAAGCAACTAATATACTCTATGCTCAAAATGGCCAAATTAATATCAGGACAGAAGTACTTCTCTGAAATGTCTCATTAGTAATATAGTATTCATAAAAATTAGAAATAACAAACATTTAGTATATCTTCTGCTGGCAAAAATGGCTTCATTTTATTTCCCAACAAAAGTAAAAACTGATCGTTCTGTTTCCATCTGTGCTAGAAAAACAAGCAGTCATTAAATGCAACTGCTGTGCCTGTCTAGAGCCTTGAATTCAAGTTGTATCACGAGGTGCTGTGTCAATGACAAATGAAACCAACCAAGTGCACACATCTGGGTCTGCAGGGAGTAGGGCACACTCAAAAATATTTGAGATCTAAAATAAATAAGGAGCTCTGGAAGAAATCAAGAAGTGGCCCAGAGAAAATTAGAGTGTGTGACTCATGCATGTGCACAAGATTGCCTGTCGGTGTCTGCACAGTGAGACTTCAGTGGTAGGCAAGATCCCCGAGGGCTGGCTGCAGGGACTCATTTATGCAATTTTGAACTAGAACTAGAACCAGCACTTTATAACCCTAGCTAAAAATTGCTGTTTGAGAAACCACAAAGAGGTACACATTTAAATTCAAATTAATTGGCAAGCAAAGAAATTTAGGAAACAGCACAGGGTGGTCCATAATTCCTTGCAAAAACTAGTGATTCTGCTAGCAAGTAAGTTCATTACAGAGAGACCAATTTTCAGAGTACCATTCACACATTTTGGTTAAGAGTACCATTTATACTGTTCTCCTTGATTCTCACTTCTGGACACTCTCACAGTGTACTAACAAATTCTGTATATGAATGGGTATAAACATATGCTTATATGATTAACGTTCAATGTCTGGTTGCAAATTAGATAAGAAAACTGTACTACATTGCGTGTCAGGAGATCTGTAATGTATTGGTCACGGTTCAGACACTTAACTAGTTGGCTGACAGGAGCAATTTAAATTCATTGCTTGCTCTATTGTTTTCTTCTCAAGGAAGGAAAGAAGATGGTCTGCATTAGTATTCTTCAAATTTGGGTAAACAATATATCCTAATAAGGGTGGAACAAAATATAAGAATGTCATAATTTTTTATTAGAATTTCTGTGTATTCTAAAGCATATAAGTAGCCTTGTGGGCCAAAAAATAAACCTATGCTTGTATGCTTATAATCAAGCTTTTATTATTTTATTTTGCCAGTCAGGGTCAAGAAACTCTGGCAAACACTGCTCTAGATGACCTAGATGATCTAGATGACCTAAGCATCTTCCAGTCTTAAATGTTTGTGATCTGAATGGTTTAGTTATTACATTTGCTTCAAGGTCTGCATATATGTGTTTGAAGAATTACTTGTGGCCCACAGCTTCACGTTGACTCGTGGATAACTGATGTGTCTCCCCCTTGACCTAGATCTCCTCAAGGGTTGCGTCTACCACCTGCTGCTTCCTATTGCCCTCAAGCCCATGACAGAGCCCAGCAGACATCAGGTTCTCAAATGTAAGATTGTCAAAGGAATAAATCTCTATTTCAAAAATATTTATCTGCTTTGAAAAGAGAATTCAGGAGAAATTAGTTTTGATCCTCACAGATGAATATTTATCTGGATTTAATAGTGGCAGAGTCCATTTTCTTCTAATATCTATATTTTCTTATTCAACACTACTGTCACCTACAATCTCTATTATTGATAACATTATTCAGGAGTCCTTTTCTCATTAAAAGTTGATGAAGTCTTCAGATATGGAAGCTGAAAAATAAATGTCTGTTACATGGAGCATAATTTCTTTGACATTAAATACAGACTTGAGGGGTTTCTAAGATTGGAGAATATTGCATTTTTGGACAGAAAACATTGATTATATCATCAGAATACAGAAAGAGAATGAATGAGAAAAAAAAGTCTTGCTCTCAGATGGTACTCTGAGGGGCTTTAAGGTTGATGGGCTATTTTTCCATGCCACACTTTTATTTATTTTTTGGTCTAGTAAAACAAGATGTTTCTGACTGGTTTTCTACCACCACCATTACACAGGAACCTGGAACTGAGAAGTCAAAGATTTAACGAAATAAAGTACTCCTTCAGGGAATATAAAAGATTCTAAGTTTCCAAAGAGTACAATTACTGTCTAGTTTGCCATATTTTGTAACACTACAGTCGGCAGATTAATCATGAATCTATGAAATATAAGAACATCAAAAAGAAAATAACACAGATCTATTCCTATTACTGGTTTCTCCAATGCAGAGCGTAGGCATGTATTTTAGAATTACTTAATGTCCACGTTGCAAAGTTTATAAATTTCCATTTAAAGCAGACATCTCCTTCATAATGTAGTAGTGACTATTAATGCTAATTAACAAAGTCTGGAAAGGAAAACAATCCTTTTTCACTTGGGTCCCTGCATTCCATCTCAAATGTTTGTGTTCTTCAGGCTGCACCCTTCTTTTCAGTTTCCATTTCCTTGGAGTCAGCTGCCACACTTACACCAACGTCACCTAAGTCTCTAATCAGCATCCTCACCCCAGATACCCATGTCCCATTGTCCACTGTAGTTTTCCACGGGGAATTTCCACACTTGCGTAATATCCCCATGATTTTTTTGAATGAACTCATTTTTGTTCTCCCTTTCTACTACATGCATTCATTCACTATATCCCTCTTTTTGGGAAAATAAAGCATTGATTCAGTTGATATAGGGACCTGAAAATTATCCTTGACTCCTTTTTCACCTTCGCCTACCTTGTGTTGTATGCTTGTGCCATCTATCTTCTGACAATTTTCTACATGCTAATGCAGAATATAGGTTCTTGTAAAAGAAAGAACTTTATCTTTTTCCCTCTGCCTTCTGGCATTGTGAGGAGATGTTAAATGACTTGAAGCATTTACAGTGAAGAAAGCAGAGGTAAATTTGTCCACTACTTAAGCTACATGGGCAAAGTTGTTTGAATATTGAAATGATGAGCTACTCAGTTCAAGAAAGTGCAGGTGTGAGTTAATGAGTGATTGTGGGAGGAGATGTATTTGACACCTGTGTTTACGGAAATGGCATCATTGAGTGTTTGCTTTTGGTTCAGTGTATGAGCTAACTAATCTCCTTGAGAATTTTGGGTGGCTATTACTACAGCTTGAATGCTTAACATTTTGAGTCTCCAGGTTTTATTTTGGCTTGGAAAACCCTCAATGTACCTCATTTGTTGGTGAATCATTAGTTAATTAAGTTGGATTCACATAGTCCTTTCAATATGAAAGCAAGAGCAGTTTTATGCTAAGAGAAGTTGGTTAATGGCAAGTACTTAGAAGCTCAAACTGGCCAGATTTGTTTTAAGAAACCCTTCAAACTAAGTCCCCTCCTGGTGATTTGTTTTATTTACTGAGATCTAGAAAAACACTTCCCATCCAGTCCTACAATGCGTCAGTGGCAAGCCAAATGATGCACACTTACCTCTGAGCTAAAAGCCTTCTTAAGAGTCTAGGAGAAATCTTTGCCAAGTTGAGAGATGATAGAGATGAGAAGTAATGAACCAAGTTACTTATTTAGATCAACTAAAGTCTTGATCCATGTCCAGTAATAGCCATTTCATTTGGCAATTTTTCCTCCTTGTCTATTGTAAAAAAGAAAGACTTTCCCAAGTTCTCCTTTTCCTAACTACTTAGTACTTACTCTACAAAAGCCTTGCAAGAACTGACCTGATGGAGAGGCAGGACCTGAGCATCCAAGTGTCAGTTTTTCCTTATCACAACCATGTAATAGGTCTACATCACATGAGATCAACGGGAGAACATTCCTGGGTGATGGGATCGAGATAAATTGTTTATGTTGTGCTTGATACTTGGTGTGCTGAGTGTTCCTCTCCATCAGATATCTTGATCAATTCCTTAAGACTGGCCACACCATCACTTGTTTTTGCCTGGTTATGTATAAAATTGTTTTCAGAGCTTTTTACTGTCTAGAATCAGGCTACAAAGTCCAATAGCAATAGGAATCAAGACTTTTTTCTTTCAGATTTTCACATGGTTATTTTCTTAAGTGGAAATGATTCTACACTGAGTAAAGAGTGGGCTATACTGTTTATGTTTTTGTGTGAGAATATGATGTATGCCAGTGGCCTCCTTCCCTCTTCTTTCCCTCCATTGGACATAAAATATGTCCCAAGAATCTAAAAATGGAAGTTGCCTTTTACAGCAGTGCCTGGAAGCAGAGAATCATTAGACATGGTGTCAACGTTGCCATTAGAAATCATTCTTTGGGTGTTTAATGACAGTCCCTGAAAGTTTGCTTCTGGCAAAAACCTGACCCCCAAAGCCTCGGCTGGGAAATAGAATACAAAAATGAATTTTCAAATAACCTGTCTAGCAGTGCTTTTTGGTTATCTTTATAAACTGAAAAGCAGCTTCTATGACATGATTCAATTCCATTAGAGATTATGCTATTAATAATACTGCTGAATTATTTTCAATATTCAATTAAAAATAATGGCTCAGTAACCCCATGACTTTTGGAAAATAAGCCTCTGCACAAGAAAAATTCTACTTGATCAGAAATTAGGTATGCATGTGTAGCACACACCTCAGAGAGAGAATACCTTGGGGTCATGAATTTACTCAAAAGCCACATTTGTTCACACACAATGTCCTTTCATTACGATGTCCTTTGCCATAGCGGTGAAGAACATTGAATGATATCAATTAATAGAAAGACTTATTACAATTCCTCAGCAAGTCAGCAGAAAAGCCAGACACCAGGAACATACCCCTCAGTGGCTGATTTTTTAAGTATGGTAGATATATCCACACACATTCTCTTCTTTCTGTGCTCTTACTGCTTGTGGAGACTCCCAAAAGCCCATTTCTAGCTAGAATGGAATCTCATCCTTTAGAAAGTATTTTTACTTGAACATTTGACATTCTGCTCAGTCTTCCCAAAGAAGGGTTTTCTCAAACTGTACTTCTACATTTCCAGCAGCAGAAAATTGGACTTCTGGGTATAGGAGTATCAACTTTCATTTGCATGTGTAAAAGCTGCTTGTTTCCATAAAACTAAGTTCTTCTGTGTGACTACTGAACATTTGCAGGTGGAATTTTCAAGAGGTGGAGATGATGGGCCTGCAAATGTGGCCCAAATGATCAAAAATAAATCAAATGATGATCATCAAATTAGTAACAACTGAAAGTGAAAGCAAAAGATGGGGTAATGAGCAAGACCTCCCCACCACTGAAGTGTTCATGATGAATCTTATAAGCTGATCCAAAAAGGATAATGAACACTGAGAACAGTCTTTAAAAGCTTGATTCTTTTTGTCTATCAGTATGCACCTGGCAAAGGAAGGTTCCAAGTGCCCCAGCCTAATGGTTGTGTGGTATTTGCACCTCTCTTCTCTTCTGACTTGTCGCCAGGTTCTGCAGTTTCTTTTGTTGAAATACTTTATGGATTCATCTTTACCTTGTACTATTAGGGCTCCATTGTTTGTAAGCAAAAAGAACTCATTCTGACTACTATAATCAGAAGGAAATTTATTAGAGGGAAGCATGATAGCTCTCAAAAAGGAGGCACAAAGGCAACTCCAGGGATCTGTGGCATGAAGAAATAGAGGGTCTCAACAGGGCTTTGCTGTTTGGAGAGAACAGGTACCAACAGTCACACTTTCTTCTATCCCCCTTCTAAAGTTTGTATCTCAGGGAAAGAGTGTCTGCTTGACCTAGCTGTGAATGTTCTCTCTGGTGGGGGAGGGTGGGATACCTTGATTAACAAGATGGTATCTGATGGAGGAGAAGTCATTCCTAAGTAACTGCAGGAGGCTATTACCAATGAAAGTGAGAATGGGTGCAGGGCATCCAAACTGATGAATGTCTACCACATTCTTCTAGACTAGGCCCTTATTTCCTCAGGCCTAACATTCCAGTAACATTTCAGATTAATGTAATTTATGACATATCCTTTAGTCGATTCATGAATCTGTGCTAGAATATCTTGAGCAGAGGACATACAGAATCTGCAAGAATATTATTAGGCTTAGGGTGTGCACTACCTTATAAAAAAGCCTGTTATTCAGATTTCAGCAATTTTCCTTTTGGTGAGCTAAAATCATCCATTCCATTGCTCGAGGTAT
This sequence comes from Tonatia bakeri, assembly GCA_004024845.1. Taxonomy (NCBI): domain Eukaryota; kingdom Metazoa; phylum Chordata; class Mammalia; order Chiroptera; family Phyllostomidae; genus Tonatia; species Tonatia bakeri. Next base: position 166,784 of record PVIA01000920.1, read on the forward strand.
GGAGTGCCTAGAAGGTTTCAGCCAGCCTGCTGGTACTGGTGTAGCCCTCACAGACCTGATAGTCTAATATAACTTCTGCTCACCAATCCTAATTCTTCACACCCACTCTAGCACTATATTTCAGAATTCTGAAGAGTAATTCAACTAGCATAGTGAAATCTAGAAGCACATAAATAAACAGTAGTCACTTAGAAACTATAATGGAAGAAGTTTCCATTCATCATAGTACCTCAAAATATAAAATAACTTACAAAGTACTTAACAAGAAATTTGTAGTTCTAATGTGAATGAAATGATAAAAATTTACTAAGGGCCATAAAAGATAACTTGAATAAATGGAGAGATAGATTCCTGGGTGGGAAGGTTTAACACTTTAAAAACACCACTTCTCAAATTAATCTAAAAATTCAATGTAACCATAATCATAATTCCAAAGTTATATTTTCCTTGAGATCTAACAGAATTATTTTTAAAGTCCATCTGAAATAATAAATATGTACTTATTGCAAAGAAGCTGAGAACATGGGGAAGAGGGTAAGAGATTGAAATGAGCCATAAAGTAGAAATGATAAAAATGGTAAAGACCAAAAGCTCAGTAGAACAATAGAAGGCTGAGAACACACATACACATATGTGTATCTCCACACATGGAATTTCTGTTAGAAATTGAGAGGTTAAGGTTGGAGGGTTTTAGGACAGGTGGATAACCATCCAGGAAAAAGTCACATCCCTAAAGTATCCTGCAGCTCATATCACAACAAATTCCAGTTGGGTTTTGTTGTAAAAATAAAACTTGACAACTATTAAAAGAATAGATTACCATTAATAAACATTTTGGCTTTCTAAATGTAAATTAATAAAATCTTAGGCTTTGCAAAGAGGAGATAAAATTAACCACAGAAAAACTGAAAACATCTACAGTAACCTTTTACCTTACCTAACACTATAAAACATATTTAAAATTTATTTAAAATGTAAAACCATAAACTGGAGAATATTTATAGCCTATATGGTAATCAAAAGGTTAATATTCTTAATAGAAAAAGAGCTCCTAAAACTTAATGTGACAAAGATAAACATCTCAGTAGAAAAAAAAAAAGGACAAAGAACATAAATAGGTAGTTCACCAAAGAAGAAATCAGAATTGTCAATGACATGTCATTCAACTGCTATCCTCAGTAAAAGTATAATAAATTTACATCAGGATAAAATGGAACTTGATTACTGAGTTAGCAGGAACGAATAAGATTTAGGGTGGTAGAGATGGGGGTGAATAAGCTCTCATGTTGTTGATGAAAAACAAAAGGACAAATTTTTCAGAGGATAATTTGGATGAATTTTTCCAAGACATTGCAATTTTAGTCTTCTTATTAACCCAGCAGTGGTATTTTTGGCAGTTATATAAATAGAAATCCAAACATCAATCTATAAGGGTTACCATTGCAATTATATTAATAATATTGAAAACTATAAACAATTAAAAGGTTGGTATAATAAATTATGGAAGTTGATATGGTATGGTAGGTAGCCATTAAAAACAACAATATAGAGGGAAATTTGATGTTATGAAAAACATTCACTATATATTGTTAAGTGGAGAAAACAATTTACTTAAAAATAAACAATGTATACATGCATATATTTAATCAAGTATATGTACATGCATAAAATTAGATGGACCCAGACTACTATTAACAAGAGTTGTTAATAGGCAGTAACAACACACATAATTCTAATTTTATTTCCTTCTATGAACTTGTATCTTCTACAATGTACTAGGTGGAGCAAAAGTAGGTTTACAGTTGCGCCTGTGGAAATATAATACAATAATTAATAAACAATAAGACAAGAATAAACCCTGTGTTTCATGTACTCGCAACTGTAAACCTACTTTTGCCCCACTCTGTATGTGCTCTACTTTGGTCATAAGAGAAACATTTTTAAAAAATGTTTTTAAAAGCAGATATATTTTGCTAAAAGCAAAAGAAATCCTTTCTAAAGTGAAATCTTAAGTGAAACCCAATTTATGGAGCCAATGCAGGGGAGAAGTCGGGCACCTAGAGCACTGTTTACTTGGTAGACACCGCTGAGCAGCCACTTTGAAATGACAGGGCTGGGGATTCTGTTGAGAATCCACTGCAGGTGAACCCTATTCCTAGGGCCTATGTGATGTGTTGTTAATGAGCCCGTACAAGGCCCCACTGGTCACCGCTCAGCTACTCATAAACTCTGTGATAGCTCATTCCATTTAGGTTACTGTAGTCCTTGTCATATATCACTTGTTAAGCACTTTAGAAAAAAGTTTTTTAGATTTTAGCTTTGCATGATATTAGTTTACTTGTGGATTAGAAGTAGAAGAATTTTTATCATTACCTCAAGTACCCATAGATAATTTAATTTGATACCACACTTTCAGAGTTTATTGAAGGCTGATATGCAAATGACTCCATGAGGAATAGATTTCCATCTTCCCTGAAAACTATTATTAAATATACTGTCCTTTGGGGTGTTGAAAGGCTCTTATATAAAGAAGTATGTAATAAATTCCCCTAAAATTTTAGTACCAAAAAATAGCTTGCCCATTTTTTATAAATGAATATGATATCCTTTCATAATGATGCATTTTTCCTGTATAATTCACCATGTTTTCCTTTTGGCTTTGGCTGCCAGAAAGCTCAGACTTACATTTATGGGTAAACCACAGCAATGAACAGCCGCCTAATTTTGCAGAAAAACTCTATCTCAAGGCATTTGAGTGTTTATTCTGAACTAAATGGTCCCATGATGTATATGTTATAAGTTCTCACAAATCCAATTTGGAAATAACATAGGATTAAACAATTAATAAAGAAACACACACACAATTTGGACTAAGCAGGCTTGGTCTTTAGTTGTAGAAAATGCTCACGCTTAGATCGGTTTATATCCAATGCCTATTAGGCATGTTGCTTAATCTCAAGCACTGCTCTGCACTGAGTGTGCCCCTGGGTGTAGCCATGGACCTTTGGGTCTTTCTGCTACTTAGGACCACACCTGCACCCATCCCTCCCATCACGCTAATTCCTAAGATACCGTCTCTATGGCATTCTTAAGGATAACATGTTAAAAAGTGTGGTCAAAGAGCATGGTGCAGATGTACTAGGAGGAACCCAAAAAACCTGGAATTATCTTCTGGAGGGCAGTCCCTTTGTAGTACAAGCTTCCTTGGCTAAGTGAGTGTTCTAGGAACCCATCTACATCAGTGTACGAGCTGGCGTTGTTGTGAGAAGCTGCATTCAGCTTCAGTGAATTTTTTTTGAAGACTCAATGTGTTTGGTCTTTTCATGATGAGTGATTTATTGGGTTGGCCAAAAGAGTTTGTTTAGTACTTTTGCGTACAGTGCTCTAGTAGTGCTTGGATGTCTTTAACTTCATTTGAAATAATTTTGTTAGATTGTATTGTGACAGTTGTCATATCAGCATGCATTAAAAAACTTATCAAAATTGGTGAATTTTTAAAAAGATTTTATTTATTTTTAGACAGAGGGGAAGGGAGGGAAAAAGAGAGGGAGAGAACTATCAATGTGTGGTTGCCTCTTGCACGCCCCGCACTGGGGAACCTGTCCTGCAACCCAGGCATGTGCCCTGACTGTGAATCAAACCAGTGATCCTTTGGTTCACAGGCCAGTGCTCAATCCACTGAGCCATACCTGCCAGGGCAAAATTGGTGAATTTTTGTTAGCCATTTTAATATCAAAGATGGAAGAAGATATGCAACATTTTTCATGTATTTTACTTTATTATTTTAAGAAAGGTAAAAATGCAACTGAAACACAAAAAGAAAAAGATTTGTGCAGTCTATGGAGAAGGTACTGTAACTGATCAAACGTGTAAAAAATGGTTTGCAAAGTCTCTTGGTACTATTTGGCCAAATCGTTCTTTGCTGTGGGCCTGTCTTATGTATTGAAAGATGTTTAGCAGCACACCTGGCCTCTACCCACTAGAAGCCAGTAGCAGGAGAGACAGCCACTGACATACTCAAAATATCCAAATCAATCAAGTTATTGGTGAAGATGAAAGATGTGTCTTTTATTTTACAGAAAAAACTAAACACACTTTTCGGCCACCCAACACGAGCATGCCCACCCCACACACTGTCTGGCAGTGTTTGACCAAAAACGGTGTGGCTCTGTGCCCCACCCTCCCTATTCACAGGATCTCGCCCCAAGTGATCTTTTTTTGTTTTCCCAGATGAAAAATGTCCTCAAAGGGAAATGTTTTGCCTTTGTGGAAGAGTTGAAACAAAAACACAGCAGAAGCACTAAAAGACATCAAAATCGATGAGTTCAAAACTGTTTTGAGGAATGGAAAAAAGTCTCAATAGGCATAGTGTATCAAATGGAGAGTACTTTGAAGGTGACTGAAGTTTAAGTAAGAATAAATACACAATTTTTAATAAATAAATTTCACTTTTTTGGATTCCTCCTTGAACATGGACCATCACCTTTAAAGTAATTAATAGAACAAAATCTTGCTGAAATGGACCAGGAAATAGACAATTTTTCATACACAAAAACAAACCATTCCTGTGTGTGTATGTATGTATGTGTGTGTTTAGTACAAGATACAACAGTAGACTAAAAAATATCAAGTAAGTTAAGATGCTTCTTTATCTTCCAGATGGGTCAAACATGTATTCTTATTTTTTGTATTGCTAACATCATTTCACAACATGGTTAAGTGAGAGAATGTGAAGAAAAGGAACTGATGAATATGCATTGTTCACCTGTACTATGTCATTGAAGGGACACCAGCAGTCTTCCTGGGGAATGCTTAAGCTCTTCAGCAGCCTCCCTGTTAACTAGTAAGGCACTAACGTGACAGAGGTCATGTTGGAATGATTTGGACACAAGGGCCCAGCAGGGTGGACTCTGGCAACGTAGTCCTGATTATAGTGACATAAGCTTATGACTGCAGGGTGGCTTTCTGTATCAGTGACAGATACCCTCAAAGCCTGAGGGAGTAGCTTGGTCCCTGAGGCTCTGCAGTAAGTTGGGTCAGCTGCCCAGAGCACCAGAATAGATGTCACTACAAAAAAGGTTTGCCAAAAAGTTCATGTTCAAAGGACAGCTCAAAACAGCCTAGGAGCAAGAGTACCAGGCAGGCTCCTGGGGCCCAAATATCTTCCTGTTCTTAGGAGACTACCTCATACTTCACAGGTGAAATTTCATTCAAGGTAGTGGAGCTTGGTGCCCACAAGCCCAGCCTCTGGAATTAAATCTCCACATTTTATATCCCAGCTCTAGCACTTACTGTTGCCTGAGTACACTAGGTGCAGTTCCTAATTTTGAATCTTTCTGTAAATTAATGAGAACATTCATAAAAGGCAGTTAGCCAGCACCTGTAGCATAGTTCACTCTCAATGTAAGTCAACTTTTATTATTTTAGGTTTAAAGTACCACCTATTAAAATGCAAATTACCCTAGAGAGGTACACTGTTACCAGGTAACATTTTAAGAGAGATTTTCACCACTTGAATGTCAGTTAAAATGTGGCAAGCATCAAGGGCCTGGGACTGGAACCCAGGAAAAGCAGGAAACCAGGGAAAGGAGACACAGCTTTGACATTTTGACAGGAGCCACAGTGATGCTTCTACCTGGGAAAGCACCCAAGTGTCTTAGCAACCCAAGTGCAAACCCTCCCTGCTGCAGAAAGCCAATTTAGTTGTTGAATCCAGATTGCAGGATCCGTGGCCCTGGGGACCCTAAGGACTGCCCCTTTCTGCATCAACTGTTCCATCTCAGAGGACTCTATATAGAGAAGGCATTCAGCTGTAGAGCCTCCACATTAGTTCTGTTTTCTGGTTGCCACAGAATGTGTGCAAAGACTGTAAACACTGTGTGCATGGAGATGTACATACCCAGGGAAGGCTGCTTCTATGGGTGCTTGCTGTTAACAGCTACTTGTGAAGGTACCTATCACCTCCATCAATTAGTCATTGACAGATTGCAATATCCCTTCCTGAGTAGCAAGGAGAGAAGGAATGGCATTTTGGAGACTTGCAGTTCAGCTGTTATGTACAAAATGGATGAGTTATTCTTTTTAATCCCCAGAGTACCCAGGAGGGGCTGATTCGGACATCCACCTGTGCAGAATGAAGCACTGACCTGTTAGGCCGGCGGCCTCAGCAGACAGGAAGGCGCTCCAAGACAGCAGGAAAAACAGGCCTGTTTCCAGCAGAGGGAACTCACACAGTTTGGTGAATTTGGTCAAGTGATGAAGACGAGTTAAGGGAAACAACAGCTGCTTTTACAGCTAAATCCCCTTCTTGGCTGGGAAACACTGATGTGGTTGTGACAGTTTCAGAGCCAGGGAACTGGTTTTCAGGCCTGGCTGGATGGCTGCAACTCTCACTGGGATGACTGCGACCGCCAGCATGAGATTCACGCTTCACTGGGGGCTGGATACTCTGGGGAAAACACAAATCCGTGTTCAGGTGTTTTGTAAAGTGTCTTACCTAGAGGATAGAATCAGCTAACTGTGGGTATAAAACTTCTTGAATTTGGCCTTGAGCCTTGGGGTGTGTCCCTCAGGAGACTGTAGCAGACCCAGGAAAAAGCCCCAAAATGTGGGGGAATGAGATGCTGCAGGTGCATCAGCACCAAGAAGGCCACTGCTCCCTGGGGAAGTGGGTGCTAGTCTGTGACAGATCACGTTGAATACTCTTCTGTCCTGGGGAGGCAAAGAGGATCAGGGGAAGCATTAGATTCAAATAGGGAAGCTGACCATGTCCCCTTGGTGTAAGCAGGATGAGGAAAATAGATATTATTTCTAGGGTCAAACAAGAAGCCCTTTTGCAGGCATTTATTTATTTATTTATTTATTTTGACCAGGATGACACTTGGTCAATAGCCTACAAATTGTAAATAGAGCAAAGGCACAGTGATCCAAGTCATACAGAGAAGGGGTTATGGAGAGTGATTAGGGGTGATCAGTGGGAAAGGGTTACAAGCAATTGTGCCCATGATTAGGCAAAAGCACTCTGACAAATAAGGAAATGGAATGTTGCATTTTTATGCCTCCAGAAAAAAAAATCTAAAGAAGAATCCATTAAGAAGTGTTTGGCAACAGGGCAGGGAAGCACAAACCATGACATTAGGGTAGAAGGTCCAGGTTCATGTCTTGGCTCTGCTAGTCACTGGGTGGCAGACTTCTGAGCAATACATTAACCTCTCTGCCACGTGATACTCTATCCCACATGAATGGCCAAGGAGGGTAATTCCTGCTCACACCAGGGTGAAGAGTAAAATAAGATGAAACTTATTTAAAATGTTTTACAAAGTATTAGAAAGCACAATGTGCCAAGAAGAGGCAGAATATGTTGCGATTGAGACCGGGTTCAGACTTGTGGCATCGGCTTTTGCATGTCCCGTGGCCACTCCATGCTTTGGCTTCCCTGAGTGAAGGAGGGAATAATGACTCAACCTACCTCCTAGGTCTATAAACTGGTTACTGTATGTTAAGCACTCAGAAGAGTGTGCCTGGTATGCAACAAGGGATATGCAAGTTTTTCTATTCATATTATTTAAATTAACTTGTTTTATGAAAAAAAAAAAAACAAAAACAAAAAACAACTTCCCTGGAAATAGATTCAGTAAAGATCTGGAATTAACTCCTAAGTGGAGGGAAACATGGGCCACCTTTTGACCCTTCTCCCGCATTCCCTCTTGTTGCTGGTGGAGCTTGCTTCTGGTGGAGCTTGTTCCTCTGATTCCCTCTTCTAGTTTGACAGGGTATCAGGTGGGCATAGGGCATTTTTTTCTTATAACCTCTTCTAGAAAGCAGTTCAGTTTTCAGGCAAAGCCCAGAGCTTGTCCAAAGCCCAGGGGCCTTTGCTTATTGTGGGAAGGCTTTGAGGTCAGCACAGTGGAGGGAATGCCTATGCACCTGTCTGCTACCCAGCCTGAGTCTGTGAGAGCCAAGGCCACCGGGTCCTGCATGACTGATTCTGCCACAGTGCCTGTGCTGCCATCTCTTCTGTATCTCCACCTTTTTGTCCAGATATGATCCAATTTCATGGCAGACTTTCAATCTTCAGGATTTTTTCCCTTTCCTTATCAACTCTTTTACTTATGTGTCCACACATTCCCTTCACATCAGGCAGAGAAGAGCTTCAACTTCAGTTTTTCCACCTAGAGCAGGCTCTGGAGCCAAAGGCCTGGGTTTAAATGCTGATCTGGAAATGTCCTAGCTGTGTGGCCACAGACAAGTCATTTAACCTTTATGAGTCTGTTTCCTCAGTTGTAAATTTGGGAAGATAACACTGTCTTCCTCTCAGGATTATCATACAAACTGTCTGAGCTAGTCCATGCACAATGGTAAGGACAATGGCTGGCACATGGTAGTATTTGCAACAAACATTAGACAATACTATTATTATCATCTTAATTATTACTGATTTTTGACCCAGACTGAGCTACTTAAACTCCGTGACCTCAGTTTCCCTATGTTAAAGTGAGGTTAATTATACCCTGTCTTACAGGGTTGATTCAAATGAGAAGATGTATATTAAGGTGCTGGCAAAAGCTGACATTTACTAAGTGTTATCATCATTACTATTACTCTAAACCTGTGACCTCCATTATAATTCCACTTAATAATAATTAAGAGGCAGCCCTGGCTGGTGTGGCTCAATGTGCCAGCCTGAGAATCAAAGGGTCACCGGTTGGATTCCCAGTCTGGGGCACATGCCTGGGTTGCAGGCCAGGTGCCCAGTAGGGGATGTGGGAGAGGCAACCACGCATTGATGTTTCTCTCCCTCTATTTCTCCCTTCCTTCTCCTCTCTAAAAATAAATAAATAAAATCTTAAAAAAATAATAATAATTAAGAGGCAATAGGGAGTAGTGATCAGGAGCACAGTCTGTCCCTTGGTTTCACTCCCTGGGTTTGAATCTTGGCTCTATCTACTAGCTGCATGACTTCAAACAATAGTTTACCTTTTCTAAACTTCAGTGTCCAATAAAAATACCATCTGCATGATCTGATTACTGTGAAGGTCAAATGAAGTATTGTATGTAAAACAAATATAGGGGTCCTGACATATCGTAAATAGTTGGCAGATTATTAATCAGTATCTTTGTGAGAAATCAGCCCTACCTTTCTGACTTACTTTATTTTTGTCAATGGAATTGACATACTTCAGGGTTTGCAGGACAAAACTTAGGAGTGGACTTGGATTCTCTCTTCTTATTTATCTCTTATAACAAACCAACCACTAAATTCTAGAAGTTATTTGAATATTTCTCCTTCTTGATGTTTCCCCAGAGTTATCATCACAGTTTCCTGGATTCTAATCCTCCTCTTCTGATCATCCCACACGTTACTCATTTATGTTTTAAAAATAGGACTTTCATTGCGTCACTGTCCTGAGCAGGATCTCCTTGAAGTAACACTCCCGGATACTCCACAAGCTGACTCCATCCCACTGTTCCCTCTCATTTTCCATTGCTCATCAGCCCAGACCCTCTTGTCACCCCAGGCACATGCACCATGTGCCCCCTCAGTCCCATCCCCACTCCTCTTCAATCACCTACCATGTAGCCTTTGCCTATATCCTACCAGCCCAAGCCCAAGTCTAGCCTTGCATGTAAATACTGTTCTTTAAATGATTTTTCAGGATCATGAGATTGGCCAAGAGTCAACTGAACTATTCCAGACACAATGTCCTCATCCTCATTTCAATGATAAGTTGAAATAGTCCTAATAAGTTGTCTGTGGCTTTGGCTCTCAGTTTCTATCCAGCTATTATATAGAGTTTATTGTTCCAAGTTTGTCACTAGTTGAAGGCAGGGTCCATGTTTTATTCATATTTTGAAACATGATTTACTCATATCTTAGAAACCCTTAGTAGAACCTAACCTTTTAGTAGATGGTAAAGACAGGAAAAGAACCCAACATATTTTTTCTTTGTCTGGGGCCCAGATCCATCTCATACCTTTTATTCCTACTCTTTTCTTCAAGGTCTTTAGTTATCTTTTGCTCTGCATCTTCTCTGTGGCCCTCATTCGACTCTCACACTTGTCATTGGCCTTCTGGACTTCCTTACCAACGTTGATTTTAACACCACCCAAGCACTCAGAGTGAACAGCCCACCAGACCGGCATCATTCCCTGGCTCAGATCCTCTAAGAACTCTACCAATCCTCCTACCTTTTTGCTGCAAAAGAGGGAATGACATGATACAACTGCCAGATCATCATTTCTGCAAACATCATTTCTTCCTTATTTGCTGTCTCTTCCCCTAAAATAGCTGTAGATGCTTGTTTAAACCCACAGTGATCTTTGGTTTGGCCAACACTGAGCTAGTGATTGCTGCAAGCTTAAGAAGGTAGTAGAGGATGCGGATACCTAGTTTACCATTTCCAGTCAATCCTGACTTGTTCTAGACCTTAAACCTTTAGTTGTCCCTCTTGACCCTAACACAGCCAATCCTGGGGCCCACTGTCTCCCTGTTTTCCGAGGTAGTAATTTTTTAAGACAGTTAGTATCCTGTGATCAGACAGTGTCAGTAGGGCTAAAACTGGCCCTGGACCAGACAACTGCTTGGGCCCCCCTGCCACTGGTACCAACCTATGACTGAAAGATGACTCAGATGGCCCCAGTGGCATTGCACCATCCTTGAACCAGACTAGCCATTTCCAGGCCTGCAGGCTGTCCATGTTCAGAAACATTCCAAAGACATTGCTCTTAACAGTCCCCAGCTTCCAGCTTCTCACACACAGACAAAGGATATCAGTGCTGTGACAACAGCATACGCAGACCCCATTGCAAATGAGCCTGCGAAGATCCCCAGGAAATTCCCCACGGACTGGAAGAATGCAGCAGCGTCAAAGGCATTGGGATTCTCCTTGGGACTGTAAATGGATATAGAACTGCAAAGAGAGGAGAGTGAAGGTTAGTTAGTGGTTTCCATCTTGCTGCCCAAGTACCAGTAGTCTGAATTTAGCACCCACTTTTGAAAAGGGCACCTTCTCTTATCAGGTTAGGTGCTGGATAAAACAGTTCAGGGGAAACAAAGGACAAGTGGAGGTGGAGAAAGCAAAGAACTTTCCCTTTCCTCGGCACCCACATATTGCCACTAGTCAGTAAACATTTTTATATTGGAAGGGTCATAAAGAATATTGTTTCAGAGCAAACTAGGCATTAAAGCATGGTAGGTGTATAAGGAATCTGCTGAGAGATAGATAACTGTGAATTATTTAGTAGCCATATGTCTTCAGTGCTGTTATATATTCACAAATGTTCCTGATAAAAAGTGTACTTTTATGGCCTGTGCACAAATGGGTGATAAAATCACAGCGTGCACAAAATATTCTGCTGTGATATTGTTATAAACCACAAAGCACTCCTCCGCTCCAGTGTAACCCTTCGGAAACAGCAGGCCCGGCAAGAGCCTCACAGGATGAACCCCTGGGGAGAAACAAACCCCTCATTTTCCCACAGAAACGAATGGCAGCAGCTGCCTGAGGTCATCTTTTATACATCATTCTGGTGGCTGCCAGCAGATTTATTTCTATAGAGAAAAATCAGTCCACCAATAGGCAGTCTGTTCACTTAAATATTTTTAAGATGTCATATTTGTTTTTTTTTTTCACCAGAGCCTCAAACCCCAGAATGTGGATATGAAGGACAAGATATGCCCTATTTTAGGAAATACAAACTCCATGTTATAGCGTTAAAATGAACAGATGTGTTAGAGCCACTAGTTTGGGGATCCTGATGAAATAGCATTGTAGGCTTTTTTTTTTCAGTTTTAATATTAATAAGAGGTCTTTAAAACTAATGAGAAAAAAACAAAAGTTTCTCAATGAATGCTGGAAGGGACTTTGGAGCAGTGCAGAGAGAAGTACACTAGACACGCTGACTTGAGATTAGATTGGATTGTACAGAGATGCAATCATGGCATGGATGACTGAAGCACGCTCCCTCTCTGACCTTCCTTTTTGTGTCTGGAGAGTAGTTAAGAGAACGGGGGGAGTGGATTCCAATTCTCCCAAAGGAAAATGTGTGGCATAAAAAACCAGGTAGTTTTAAATGCTCCTACTTTTTCCCTGGATGTTTTTAAACCCCTAAAGCAGAGTGACTTTGATCATGTAATTGGATAAGGAAGGTGAATGTTGGTCTCACATGCAGCCCTGAGATGTACACAGAAAACAGTTGCCTTTGAAGTGTTCTCCTTTTTGTAAAGGGTTGTGCTTTGCAGAAAAAAAATAAGCAAGTTCATGTTTGGGTCCTTTGTATCTGAGGGTCCTGGGAAAGAGTGCAGAACCCCCTGGCTATTAGAAATTTGGTACCCAAGCTGCAAGGCTAGATGAAAGTTGACATTCGCCAGCGTATTATTTCACTTCAATGAAGAAACAACAGCAATGAGAAAATACTGTGTTTTCATTCTGCCTTTAAAACAAAGGTTTTTGCCCAGTTACAGTTTTGTAAACAATTCTGTTAATTCCTGAGGCTGTTCCCCGCAGATCTGATCCATAGAATGTACCTCTTCACCCCCCTCCCCACCTCCTGGAGGTATTCCTCTGTCCAGATGCTTCTCCAGCCACTCCGTCACATCTCACATCACTGAGCCATGTCCTGCACCATTGTTTACATAGTGTTTTTCTCTAAATCAACTCCTTTTTATTCAAATGCAAGAACTTGTATTAAAGAACATTTATGAAACATAGGTTTGATATGGTAATTATATTTCTTTTTAATAACTCTGAGATAATATAATTATTACATTTTAAAAAAGTTTACCTGTGTGTCATCTAAAATTATCTGGGTGCTTCAGTTAGTTTCTGCATTTTGTACTTCTGCATTTTGGGAGACATTCTCTTCTTGGGCTCTGATCCCCACCCAACACAGTACAGCCAAGCTTCAGGCCTTCCCTGTGATGTCGACTTAACTGAAGGGGAAAGTTTAATTCTTCTTGACCTACAGAGACTCATCCATTGAATTTACCAGCCCTGGTACCTGCTACGTGCCAGGTGGTGTATTACATGCAGGGTGTTGGGGCAGACAAGGAAGGGTATAGGAAGAGAAGCCAAATTTGAGTCAACAAACCTTTTATTGAATAGATGCAAGGTATACCTAGGCAGAGAAGCCTTATAGAAAAAAACTAGTAGCTCTAGCCATAGTGCTGAGTGTGATTTTGCCAGAAATGTGCAACTTTCAATGGTGCAAATGAGGAAAGGGACACTCTTTTAGAACAGAGTAACTATTTTAGGCTTTTGAGCGAGGAAGCAAGTCAAGAGGCAGTGGTGGGGAGAAGGTGTTCCAGGCTGTGGAAGGTGTGTAAGCAAAAGCAAGGAGGCAGGTGAGTTGAGGCAGCACCTCCAGGCAAAACTCTGTATTTAATAGCTGGAACCCAGGAGCATGTTTGTGGGCACCTATGGAAGGGAAAGGTGCATAGGTGTCATTGCTCAGAGCTTCAAATTTCATGCTAAGAATATACAAAAGCCCTCCCATTACATAATATTTCGTCTGGTTGTGCCTGTGTTATAACTTTATTTGATCCTATAGCATTTCTGCCAGGTAACTAGGGCAGCTATTGTAATCCCTCCCTTTCGTCCTTTTCTTTTTTTTAATAAAATAAAGAAACTAAGAATCGGAGAAATTGAGATCATATATCTAATTAAGTTCAAAACATAGATTTCTTTTTTCTCTCTTTAAAAATGGATCTTTGGGGAAGGAAAACAGGAGAGTCGAGTGAGTCTGCCCTGAACGTCAGGGCAGTAGGAGCTTAGGCCCTTCTGTTTCCTGCGTGGATGGAACACAGCAATGCCTTCCTGTGCACCAGGAGCGAGCGGAGAGTGTTGTGTGGGCCCCACCCTCACTCCCCTCCCACAAGCAGGCGAGACTCAGGGCTTCTCATGGAAACCTGTATGTATGTCTGAGTTCTGCTCTCAGACCTTCGGCAGTCTGGCCCCGGCCTGGGTCTCTTTCCACATGCCAGAGCACAGCCCAGAGCCTGGCCTGCAGCAGGCTGGATGAAGGCTGATGGGAGGAAGACAGGCAAACTGGAAAGCAGAAAGGACAGAAGGAAGAAATGCAGGAAGAAAGGAGGCTTGCCAAAGCTGGTTGTCTTTGAAATGAAGCATCACCTACAAGATATTTTTTAGGCATTGTTTATATGCAGTCATGTTGTGGGTACCTTCAGGGTCATTAATCCAAACCTAAAAGTGACACTTGAGACTCATAGCTTGAACCTTAGAGATCTGACCCATAAGGGCTGTATGACCTTGGGCAAGTTACATTCAGACACAGTTTCAAAGTTCATAAAATGAAGGTAAGAATAGTCCTTATCCCTCTAAAATGTGGGGATAGGAGGTATATTTAAAACCCATACAATTAGCATATGAATTGCAGGGCCATTCATAGAGTGCTGATTATGTGCATGAGAAATACTCACTGAATGGTGACTCACCACCATCACCACCATCACCACCATCATTCTGCTGAGAACTTCCCCACGCTCACAGTGCCAGGGCGCAGAGTGCTATGGCTGAACCAGGCCTCATCCCCAGCCATGGGCAGACCTGGTGTGGCTCCCCTCCAGGCACACCAGGCCCAGGGTGCTGCAGTGGAACTAGCATGTTTGCAAGGGAACAGGAAGGTCTCCAGGGAGGAAATGCCCACAGAAGTGAGGCTAGAAGTGTCATGTTTAGTGAGGAGCTCTTGGCTCCCTGGATGGAGGAGAAAAGGCAGGTCCTCAGCAGCCTGGGGCGGGGTCCAACCTAGGACAAGAACAGGCCAGGACACTGAGCTTGAGGTGTGTCTCCCCAAGTTTAAGGGGGACATTTTCCAGGTAAAGCCTTTTGGCTTCTGGTGAGAAGGGAGGCAAAGAAAGCAGGAGCCTATGGCCCAGAAGGGTTGATGGCCCAGATTAGGGAGTTGTCTTTTTCACTCCTGTAATCCCCTGTGAAGGAGGCCTCCCTGGGCTGTGGTTTCAGGCTTCAACCCTAAGCCTCTGGATAGTGGAGCGCCTACAGAGGATGTCACCAAAAACAACCAAGGTTTTGGATAGTAGATGCAGAGCTTTCCAATTTCAACCTAAGACAGAAAGAAATACCATGTTCCCTTCCTCCCCTGCACCAAGGGAGATGCTGGAACCATTAGTGGATGCAAATACCAGAGAAAGGAGAGGAAGGGGAGAAGCAGACTTTCTGCTAACCTGTGTGGTGCTTGCTCTTTGGAACCCACTCTGGAGAGGCAGTTTATAGCACAAACTGGTGGGGAAGAATATACAATCCTGAGATTTCTGGGAAAGAATATTTGAGTTGGATGGAACCAAAATCCTTGAAAATGACATGACCAGAAATGGTGCTGTTTAAATATTCATTTCATAAGCTGGAAATAAGTCCAGTTATTGATTCATTCTGTTCAGGAACAGATTATACAGCAAAAACTAGTTTGATGATAGTGTAGTATATTCATTTTCAGAATAAATATGTGTAGCATCTTTTATTCAAAAAATTTGAAATGGATGAAATACCCTAAATTCCTTTGATGAAACAACATGAATAAGAATTCTGTTGCTCACTGTATCATTTAAGATCCACAGATAGGAGAGCAATTTCCATGTTCTTCAACTACCCATGTTTGCATCTTTGTGATGTCTTGCAAGGAACTGGCCTGGCAGCTCACACAGCATT
Source organism: Tonatia bakeri (assembly GCA_004024845.1). Taxonomy (NCBI): domain Eukaryota; kingdom Metazoa; phylum Chordata; class Mammalia; order Chiroptera; family Phyllostomidae; genus Tonatia; species Tonatia bakeri. The sequence goes on from PVIA01000920.1 coordinate 182,464, forward strand.
TGGACCATAGAACCTGAATCTGAGACCCAGGAGCAAATATCAATTCTGCCACACACAGGCTGTGTGGCCATGAGCAAGTTGCTTAAACTATGTGCACCATGGTTTCCTGCAAGATGAGGATGATAATAACAGCACTTATCACATAAAGTCGCTATGATAAGTCAATGAATTATTGTTTATAAAGCACTTGAAATGCTACTTGGCACATAGTAAGAACTACATAAACATTTCTTAAGTAAATCATCCTTCTTCAGATAACCCATCCCTCCTCCATGTCTCTTTTGAACAACGAGCTTGGTTTAGTTCTAAAAGAAGTATCTCAGACTGGGTACCCAATCAGCACCTCATCCTAAACAAAGCTGAGATATCATCACCGGCCTCACACTGACTGACTGGTCCCTGGTCTGGGATCTCTGGGTATCAGGGATCATTTGAACTTACAAATTGTTTTGTGTAGAATGGTGTGTAGCACAAATACTCAATAAATGTTAGTGCTGAAGGAGAAGGAGAAGGAGAAGGAAGAAGAGGAAAGAGAGAAAGAAGAAAAGAAGGTATAGCAATTACAATGGCATGAAAAGTAGGGAATACATGGAAAATGTTCTATAAAGGCATACCGCCAAAACTGCCACCAGTGCCATCCCCGCCGTGACTCTGGCTACCTTCCCTTTCTGGACTCCATGGAGTCATCTCTCTCCTCATTCTTACAGTCTTTCTCAAGACCATCCAGTGTCTAACACCGTCCACTCCTGTTCTTCACTGCTACCAATAAAATATTTGCCTCACAATTCTCACAGAAACCACCCCAATCTCAGGCTCCTGGGCTGCCGGGCTCCTGGGGGACTGGAGGACACTCTCCCCTGACTGGCCCCCAGCTCCCACCATCACTGTCTGGGTGCCTGATTGGGCCCCCTGCCTCTCTGTCTCCCCGTCCAGTCTCGCCTCTGTTGTTAACTTAAAACCAACATCACTTGCAACTTTTAAAAGAAAAGTATCAAGCAAATATACAAACACTTTGTATCCCTTTCAGAATTTCTACGAATTTGATCATTTAAAAAATGAGAAAATGATTGCTATAGCCAAAATATACAAAAGGAACTTCCATTTTCTCTGCCAAATCTTTGATTTCTAAAAAAAAAAAAAAATTCTAAGTACTAATACAAGTTTATTAAAGAATTCTTGGTTAGTTGAATATATATATATAGTGTTTTTTTTCGCCAGTCACTGCTTTCAACTGTACTATATCAAACCTCTCTTTGTGTGGGTATGTAGTTGCTTTGGTCAAATTCTACTATTCAATTCCCTTCAGTTATTACAACTTAGTGCTGTCAAGCTTAAAATCTAAATTTTCAAAGCAGGATGCTTTCCCTCACTGCAGAATATTCTAGAGCTGGCTGGATGACTTGGGAAGGAGAGGCAGAGGAGGCGTTCCTCCACCCACTTCCTGGGCAGCAGCACCCCTGTTGTTGGAGGGGGAATGGGGGGGTCAAGCTCTCCGCCTCACGTGGCCAGCTGCTAGTCCCTGGCAGGCAGGGTCCCTGGCCTCACTCTTGTTCCTGCTTGAGGTGTCTCTCTCTCTCTCTCTCTCTCTCTCTCTCTCTCTCTCTCTCTCTCTCTCTCTCACCTCTGACATGGTGATGCTCCCATTCTGCTGAGAATCTCTTCACAGGAGTCACCCAACCTTCTCTCTGCCCTGCCAGCTATACATGTTCTCAGCCCATCTCTATGCCTTGAATCAGGGGCCACTTGGGCAGCTTCTCTTGAGCTTCAATCTTTATTTGGGGTTCCCCTGAGCACCTCCCTGGGTCATCCAGCACTGCACTGTGTGGGCTCACCTTACCCACTCCCCAAACACACCATACCCGCAAGCCTTTGGGCTCTGCTGACATAGCAGGGTCCAGCTGACTCCCTCCAGAAATCTCTAGGCCGGTACCATGTTCTTGTGTGCTCCCAGGCCAAGGAGCCACATGCAAGAATGCCCTTCTCTTGCTCTGTGTGAGAGCCTCAGTCCCTCTGCAGTTTCATTTACTGGAGAAGGAGCCACCAAGCCCCCCAGTTGTAGGTAGCCCCAGTCCACCTGGGTGATTCCAGTGGAGTTCCTCCCACCGGACTTGGGAGAAAGGAAGCCCCCTCCCGAGGTGGTGGGGAAGAGCAGCTTTATACCTCCAATGCTGCCCTTTCTCCGAGGCTGACCCTTTTCTTCCCCACCCCTCTCATAGAATGACTTGAGGTAGGGAGATGGGTGGGGATTGGAGGAAATGAGGCCGATCCTGCTGTCCATTAGCCAGTTGGGAGCCCTGCTCCTTGTTAGTACAGAGCCACTTAGCAACCTCTGTTCTCTGCTCTGCTCCCTGAGCCCAGTTTGGTAAACAGAAAGGGCCACAGGATGATGTCTTGTGACCTTTATGCCTTGGTGCTTCTAGTTTCTTTTCTCTCCATGCAATGGGTTTTTGTCATTCCGCTCTTAAGGATACATTTTAAATAAAACATACATTTTAAGGAGAAACACCACACAGATTGGTGATAAGAATTTGTAAAACTGCTCTCCCTGGGTGGCCCTGGGTGTCACAGATAAGAAACAAAGTAGAAGAAAAACTAATTACAGTCCTATTTTGTGTTAAAATAATTTTATTTATTAAAAAAATGAAACAAGTGGATCCTTATCTATTATTTATAGTTTAATAACTATACCAACCTGCCCTTTCCCAAGAATTTGCTTAATTATGAATAAGGAATTGATTTTTATGGGGCCAAGAGTTGTGTGTACACATTGGAATTCATTCTGGCAACTGCCTGCCCATTATTCTGGCTTATGTTCTGCCAAAGGCCGAGGAAGCTCTGTCGGAGAACCTGCTATAAAACATAATGACTTCAGCAATTGGGGGCATTCCAGGCACCCTGGCAGGTTAGAAGAACTGCCTCTTAATAAGCAGAGGTTCTGGCCAGAAGTTCCTTGAGCTTGAGTAGGAATGATAGCCTTTCACCTTCCCAAGGGCCAATGACTTCACAGGGTGTAGAGCTGTGTTTGGGGAGGCACATTAATTAACTCTTTCAGCTTCTGGAAGACATTTAGTTAATGACTTCTCTGTAAGAATCCAAATGCATACAAAAGAGTGATTTTCCAAATTCCTGACAAATATTTTACTATTTTGATGCCTGGCACAAAATAAAAAGACAAGGGGAATTCTGTGGGATGTCTGAGTTAGTGTATCATCGCTGCCCCCAGAATAATGATCTCAGTCCAGATGAGCTGATCCATCCATCCACCGATACGGGCAGACATTGGTCTAGGCACTGAAGATACAGCTGGAAACTGAGCAAAACGCGTGCTCCTTTCAGTGGGGAAGACAGCCTAATAAAGAGCTAAGCAGATAATGCTTGCTTTAATGACACAGACTTGAAGAGAAAAATAAAGCAGCATAAAGGGATGGCATAGAGCATGATGGAGTGTTGCTACGGTTCGGGTAGGCAGGAAAGGCTTCTCTGAGGAAGGTTATTAAGGGGGTCCTAAATGAAAGGAAGGGGATTGCTTCCCTGTTCCTGAAGCAGAGCTGGCTGGGTGGGAATGAGCAGCCACCGGGGGGCAGTGTGGCTGAGGGTGATGAGCTGGGGAAGAGTGGTGGGTGGAGATGAGGTTTGAGCCAGGTCTCCTGGAAGCTTTCAGGCCATTCTTAGGATTTAGATTTTTCTTCTGGGGAGCAAAAGGGCAGCCACTAGAGGGTTGTGGGTAGGAGAGAGTTGTAGTATAGAATATTCCAGGTGAAGGCTGTGTTAATAGCAGTGGAGGAAGCAGGGCAGGAGACAGCATGGTCCCTTTGTATTCAACAGCAGGAACATGCTAGGTTTCTCTTCTTTGGTCTGGATGCCACCGTCTGAGTGAGAGTGGACAAGCCACAGCCTGCCCCAAAAGAAAGAGTTGGGTGGATGGGGGAGAAAGAGGAAGTAAGAGATCTTAAAACAGAGATTAATTCTGTAGAAACAGCAACATTGAGTATTTTGAAAGGTGGTCATGCAGAGGAAGACTTGGCCTCATTCTGCATGCTTCCAAAATACAAGATAGAGTTCCAATGTAAGACATCATAGGGAGAAACACTTTAGCTTTGTATTCTATTTCAAAATTTTCTAATTCTTAGGTCTGACAGAAAATAAAACAGGCTCTATAAAAGGGCAGTGAGTTCTCCAATGTTGGAGATACATAAACATAGAATAAAAGAGTTACTTGCCAGGGTGCTACGGAGGAAACTCATGTACTAGACAGTTGGGTAATGTGGCCTTAAGGAACCTCTGGCCCCAACAGTCACTAATTGACTATGCATTTTCTCACTTCCTCCAGGACTACCGGGAGAGGGATGCCAGGTACTTGGATCTCTGTGCAAACCCAGTGTTGCCGCTAGAAATGGCTGAGCACTCAGTGTGTAAGGAGTAGCACTTCCATTGGGGTGCGATAAGGGCACTGACAATTTAGGTTGGAGCTGGGCTGATAAATGACATCAAGAGCAGTTACAAACTCCAGTACAAAACAAAGACTTTGACAGGTTCCTAAGTGGTTCTGATCCATTAAGTTCCAACTTTAAGGTGACAAAGAGATCTGAGTTTAAAATTGGTTAAAAGCGAATGAGAGTTAAGGAGGTTTTTTTATAAATTATATGTGCATTTTCTTTGAAAAGAGATCTTAAATTACTTAGCAATTTAGCCTGAAAAGACTTATCTGAATTGAATTAGTCTGTGGGCTTTGAGAAATTTTCTCTTATACCTAATATAAAGAGAACAGTGAATTTGAGATAATCCTAAAGATAAAAATAACTGGCAAATACTCTTCTTACTTCATTTCCTTCCTTCCTTCCTTCCTTCCTTCCTTCCTTCCTTCCTTCCTTCCTTCCTTCCTTCCTTCTCTTTCTTTCTCCCTCCCTCTCTTTTTCTCCCTTTCTTTCTTTTCTGAAACAGAAACAGGAATTTGAATCCTACTACTGTGAGCTTTTAAGAGGGAATATTTCTCATGCTCTGATGGGAATTTCCACCTTGTTTTTCAACTTTTCAGTTCCTTTAAATCTTACTGATGAAATCTTAGCTCCAAAGAGTACTGTGATCTGTAAAACTTTTATCATAATAGTTATAAAAGGATATAGAAAAGTAGGCTAATAGCTACTAAAGTTGGAAATCTAGTTAAAATTAAAATATAATCATTAACAGGTACAAGCAAAACCAACTATTAATCCCCAAGGTTGTGATGGAGAAGGGGGTCAGGTGCTCCAACTAGTATTGAGCACTCAAAATACATAGTGTTTTCTGTATTCGTTACTAGAGGGTATTCCTCTGGGTCAAAAAACTATGCTAAGCATTTTACAAACATTATCTTTGTTAAGCCTTACAGTCACACCCTGAGTTGGTGATGTTGTAATTTCCTATTTATAGATGAAGAAACTATAGTTTAGAGAGATTAAGTAACCATATATATTTAATCCCCTTCAGTCCGTCTAACAATCTCACGAAGAAAGTACTTGCATTTTAGAGAAAAACAGACTCAGGGAGGTTCAATCCGTTGCCCAGGGTGACTACAGTGGACCGAGCAGCTGGTACTCAACTCAGGTCTCACTGATTAAAAGCCTGTGCACATGTAGACTGGGAAGTGGGAAGATCTGGAATTATCACTTGAGCTTGCTTACAGATAAATATCTGGGTAATCATTTCATCTTCATAGGACTGGGGCAAAGACCACTTTTGGAAGATTTTAGGACTTCTAGTATTAATTTGTGAGAAGAAAAAAAAAGTGCATTAACATACCCATTTCAATATGAGGAGTTTTGCTAACAACCTAGTGCTGCTTTGCACCCGGATTTCTTCATGGAGCCCTCTTCTCCATACTGAATGGGTTTAATCGGGAACTACCCCCGTGTCTCTCAGCATTCATACTGACACCAGTTCAGGTCTGTGCTGCCGCATAGTTGCTCACTGTGTTCCCATGGGGTGACTACCGAGTCTTTAGAGTAATTACTCATCTCTGCCTCAGTGTCTTCATCAGAGTGAGGTTTGCTGAGTGAAAGTGTTAAACTGCTTCCACCTGGACTGTGGACATCACGTCATAAACAGTAGCTGTCAGTGTTGTTACAGATTCTTGTATCAATATTATCATTGGAATAATTACTTTATCCTTCTCCATTTGCTTAGGAGAAATCAATAGTAACTGAGCTCTACGTCTAAGAATATGGGGGCATTTAGGAATTCCAATTAATGTGTCAGAACGTCATAAGAATCTGTCGGGATGGAATGAGCAATACATTTACAGTTAGATCAAATACTGAATTCATCTTTTTCTTAATGAGGCCTGTAGAGCAGAAGGCTCTTGGGATCACATCAAACAAAGAGATGCTATAAATTGTTAACAATATCTAAGCATGAAAATTCCACAGTTGTCGTGTGGTTCCAACAGAGCTGAACTTCCAGAGGCCTTGCTGGAGGAGGGGGCATCAAAGTAGACAGGCTACAGCAATCCGTAGCTATACCTGGAGCAAAAGACGTTTTGAACAGAGGGTGTCTATGAACTTGTGTGAAATTGCTAATTAACAACAATCAAGGAAAACTTATGAAACCAATGGAGTTTGCTTCCATGGTGCTCAGCCATTCACAGCTCACCACATGCTGCACAGAGAGAAGGAAGAATCTGTAGACAGGCACTTATTTGCATTGGGGCCTGAAGTGTTTCACAAATGCTATGCTGAGGACAGATCATGACTGAATGGAATGTTAGCTTCCTCTGGCTGGGTCAAAGTCCTTTTATAGACAACAAGCTGCCTTCCTAATTTGGTTGCCTTTCTTTCCCACATTCAACAAACTGCTATTATAAACAGCTGTCTGAGACAGTTTCACCTGCTGACAAGCCAACTCCCAGAAAATACCTGAGCTGATTAATGCATTCCCTCAGTCCTTCGCCCCACTCTCCCACTTATTAGCAATTAAGTGAGCATCTGCCCACCCCCACCCCCCTGCAAAAAAAATTACAGCTTAATTTAATTAAGAATCTGCATCTGTTTTTTTTTAGAGTTGCAGATAATTTCACTTGAGTTCAGGGTTATACTCGGGGGCAAGGCACATAGCTCTCTTCTTGAACTAACACATTTACCAAGGCTGTTGCGACATCCCACAGATTTCAGTTTTGTGTTTGAAGCATGGGAAATGCAGACCAGCAAATCTTAGCAAAGAGGGTTTTTGCTTCCACACAGTGTTTTAAAATCACATTCTGTGTGTCTAGCGGTTGCTATAAAGTGAATATTGCAGAATGCTGATGTTCCACAGGAACGTATTCTCTGATAGTAGATCTTCAGGACAAAGCCTTATTTGGGATAAGAATATGGACTTCAGAGTGTATTTGAATCTCAAACCAATGGAACTTGTAAAAATTGAGAGATTCCTATCTCAAGCAGTTAACAGGCCTTCCCACAGCATGCAATAAGGACAGCTTCTAAAGACTTGGGGTCAGAGGACAAGCAAAAGGATTAACATTATATTTACCAAGGCCATTGCCGATCTGTGCATGAGCACAGGCTACCATGGGTGCCATGAGCAAGAGCCCTGGGCTCTGAAGCAGTCTTGAAGGACAAGGGCATCTCCTTGTCCTTTTTGCACATCTAGGCAAACAATAGCTCAGTGTCTAGGGACTGTGCAGGCGGGAAGAATCAGTTGGGGTTGGAGGTTGAGGTGAAAGAAGGTCAGTGGAAGTCTTCCAGCTAGAACCAGGTAAGCAAGCCACACGAGTCCCTAAACAACCAGCAAGGGACCCAGGAAATCTATAACGTGGGGAGTCCAAGGATGGATGTAAACCTGACATTTGTAAATGCACATGTGCACTTTTCTGGAAGGAGAGGCCTTAACTTTCATTGCCTTCTCCACGTGGCTTATGAGCTCAAGAAGGTTAAAACCCACTGAAGTCAGGGGACACAAATAATGATGACAGGAGGAAGCAGTCCACAGGTGAGGCACACAGACCTGTGGAAGAGGAGACCAGAGGGAGAATCAGATAAGCAGTGCAAGGCACAGGAAACAGGAGCACCTGGTGGGGGGGGGGGGCTGTGCTCACCTCCTGACCTTTTCCACACCTTTCCTGCTTTGTCGGGAGTGACATGTGGCTGCTCTGGAACAGCTGGCCATGCACAGGGGAACATAACTGAGTGTTAACAAGTCAGAAAGACTGGCAATTCCTGACATCTAAGTATGTCTAGGCAGAAAAATGAGGACTCGTGAGTTTATTGGCACAGGAGTAACTGACGGTCAGGAAGTATAACAGTATAAAGTGTACCATGAAGCATACGTTAACTTGTGGCCAGGATCAATCTTACTCTCTCTAGATAGTTTAGCTTATGTCAACTTTATTGATTCAACACATCCAAAGTCACCAGCTCCACTACCAGGGCTTGGCTCTCCTTGGGCCCATCAGACGTCTGGGGCACAGCCGCTCCCAGGCTTGGTTCAGTGTGCCCACTGTGAGATCTTTGCAACATCTGCTGTCTTTATTTCACGACAAGAGAACAGATGAGATAAACAGGCTGATGTTCCCCCAGGAATGTGGGGGAGAAATGTCCTTTGAGGACTAAATTATGAAAAAGTAACACACTGGTAATAAAAAGCATTTTGGATGCAGATGGGTTGAAACTAGAGAATTGTTCATATGGTTCATAAAGGAAGAAGCAGATAACCAGGGGGAGGTTAGAAGGGAGAACTGGTACAAGGTGCCCAGTCACAGGGCTTCTCCTATTTGAGGGGCAAGCGACAGGTCATGGGGCTGCCTTTGGATAATTCCCTCTGCTTCTTTTAGGGCATGACTCTCTTTCTCTCTCTCATGCCTTTTTTTTTTTGTATTACCATTCTACCCGTTTAATGGGTATGCTAACAGCTAGTGTTGAACTTTACTTCTTAAGTGAGACTAAGGTTATATAGAAATTGCAAAGTCCTTGAGAGAAAGGACAGAATTAAATAATTATAACTCACTGTCTCCTCTGGATTAAATATCTTCATTAGATTCTTAATCAAACCTATAACCACCTTCTTGGAAAATTCAGCTTTTACAAAATGTCTCCAGGCCAGTGTTAGAAAGCATCCACGTGGAAACTGAGATGATCCAGTGACAGGACAGAGAATGTCACAGATAAAATCAAGAAAGGACTGTGGCTCCCTTCAGATCCATCAGGAGTGAGTGCATGTGTGTGTGACAGAGAAAGAGAAAGACCCTGAAATATCTTATGTTAAGAAAGAGCAAAATCCCTGTTTTTGTGCATGAAAAGCCCACTTCATTACTTAATGCTAATGAAACATTGCCAGGAGGCGGTCAGTGTGTAAAGAGAGGTTAGTGCCCTGTGAATGCATATGAGCTGTGATGGTAAAGACCTAGGTAACCTCCTAGAAAATGTACGATCACCTCCAGAATTTGGGGACAAGAATGTAATGGAAGGCCTCGGAAGACTGACTGAGTGCCTCTGCCACCCTCTGCCTTGGAACTGCCTGGCCGTCCTTGGCTCGGACACCAATCAGCCTGCGTGCCAGTGCAGAAGAGGGCATGGTGCTGTTAAGTTATTTACAGTGAGAATGTTCAGCCCTTAAAATTATGGCTTTAAAAAAACAATTTAGTAACTTATCAAAATGATGAGAGAAAAAAATAAATTCAAGTCAAAATACAATAAACTAGTGAGATATTTATTAACAAGACAGTCCATTGGTAAATTGAGTGATCAGTCTGTGCAATCCCAACTTAATTTTAGAATCTTAAATGCTAGATTTGGGAAGCATACATAGTCTGTGTCTGCAAAATGTCCAGTGTTAAAAATTTCTTGGACTTTGTACTTTCTATATTGCAAAGTTAATAGCTACCATTTCTTGGGGGCCTTTTGAAAACCAGAACTGTGATATGCATTTTGTATTCATTACTTGTAATCTTCACAACAACCCCACAGGACAGATAATATCATTTACATATTACAAGGAGAAACTGAGGAAGGCTAAGATATGTGGCCAAACTCACTGGTGAGCAAGTGATGGGACAGGCATTGGAAGTGGTTCCAAAACTCGCTTGCCCTGTCCTTTGCTGCCTGGCCCCTCTGTCTGTATGTTGGCAAGCTTGAGCATTAAACAGAAGGTTAGTTACTTGTGGCAGTCCTAATGGGTAAGTTCTTCCCTGATGTCATCTCTGTTGGTGAGGTCTTTAAAGTACCCATGTAACTTGTGTCTGTGTGTTTCTTTAGTTATTTCTTTGTGTGTTTACTTAATAGCAAACAAAGGTTAAAATAAAAAGTAGCCCCAAGTCTATTGAAACTAAGGTGGACTTCCAGTCAAGATGGTGCCATAGGCAGACATGGCTTGTCTCTTTGCACAACCACATCAAAATTATAACTAAAATATAGAACAACCATCACTCAGAACCACCAGAAATCAACTTGAATGGACATCTGGCAACTACAGAATTAAAGAAACTACATCCATCCAGACTGGTAGGAGGGGCACAGACACAGAACGTGGTAGTCACTCACCATGTGTGGTAGATAAAAATTGGGAAGAATATCTCAGGATTGAGGAGTCCCAACCCCCACCAGGCCCCCCAGCCCAGGGTTTCAGTGCCAGGAAGATAAGTCCCCACAACTTTTGGTTACAAAAACCAGCAGGGGTTGAGTCAGGGGAAGAAACTTCTATAGCCCCAAGCAGTTCCTCTTCAAGAACCCGTATACAGACTTACCTACTCAGATTCACCCCCTCTGAGCACTAGGGTAGCAGCTTGAAAGGCACCAGTGGTATACAGAAAGAAATTGAGGTATCTGCATCAAGGCAAGCAGAGGCCATTGTCCCTTTTCTAAACCCTCTCCCCACAGAGCCAATAAGCTGGTGCCATATCTGAGACTCCATCAACCTGGCTAACACTGACCTGACTTGGAGATCCCCAGAGACTCCACCCCACCCAACTTACGGGCCTCCCCAAGCTGCTTTTCCATATGAATAACTGGTCTTGATTCACACTTCACAGCTTCCTAAATCCTCTCAAACAAGCAACAGCTGGCTTCAATGAGCCCCAGGCCCAGCACTAGCAACAGCCAGCTTATATTTACAGCTTGGCTTTGCCCGGGAATCCCTAAGCCCAATACTAGTAGCAGCCTTTTCAGATTGCTTTATAGCTCAGGCAGGGTGGCTCCAGCAAAACACAGGAGGGAGCTGAGCTTGGTCTGCACCACCTGGGAAATCCCAGAGCCTGTACACCTAGTGTACAGCCACAGACCATGGTGGAGCACCACCACCCTTCCACTGCACAGCTGATCCTCCAAGTAGGGCAGAAATTGGTGGTCAGTGGTTATAGCCAGTCCTTGCAGCTGAGTGTCCTAGGTAAATCCTTCCTTTGATCTGCCAACAGCAACCAAGGCTCAACTACAAAGGAGGATGTACTCAGCCCTCACAAAGGGTGCACCTCGAGTACCCGGCTTTGGTGACAGGAGAGGCTGTCCTAATGCACCATACAGGACACCTACTACCTTAGACCACACTACCAAGACATGGAGTCAAAGCATCTCTACCTAATGCATAGAAACAGACACAGGGAGGCTGCCAAAAAGAGGTGACAGAAACATGGCCCAAATGAAAGAACAGATCCAAATCCAGAAAAAAAGCTAGATATAATGGAGAAAAGCAATCTATCAGATGCAGAGTTCAAAACACTAGTTATAAGGATGCTCAAGGAAATTAATGAAGACTTCAACAGCATAAAAAACACCCAGTCAGAAATTAAGGATACACTAATTGAAATAAAGAAGAATTTATAGGGAATCAACAGTAAAGTGAATGAAGCTAAGAATCAAATGAATGACTTTGAACATAAGGATGCAAAAACAACCATGCAGAACAACAAAAAGAAAAAAGAATAAAAAAAATGAGGATAGTATGGACAGCCTCTGTGACAACTTCAGCAGGTCAACATTTGCCTCATAGGGATGTCAGAAGGAGAATGGTAAGAGTAAGAAACTGGAAATCTATTTGAAAAAGTAATGAATGAAAGCTTCCTTAATTTGGTGAAGGAAATAGACATGCAAGTCCAGGAAGCACAGAGTCCCAAACAAGATGAATGCAAAGAGGCCAACTCCAAGATGCATCATAATTAACATGTCAAAGGTTAAAGATAAAGAAAGAATCATAAAAGCCGCAAGAGAAAAGAAGTTAGTTACCTACAAGGGAGTTCCCATCAGACTATCAGCTGACTTCTCAAAACAAACTTTGCAGGCTAGAAGGGATGGACAAGAAATATTCAAAGTCATGAAAAGCAGGGAGCTACAGCCAAGACTGTTCTACCCAGCAAAGCTATCATTTAGAATCAAAGGGCAGATAAAGAGCTTCCCAAAGAAGAAAAAACCTGAAGGAGTTCAACATCACCAAACCATTATTATATGAAATGTTAAAGGGACTTACTAAGAAAAAGAAGATCAAAACTATGAAGAAGAAAATTGCAAAAAAAATACATACCTATCAACAACTGAATCTAAAAAACAAACTAAGCAAACAAGAAGAACAGAGACAGAATCATGGATACTGAGAACATTTTGATGGTTGCCAGATGGGAGTGGGGTGGGGGAGAATGGGTGAAGAGGTGAGGAGATTAAGTACAGAATAGCCATGGGGATGTAAAGTACAGTACAGGAAATGGAGTAGTCAAAGAACTTATAGGGGTGACCCAGGGACATGAAGAGCGGGGGAGTGGAGGTTGCTGAGTGGAGGGGGGCAAAGGGGGAAAATCAAGACAACTGTAATAGCATAATTAATACAATATAATTTTTAAAAAAGAAACTAAGGTGCAACAGAGTTAGCTCTCCTCCAGACCTTCTTCTAGACTTAACAAAGTGTTTGTGTATAAGAGGGAAAATGTTTTGCTTGTCTGGCAGGAAATAGTATATTTGTTCTTGGGCTATTACTAAATTTTAGATAACTGAAATATTATTTTTCTGTTGGAATGGAATATATTACCAAATGGAGACTTTTCTGGGGGTGGGGGGCAGAATAATGGAAACCTATACCATGAAGGTGGATTTGAGTACATCTAGATAAGATGTCACCAGGAAATGGGACCCTGGTGAGATCTCCTTGAACACATGATTTGTGCTTTAAACACAGGGATTGGAGCAGTAGTTTCTTGGTGCTTTAAGGACAGGACACAAAAGTTTTAAGTGGAGCTGGTGGATCTTACCCTTCTTGGGTGTCCTCCCAAAATAACCATATTCCTTTTGGCTTCAGAGGCGGTTCAGCAAAATTGAATACATTCATTAAATTGGAAATTAATTATACTAAGATGTATCTTATGTGAGAGGATGATCCCTTCTTGACCAACAACTCTTATTAAGCATCTGCCTGAGGCTACCATATCCAGGAAAATGTGCTGACTTCTTACAAAGAGAATGATTATCTCCTTTCTTTATTGCTGCATTCTTTTCAATGTTTCCCATCGTGGATCAGGATTTAACTCAATGTGTCCTTCACAGTTGCCCAGTTTAGTGAAAATAAATGTGTTAGAGTTATATTCCTCTTGAGTCTCTCAACTAAGATAGAATGCAATGTCTTGGATAAGTTAGAGTGGTGTGGGTAAAGTCTAGGGGAGCGAGAGAGGAACTAAACAGAACCTACAAGCTTGGCACTAACCTTGATTCCCAAGGCAAGTGACATATGGGATAAATATGGGCAATCAAAGAGCAATGACAATTTCTCTGGAAAGACTCCATCAAGTGGTGTTCCTATTCCAAATTCTGGCTTATTTATGTGTAACGGTTGCTTGATTGGCTTAAATGGGGAACTAACTTGGCAGCAGAAGGAAGAGAGATGGGACATAGTGCTTGCTCCATAATAGTTACTAATATACTACCTTGTCCGCTAATAAAAATAAAACAATCCCTAGTGACTGGGCTTAAAAGGGAAAAAGGTTTTGTTTTTCAGTCATTTTTCTGGAACAGGATGAAGTGGAGCCTTTTTGCAATGTTTCCTACAGTCCTGGGCAAAAACTTTCTCCCCGGGCTTCTCTGCTTCTTCTGAGTAAGAAGAAAACAAACCAGGGCACAACATAGGTTAGCAAGTTTGAATGAAATATAATTTTGGTGGTGAAATATGTACTCTAAAGTGTTAGGGGCCATGGCCAAAAGAAAAAAAGTGGGATAACATTTATTTTAGGGATTTGAAGCTTGTGAGAGATAAAGCAGATAACATCGACCCTAATCGCTCCTCAACATGCGCACACACACAGGCTTAGAGACAAGCGGCAACGCCACCCTGCAGACCTGGACTGTCTCGTCAGCCTTCAGAGTTTCCTGGGAGTGAAGAATTTTGGCTTTCATAGGTGTTCGTGCTATGCTCAGTCTTACAGACCCCAGCTTTGTAAGGTTTTATCACTTCCATAAATTACCCAGTATTTATGTTGCTTTTCTTTTCCCCATGTTGAATACTTCCTGTTGAATTATCTGACTGCTTCCATCAGGGCTATGCTCTATGGGATCATTAAAATGATCTGGCACCATGCTTAGTGAATATGACAAACTCATTCAGACCCTCCCACCACGTATAAAATCTTGAACACATGCATGGCAATCTTTCTTTGCTAGCCTTCTTCTTCACCCTCCTTCTCAATGCTTAGCAAAAAGAAAGTGCCAGAACACTTAGCATGAAAGATGTTATTAATCAGAATAGAGTTAAAGAACAGCAACTTACTCTTAAACTATTTCTTACTGATGGACTACCGAGATGAGCACATTGGCTCCTGCAGAGGTTCCCCAAAGCTCTCAGGAAAGCACAGTGCTCGGAGCTGCAGAACACCGGCTCCGATAAATTACCATTGCCACTGTCCTTGCTAGTAAGCGGCTCTGTTTAGAGTGGCCTATTGGGTACTGTGGGGGTAAAAACAATGAACTCCACTGTGCTGGAACAATACTGAGAGCTAGTAACAAACAGTGGGTTCCAAGTCAGGGCCCGTTCCTGCTTATTGATTTCCTGAGCTCTCCAGTTCCCTGGTCAGCTTCTTTTGAACACATTCCCATAACTTTTTATTTTTAAAAGATGGAAATGTTAGTGGGAAAAATCCACTCCATTGTAAGGGACATGTTATCTGAGAGCATGGCTTTCCACACCACCATCTAATAAGTGTTAGCAGCTGTTTGCACAATGACTTTTATTAAAACAAAAGAAACTCTATCCACACAAAGACAAGTAACGCAGCTGCTTCCATGAAGCATCATAAGACAAATCCCGACAAAATGACGCTTCTGTGTTTTGTCAGAATCAAGGAGACATGTCTGTAGGTCTGAGCAGAAGCAAAGATGGGGCCATGGCTATGCTCCGACAGGGACTTCCTAGAGGGTAACAGAGCTGGTGAGGGTCCAGTTACTACCCAGTTTTCCCAGGCAGATACTTAGCACCAGGTCTTTGCTGTTTCTTTACATAACATCTTCCAATAGCAGCCTTTGAAACAGACATCTCAACCATAAATCTCCACCTGCTACATCCCAGGAGCAAGCAGCTCTGGCTCAGTATTTGTTTGTCTAAAGCTGGCCCCTACCTGTGTGTTATTAAAATGCTATGAGAAAGTCAACAGCAGTGTGTTTAAAAGTGTCCCGCTTCTGAGTTGGGGAGAGGGTGCTGCCTGCCACTGCCCTTTGTCCTTCCACAGGAAAAGAGTTTGGTTTTCTATGTGGAACCTAGTGAGCTCCAATAAGGTCAGAGGTACCGGTGAAGCTGGACTGCCACTTCCTGAGCAACGGTACTATCTTCCTCAGGAAGCAGGAATCTTTTGTTTGTTGTTATGATTTTGTTTGATTTTTGTTTTTAGGGCCTTGATTTGCTTGGCAGACCAGATGCTGAAAATGATGTGAGTAGAATCACAGCTTTGAAACGTGGGCAGCCTCAATGCCTCCTTGTACACAAGAGTCAAGCTAGTTACCCCTCACTGACTTGGAGGGATAGTTCCTGCTGTCGCACTGGAGCTGTGGCATTCACTCATTCACTGTGGCCGCAGAATGAGCAGGGAAAGAAAGCCCACCGTGTGCCTTGTGGGGCAAGTTTTTGAGAAGAAATTATAATCCCTGTCATTTCCCCTCCCCCATCTCACATTACTGTTTAACTCTTCAAAAAGTAATTTTGATTCTGGCAATAGTCACAGCTGTTTTGTTGTTACCACGATCATTGAATTATAAACCGTATAAATTGTCCCATGCCCAGAAACCTAATGATAAAGGGATTTTACTAGGAAAGCACAGGTGGTTCTTTTATTTTGTGAAGATGGCCTATGTCCACACATGCACACAAAAGTCACAGCTGCGCTTAACATGGAGTAACAGGCAGTCTTTGTGGCGGTGGTTGTCGTTAATGAAGTGTGCCCTACGAACAGTCCTCGGGGAGCTGGGGGGCTTTATAAGCTAAACAACTGCCTGTGTTTGGTCCTATTTGCCACTGACACGGTGACCCAACAAAACACAATTGGATATATAATAAAGTGAGGATTATTAAAAGAAAGAAACAAAGAAACACCTTATGGATCCCTTCAGACCCATAAGAAATCAGTGTCTCAAAATATTTCCTCTGTCTCATTATATCTCAAAGTAAGACATCAATGGCATTTAAGAAAAAAAACACTCAAAATCAAGGGAATATGGAGAATAAATCACCTGTCCAAGGTCATGCAGCTTATCAATAACCATCCCAACTATTGTTTCCTGGTCTCTAACCTACCAGCTCAGGGCTGGGGAAAGTTCCCCCTGAATAAACTAGAATTCTATGAGCATGTGGAAAAACCCCCAGAAGAATGACTCATTAACTTATCAATTTAAATATTAAAATTTGTAAGTCAAGTCTTAAGACTAATAACTCTACCATTCCTAAATGTTACTGATGAACAGAGATTGGTGACCTTGTTCCCGCAATAGATTTGAGATCACTCTCCCAAAATTCAGCTCTCAGGAAAAATGAAAGACTAATCAGGATGGAAACACTTGTGTTGGTCAGCAATTGTGGCCAAGGAAAGAACTGGGGAACCATGTCAGAGTGGCCAGTGAAACTAAGATAATGAAATATAGGGGATCAGACTATTAAACAGACCATATGGCTAAAATAGTTTCTTCACAAATGCTTGCAACTACTTTAAATCCTCTTCTTCCCTGTGGCCGAGGTCGAGAGTGGACCTGCTGGGATGCCCCTTTTGCTCCCGTCAGGGTTTGTAAAGATCAGAAAACAACATGGAGAGGAAGCTCTGTGTGATTTACTTTAATTGAGCGGAAGAAAGTAGGAATGGGGATGTGAGTGAAAGATGCTGCAAGTATATATTCATTTAAGGGCACATTTTGGTCCCTTAGACACGGGCCGCTGAGGGGAGAACCAGTCTCAATAACGGCTATAGGGTAGTTATTTTTTTTAAATTTCTTCTCTTTGATGAAATTCCCAATGATAATTTCTACTAGGATTCATGTTTATTCATTTGATAAATATTTTCTGAGTACCTATTCAGTGCCCGGCACTGTTGTGAATACTGGGATGTGCAGGTATGATAGGAGGGGTAGGCAGAGACAGATAATAAACGTGTAAACCAATGATCAGTCTTTGAGGTGGGGAATGATCTGTGACCCTGCCCACACAAAGATCTAAAATAATTCAGAATCTAGGGATAAAAAATTAAAAAAATAAAAAATTCAGAATTTAGAATTATAAAGGGACTTCAGAGATGATATCTTATCTGCATTTCATCATATTCTAATTGAATAAGTTCTGTAGCAAGCTCTATTTTGTAGATTTGAGGGTAGACATTTAGCATAATTAAGTAACTTGGCCAAATCCATTTTAACAGTAGATGGGGAAGCCAGGGTTTGAAATCAGAACATTTGTCTTCAAAATCCCCTCTCTTTCATTGTAACATATCACCATAAATTGTGTTTAAAACATGAGCACTTAGGTAGGGTTTCCAAATTCATTATTGAACCATTCTCCAAATTCATGTACTTAACCCTCTCGCCCTTACTGCTCACTTACAGCTCTGCAAATTTCACGTTTAACTGTAGTTTTCAAATCTGACTATGGAGAACTAGGAGGGCCAGTGTCAGACTCTTTGAGCTTAAGAGTAAGTCCTATCACTCTTGAGGCAGCAATTTTCTGAGCAGGTCACTCCAACCTCTAGGTACAGTAACTTGCAGGGTTCCATAGGGTAGGTGGCAATGCATGGCACATGCATGACATTTACATATGCAGCCTCTGAGGAGACACTGCTTTTTTCTGCCTCTGTTGGCTTATCAGTAAGAAGGGAATGATTAAGGGAAGTGTTAATTTACCTTATTTCGCTCTTGGGGTTGTCATAAGAATCACATGTTGTAACAGATGTGGGATGGCTGTGTGACGGGTAGTAGAGTACAGTTGTCACTAAAGAAACCTTACACAACAGATGTCTGATGGAAGATGAGGCACTGGACCAGGCTTCCTGTTATTTCCACTCATGAAGAGGATTCAAGTGCTCTGCTGAACTTTCTGGTCAATGCCATGGTATGAACAGAATGCTGGCTAACAGACGTGGTGGTCTGCTTCCTAGGTTTTCATGCTCAGAGGCCTTTGAAGCACACCTTTAGGGGGCTATTTGTCGAGCCCAGTAACTAGCTATCATTCAGAATCACTCAGAAAGAAGCCTACTTCAGCATATTTTGATAAGCGCCTACCTCAGATGGAATATGTCCATGTGTTTGCACAAGAGCACTGCTCCCTTGTTGGACCAATAGCCTCAACTCTCTCCTTGCCTGCTCCCAGCCCTTGCCCATCCTCTTCCCACCACCCCTCCCTGCCCTCACCCCACCCCCTCAAGAGGAGACCTTGCTTTTTGTTCCTGGAGAAATTCTAATCTGTTACATTTCCAGCTTGGATACAACAATCTTCCCATGTCTTCTTTCTTGTTTTTATTAAATTCTTAGTCAATGCCTTCCTTCAATTTTAAAAAATTTATTACTCCTACAGATTTTATTTGTCCTTAACACTATCATATAAAAAATTAACTTTGCTATTGCATTATTCAATGCTTCAAAGCAGCCAAGTGTCTGGGGAGAGAGGAGTCCACAGGACCACTGGCTTTGACAAAGTCACGGGCTTGCTCCAAGCAGGACCTGCAGCACAGCACGTAGCCTGCCCGCCCTGCAGTCCCGCCTCCTTCCTGTGCCCAGCCGAGGCTCTGGCTCAGACCTACGGACTCTGGGTCACAGCTCCCAAGATCTCAACAGGGAGCTCTTAGCGGAAGTCCATCCTTTAAGAAGTTCTTCCCAGTGAGGAAAGCCGGCTCTGTCAGGTCAGTGCTCCAAACATTTACTAGCTGCCTATTATAGGACTTAGTTAAGTTTTAGCAATTCTCTAGGCCTCTAGACATTCATAACACTCAAGCACATTACTTAACTCTATTCAGTAATAGGTTTTGTGTTTATTTTAATTAATATTCCATTCATTTTTAATGTTTTAACAATTCCTTTTCAAAGGCTATGGGAAATACAGGCATCAGTGGGCCAATTCTACATGTAGCCTAAAATGAGACAGCCTCACATGCTTTTCCATATGGCATCTCATGCTCAGCTCTGTAATATGGGGTAAGTTACTTACTCCACGTGTACAAGGGGGATGGGGGTAATAGTACCTGGCTTTCTCCAAAGGAGTCTCTTTAACATTATAAAATGTCTCCCATCTTTCAGTGTCAGTTCTGTTCCTGTGGACCATCTAACATGCAGTCCCACTAAAAACCAGACATTTGAAATGGCATTTTTGAGACTTGTGGCTGAGAACTGCCTATGACCATATATGAGCTTCAAGGTTTTAAAGTCAGAAATCTAAGTCCAGCTGTACTAAGTACTTGAACACATTCAGATTTCTTTTGGACAAAAAAAAAAACTGTTGATTTTATCACTGCGCAGATGGAAAAGAGATATACATATCAAGCCTGCATATTCTCACACCATCCCAAGTACATTTATCTCCTGGGATTGGAAATATATACATCTCTTCATTAATCAACCACATGAATACTGACTTCTAACCTAGAAGTCAACTCTGCATGTCTTTGTGTAATACTTGTAAGTGCTGACATCTGAGATTGGAGACGGACCACCTAAAGTATGTGAGAACTAAACATTCTTCAGGTTGCTGTGGTGGCCATCCTTTGAGATGGCCCCCAGTGATCCCTGGCACTTTCTGTCCACATCTTTGTGTAGCAGGGTCGGTCGGTGTGACCAACAGAATATGGTAGAAATGATATGTCATCTCTGAGACGGGATTCAAAGTCACTGCAGCTTCTGTTTTGGTTGCTCTCTGGTTCCCTCACATGTGCTGTGCCCCAACCTTTCCCTTGGGCTGCACTCTCTGGAAAAAGCCAAGACATGCCGAGCCCCTGGGGAGTCTATGTGGCAGAAAGTGAAGTGTTCTGCCAACAGCTGTGTGAGTGAGCTTGGCAGTGGATGGTCCAGGCCCAGTCCAATCTGCAGAGACTGTGGCACTGGCCAATGGCTTGACTGAACCTCGGGAGAGGCCCCAGCCAGCCCCCAAGCCCAAACAGATCTGAGGAACTGGGAGATGAACGTTTGCCAGATTAAGCAGCAATGTTTTAGGGTAATTTGCTATGTTGCGCAAAAATGGATAACTAATAGTTACTTAAATTCTAACGTTGTTTCACATCAGCTCATTAGGAAACAGCTTTAAAGAACTATTAAAATAGTGGCTTTATTTGGTTAACAGATTATTGCCTTACTTTTAGCATTCATAAAGGGCAGATTTAGAAGGCCAATTTGCAGAATCCTTCTCCGTGTTTCATAGACTGTAATGAAGAGCACTGTCCACAGTGTCACCTGTGCCCTATTTCTCACAGAGTTCAATAACAACAGCACAGCACTGGCTGGTGATTTGTGTGTTTTCTTTAACCGACTTGGGGAACTATATAAACTGATATACTTCCCTTTTCACTTGCTGCCAAAGGGAATAAAACTTAGTACTAAATTAAAGATCTAATTCGTGCCAGGTAACCATTTTCTGTTTGTTTGTTTGTTTTTAAGAGATGTCTCATCGCCTTTTATTTTTCATTATCTTTTTTGAAAATTAATATTCTTAGCCTTATAAACTAACTAAAGTCCTTTTTGGAAATAATTTAAATTTAATTCAAGATATCATGAGTTTGTGAGTGTCTATCCTGTGCCAAGCTCTAGAAATATAAGATGAATAAGACAAGCTGTATGGAGAAGCAACCATAAAACCAGGTGACAGGCACGATCTTCAGAGAGTAAATAAAGCAGCATACGAGTGCTAGTGAGAGCACATGACTTCTGACTTGAGGCCAAAAGTGGAGCTGGGCCTGAGGAAAAGGACAGGCTTGCTCTGGGTCTCAGGGAAAGTAAGAGTCACCGAGGAGATGGTGACAAGTTAGTGTGGCTGAAGTGGGGAGTGGAGCAGAGGTGGACGTGTGTGGGGTACAAACCACAAACAACTAATGCGCTTCTGAGTATCTGAAACACACTTTATGTGAAGAGACTGTGACACAATAAAGGCTATTTTTCCACACTAGTACCGACCAGATTAATAAATAGCTAACCTACCACGGAATAATAAAGCAATTTAATAAGTTTACAACACTCCCACTCAGCTGTGATACTGCTGAACTCTTGCAAAACTAGAAAGATGAATAATTCAGAATTGGAAGCGTGTCCAATTCTTATGAATTACTGACAAGGGCTGTCAAGTTTCCAACAAGGGCCCACCTGGTTGAAACAGAAGTTAGAGAGAGTTCTGGAGTCTCTGCTTCCAAAGAAACAATTAAATCTCACAAAGACACCAATGCCCCAATACAAATCAAAAATGAAAAACTCTTTTCTGCTTGTCTAAACCACACTGGAACCCACTGAGTTCGTATTTCCCACAGTTGGTGACGTGTTTTCTTTACAGGACCCGGGATGGGGTACACATCCCTTGGAGTGTGTCAGAGGAGCAGGATCAGTGTTCTGGCCTCAGTGAGGTAAAGGGGAACTTACAGGCTGAAACCATTCAGCAGCTAACCAGCACCTTACATATTTATTAGGACTGCATGGTGACTTATTGGATGGCACTCCACAGAAGTTCTGACTTGTTCAGACTGGTGAGGTGCTGCAAGGCCACGCCTTACTGTGAGGGCCCAAGCCGTCTGCGGAAACGAGGCGAATGGTAACACTACCACAGGAGCGAGCCACTGCGGGTGCTGGCTCAGGCTCAGGGACACCAGGAGAACCAAGTTTTCCTGGTTATTTTTGTTTGTTTATTAAGAGACACTGAAAAGCTTAACTATTATGTGAAATTGGCTGAATTTTAAATGTTGGAAACTAAGAGAGTTAAACATTGTGTGGAATAAACAAAACGCGTCTGCAGATGGGCTCTGGCTGGTGGAGCACATGTTTGTAACTTCAGCTTTAGGCAATCGTGTCAGCAGATATTATCTTTGGCACATATCAAAGGCATTGTACAGAAACCACTTTTAAGACCTCTATTTGTTCTCGATGCCTTGATGACATCCTTGAGTGCTGACAGGTGTGCAGAGCAGGAAAGTCAATTTAAGTGCTCCTAGCAACCAGTAGAACGAAACTAATGAAGAATTCCCTCTGTATTAGTGTATATGAATTTATAATTAAACTATACCAACTTTTAAAACACATAGATAGCTGAATTCAAAATAAAGAAATGGAAATCCCCAGGAGTAAGAAACAAAGGAAAAATTCAAAGCAAGAATGAGAAGTTCCACTTGATGTTATTAAAAACAAAACACCTCACAAGATGACTTTGTGTGCTTCCCTTAACTGACCTGAAGAACAACGTAAGCCTATATTCCTCCCCTTTTATTCTAACTTTCTTTCACAAATAAAGTAAAATAGAATATATACATAATATAAAGAAAATAATCATTATGAGGGAAAAGCAAGAAATACAAAATAGAAAAGGGAGAACTTATGCACAAGAAATAGAAAGAACAGCACAATCTGAAAGACTCTTTAAAACAGCTACACTTAAAATGGTTAGTGATAGTTTGAGAAGAGATATCAGACATAATTGTAGAACAGCTTTGACTTAAAAAAGAAACAAACTGCCCTGGCTGATGTGGCTCAGTGGATTGAATGCCGGCCCATAAACCAAAGGGTCGCTGGTTTGATTCCCAGTCAGGGCACATGCTTGGATTGCAGGTCAGGTCCCCAGTGAGGAAACCACACTTTGATGTTTCTCTCCCTCCCTTTCTCCCTCCCTTTCCCTTTGTCTGAAAGTAAACAAATAAAATCTTTTTAAAAATTAAAAAAGAAGCAAACCAAAATCTAGAAAATAAGCCATAAGCAATAAAATGAAAGCTCAGTTGGCCAGACCAAAAGAGAATTAGCAGTGTGGGACCTGAGCAAACCACCATGACACAGGGAAAGACAGGAAAAGTATAAATGAATGTTAAGAGACAAGCAGAATAAATTCAAAAGCTCCAACACAGAGCCAGTAGCAGTTTTAGAAGAAACTAGAGAAATGAGGGAGAGACAGTACTAAGAAATTTTTGTAGAATTGAAGAATCATATCAAGCCCTGAGTGGAATAAAGTAAAATTAATAAACACGTAGGCTTGTAATAAAACTGCACAATTAGAAGATATGAAAAAATCAACCAAAGACTGCTTAGTTTAAAAATGAATAACAATCACAGAGCATATTTTTAATCAATAGCAATAAAATGCTGAACAATTTTCTAATGAAGTTCTGAGGGAGAATATTTGTCAATTTTGAATTCTATAGACAGATAAGTTATTATTCAAAAATGAGAACACAATAAATAAATTTTGAGCCAAAGACTCATAGTTTACTGATAAATTAATACTACTAAGATAATTTACTAACCACATACCATTAGTAAAATATCACTAAAGAAAAAGCTTCAGAAAAAAATAAAAGTAGACATAGAGGAAAGAGTGAGGTCATGAAGCAATGTTAAACAAAGAAACTATGGAACATGCAGATAAATCAAAATAAGCACTAATTGTAAAATTAATAATGATTATTGAATGATTAAAATGAGGTGCACCTAAAAACCATGCAATTAATGATATGAGTGATGGAGTAGTGAAAAGAGATAAAGCATTTTAATTCTCAGGGTTATGCAGAATGATTGATGCTAGAAATATTTATTTCAGACATTGTTAAACATGTATGCTGAGTGAATTATGTTTTGAAAATTTAAGGATCATGACTAAAATAATAAAAGGGATTAAAATGAATCAGCCCACTGAATTAGAACAACAACAGCAAAGAGACACAGAGAACTCAAATGCAAATGAAAGAGGGAAGGAGAAAACAAGAATCACAGAAAAGCATTTACAATGAAAACACAGAAGGTAGGGGCGTGTGTGTGTGATCAGAGATGAAGGTAAAGTTACCTTTCATCCTAGTCCACTATTTTAATGCATATTATGTATATAATATATGTAATACATATATAATATATTTTCTAAACATGCATTATCTATTACATATTTTATAATCTATACATATATACATATAAAATTCTTGCATAAGTATAAAGAGATATATACAAAGATATTCATGTGGCATTTTTATAACAGTGAAGAAATGGCAACAACTTAAATGTTCATCAATAAGAAAATGTCCCAATCACTTGTGATATAGTCATATAAAAGAATATTACACAGCAGTTAATATTAATTGATTAAATCTAGGATTACTGATGTGGGTAAGTTATAAAAAACAATGGAGAAATAGAAAATGCAAGTTATTAAAAAATAACATAGCAGACATCATGAGTGGCCACCTAAAAGACATTAAAAACCTCCCTTTCTCCCCAGTGACTTTCTCTATTAAGGAAGCTGAAAAGCTAAAATATTCAGTATCTTGCCCTCTCTTGCAGGAAGTGGGCATCAGTTCTACCCAGTAAGATGTAGTGAAATCCTTTGGGTGTCTTTCCCTTCCCAAATAAAAAGACAAAATTTAACAAGGAAAAGGCTTTTGATGTTACCTTCTCTCTTTGCCCTCCCTGCAATGTGAACCTCTGATTTCATAGCCAACTTGCAATGAGCAAGTGCAAATCCACACAGTCAGGGGAACAGGATGACAGGCTGCTGCTGTCTTTTATGGTGGCATCCCTGAGGCACTGAACCACCTTTCCCGAGACGTCTTGTTATGTGAGACAAATACACTCTTAATTATTTAATACCCTGTGGAGGGTTTTTCTGATAGTTGTAGCTGAATACAATCAAATAGAAAAAAATAAGTGCTGTATATTTTTATGTAATTTTTTTAAAAACACAGATATGGGGTATGTATTGTTTGTGGGCACACACAGACTGAGCATGTTTAAAAATGGTCGGGTAGGATATGCATTGCCTTCATTCAGGACAGCGGTTACCTTCAGGGAGAAGGGGGCTGGGGAAGGAAGGAAAGGGAAGGGGACAGAACTCCAACAGTTGTTGCATTTTTTATTCCTTTAAAAAGAGTTCTGAAGTAATATCAACCTTTTTCAAAAATCTAGGTATGGCTACTTTTTCTGTATACCTGTAGATAGCTGTATCACTTTAAAAGTCTTCTCTAGAATAAAAAGTTTGTAAAGTTATGTAAGCTTTCCAGTTATCTATGATGGACCAGGGTTTGGAGTGTGCTTTGTGGATGGAGTTCTACAACTCCTTTATCGGATCAGTTTCCCCACTGGCTGAGTTAAAGTGGGTGCAGGTCTATTGGTGCTGACAGTTCTACATGCAGATCAGCTGCAACTGTAGAAGACCTAAGAGAACAGACATTTGGGAAACTTTCACATTGCAACAGGGTAAGTAAACAACAATGCAGGAGAGCATTCTGAGAACTTAGATGCCTGCATCTAAAGAAGCCAGCAAGAAAACATGACGTTTGGCAGTTGCTCTTGCTGAGGGTGAAGATGGGAGAACAGCAGCCAATCTGCTTAACAGTAGACCAGCTTAGAATCAATATTTTTTTCAGCTACATCTAAAACTTGTCTCACAAGTGAATATTTGGTCAGTAAGTCAGCAATGCTTAGTTACTAAATTTTAACAAAATTTTGCCTGAATGAGATATGCATTCTCATGGGAAAAAAATTAAAAATGTCAGAGTGTAGAAGGTATAAAGTGAAAAAGTGACTCTTTTCCACCCTCTTCAGTCCCCAAATTCCACTCCCATGGGTACTACTACTATTCTTATGCTTCTAGAGCTTTTATGCATAGATTAGTAAATATACACTCTCTTTTTAAAAACAAATATGAGATAATACCATACATAGTATTCAGTGAATTGCTTTTTAAATTGTCACATATTGAATATTTTTCCAAAGCAGTTCACATAGAATTATCTCTTTCTTTTTGAACAATTGAAAATGTTATATGAAGTGATCACATTTATTAAACTGATTCCATATTCATGGACATTGAGGTTGCTTTTAATTTATTGTTTTTATAAACAAAGTTGTAATAAATATCATTATAATCCATCTTTCCCTTACAGATTTTTAAAATCACTTATATCATATTCAAAATTTCCACATGTGTGTGTTGGGATTTTTTTCTGACTCTGGTCTTCCACAAAGCTGCCAGCCTTTTCCTTTATAAGTGCCGGACTTGAATGGCTGGAGCTTCATAATACATTTTAATACCTGATAGAACTCATGTCCCAGCGTTACAAAAGCTTTCAGAATGTTCCTTGCTATTCTTGAGTGTTTATTTTTCCAGATAAACTTTAGCACCATATTGTTAAGTTTAAAATATCTGATATGTTTCTCTGAACAGCCAGACATTTCCAAACAGCCCACCTTGGGAGGACTAACTCTAGTGAGAAATTGGACCAGGGCTGTTTTGGGCTGGAGACAAAGAGCAGAGAGGAGGAACGGGGGGAGCAGAACTGAAGTGGGTTAACTGAAAGTTCATATAATGAACTGTGAGAACCCCCATATCCCTTCCCATACAGAGCTCCCAGAATCAACCTGCATGTCCTACTAAAGGAATGATTTGGAGAAACTGACTAGTCAAAGATACTTAAATTTGGAGGTATCCCCAATGTAAGGCCAGCTTCCCCAATTACCCTGAAAGGAGGCTCACCAGTTGACAAGCCCAGTCCTTGCCCCACCCCAAATCCAGTGCCTAATTAAAACTTTTTCTTACTCCTTAATGTAAATATTCAGTCAAGCCTCTCTAGAGAGGTGAGGGAAAACGAAGAACAAAACAGAAAGAACGGGAAGTAAGAATTTTCAGATAACAGACACAATTTAAGCACTAAAAAAATCTTTTAAAACCGAACATCAATATTCTGAAGAAAAGATACTGCATTCATGAAACAAGGAGTCTAGAAACAGAAACAATCGGAAAACAAGAAAGGGCTTTAACAAATAAAAATAATACAAGGGTTAAAATAAAAATGTACAAATTAGAGCATAGAGTTGAACAACTTTTTCAGAAAATGTTTATGTTAATGACAGGTAGGTAGATATTTAATAAATATAGCTAAAGAGTAGAAAAGTAAAAGAGAGGGATGAGAAAATGAGAGGACCAGATTGGCAGGCCCAACCTCTCCATTAAATAAAATTATCAGAAAAATGGTGAAAGAAAATTACCCAAAGTGCAGGATATAAGTTTGTAAACTATAAGGCCAACTAATATGAAGCACAATGAGCATTATACTCAGACATATTATTGTGATATTAAAAAAAAGAATAAAAAGAAGAACTTAATTCTTTGAGAGACAAAAAGCAGAGTACAAATCCAGGGACAGAGGTCACACAGCCCTGGCTTTCTGAAAGCAGCCCCGGAAGCTGGAAGGGATATATGTGTCTTGAAAATTCTGAAGTAACATGATTTTTATCCTGAAGTTCTATAGTTTCATTTTAAGCATGAACAGAGAATAGGACCATGTTCACCATGCAATATCTCAAAATGACTGATCTTTATGTTCCCTTTTCAGAAACCTACCAAATAGTGTGCTCTGTGAAAATACAGGGCACAGGTAAAATAGGGAGTGGATGTGAACATGAGAATAGATACCTTGTTTAAGGGACTAAGTGTCAAGAGAGAAATAGGGGTGGGAACAGAGGCTTAAGACTCATTAACTATTAGGATCAGGAGAAAGAGATGCAACACAGCCTAGGGAGAGAGGTGGGTAGTGAGGTTAGTGCAGTGCTGGGAAGGGATGGAAGTGGAGAGCATCCTCCAAGAGAGGCGGTTAAACAGTTCTTGATGCTTCAGAGAAGAAAGTCCGGGTTCTCGAAAAGGGTAGTTTGAAAAGAGTAAAGGAATGGAGAAGCAGGTTTGTTTGAGTGAATGGAATAAAAGCCTGTTTATAGGAGTTTGGGAGGGGAACAAGAAAGCAAGGAAGAAAATTATGCATATACAATATACATGTGTGTATATATGTGTGTATGCATATATGTATATGTATGTATAAGTGTATGTATGTGTATGTGTATGTGTATATGTATATATAATGTCCCTACTCTCCCTAGGGACAAGCAAAGGCATTATTTAGGAAGGGGGAAATAAGGACATATCTAAAAGGAGGAATAAAGGAGATGACAGAGAAGAAGAAATACAATGTATTTAACAGAGGAAGAGATGGGTTTAGAAAGTCTTAAAAGGAACACAAAGATATGAGAATCCAAGTGAAGACATTGACTCCAACAAAGAAGAGAACCAATTTTTGAGACAAGTGAAAAGATTAAGAACAAAGGTAGGAACAATGACGTGTTATATTAAAGTCTGGTTGGTTGTATAATAGTTAATTTCTAAGCGATGACCTAGGTATTTTTATAAATCAATGTCTGGAGGATAAATTCAGAAGGAAGGTATTAGAACTGAAGAATCAGAAGTTTAAAGAGTAAGAAATAGATCTGAATTATGTTCAATGGGTGGAACCCCTGGGGCTTAGAAAGTGGTTCTTGAAAGCCAGATAGTTGCACCAAAAATCTTTTTGTCCCCAATAAAGGGACTTGGTGGTAGAAAAACAAGTTCACAAGAAATTTGTTCAACAAAATAATTTAGTCAAAAAAAGAATTGCTGAAAATAATGATCAAGAATACATGCTCCCTGCCCCATGAATAGGTAACCTGAGTACTCATTTAGTTGGTTTTATAATGTTTTGTTTTTAGATGTTTTTGTCAATTTTGAGAATATTTTTTCTTTTATCTTTCCTTTATTTTTTTTATTGTCTATTTTTACTCATTGTTACTGTTTGTATAGTAAAAATTTACCAAAACACACACATATTAAAATAAAACTAATAGTCAACAATAGATGATTGGTTAAATGCTGCCAAACCCTAGGTATGGTATGATATAATTTCTGAATAGGTGTATATGTATATATTGTGCATATGTATGAACAAAGAAATGGTACATGTGTAATGGTTTTTGTCTCTAAGTAGGGAGGATCATGGTTCTGATATGCTATTTCCCTCATGTATCTTCAATTTGTGATTTTATTCTAAAAATTTATAAATTATATTTAAAGATGAAAAGTAATAAAAACAAGAAAGAAAAATACTAAACTTTTTCATACTTGCATCTTTTGGATCTTTTTCTTTAATTTGTAAAGTCTGAGTTAATTCTTAGTTAAGTATGTGTACTCGGCTGTTCAGCCTGCTCTGTGTTCTCTTACACCTACCTCATGCCCTTTATACAAAAGGTTATAAAATCGTAACAGAGAAGCAAAATATTCATTTAAAACCAATTTTACCCTCAATTCATTAGACACACTTTTCCAAATGACTATTGGCAGGCCGAAGTCCTAGCTATTGAGCAATCATGTTTATTTTCTTCAAATTAATGAATTTTTTGGAATATTTAGTTCCCCTTGTATTTGGGGATGGGATGAGGGTAGGAGTGGAGAGCAAACAGCAGGGAAAAAAAGAGAGATGTTAAAAAAAGAGAGAAAGTATTATAAAACTGATCTGCTGCACTCCAAAAATCAAAATGATATGTGAAAAAGACATCAAATATTCATTTATAGAATGATTATTGATGGACCAATTTGTTTGCAGTTGATTGGTATCCAAAGTTCTTTTAAATTGGATCCTTTCCTGCAAGGTGACTAGGAAGTGTTCCAGGGCCTGGAGCATGATTGAGAAAACACACCGCATTGATTCAAAGCGGATCTTGGATGGACAATCAAGAGGTCAAGGACAATGATATTATAATGAAGCAATTGGAGATCAAAGTGATGGTACTTTTAAGTCATAACTTGGGGTCAATTTTCAATGCTAGCAGCATCTAAAAGACGGGTAATGGGTGCTCGGCTTGGCTCATGACAGTGTTCCAGCCTGTCCCCAGTGCGGTGGGTCACTGCAGAGTTGCACCTGTCCTGTCTCCATGCACAGAGAGTGATTACCACTGGAAATGTCAAGCTTGAAGAGAAGTAGATATCACTATAAACAGCAGAACAGCAGTTAAACTGCATTTTCAGCCTGCTTGCTTCAAAGTCTCAAACCCTGAACTCATGCGAATTTATGTAAGTGGAGCCCATTTAAATAGAATATTGTTTGCAAGGTAAAACCAAATCCTATACAATTATATTGCCTTCACAGCTTCTCTCACTCATGGGATAATCTTATGTCAATAAGCAAGGAGCTGGCCTGGCTTCCAGTCACCCTGACCTTCAGGGTAGCAGCCCGGGCTCTGACAGGTTTGCAAGAGGAACCTGGGGATTGGGATGCTAGACCACCAACGTAGATGCTCAACTGAAAGCAGAGATAAATAATTGCTTCTCTGAGGTGATTTCAAGTTTCCCCAACAGAACTGTGTATTTATCAAACCTCTGTTTCATAATATCCCTTTGTTTATAGCCAAACAGACCAAAATACCAGCAACTAGCCTGAACCAATTTGAAATTACCTCCATGGGAATTCCTAGGGGATTTGCACCAAGTAACATTTTCATACATCCCTGCAGGCAAATTCCGTGGCATCTCTCCCTGAAATGTCCCAGTCGGCCACACAGAGGGGACTACTGTGATTTCCGTTTGTATATTATACATAAACAAAAGGAATTACCTCAATAGCATCTTACTTAAAGAACTGCCTTAGAAACTTGAAGCACTTTAAGACAGCCAAATCAGACTGATATGGATTTTCTTCTTAAAGTAGAAAAATAAAGTAACACAGCATGAGCTGAAATATGTAACAAACAATTTGGAAAAAGCCACACTGATTGCAATAGTCTCCCAATAACATGCTGGCAGTATTCTCTTCTCAGTTTGATTCCTAGGCTCCGGGAAGTGCCGAAAGGTACAAATCGTTTTCTTAGGACAAGCAGCTCTTACTGGGATCAGATACCTCTCCTGGTATGCAGGTTAGGGTTTCACGATTAATGTCTAACTCAGGGGAGTCTGAGCTAGGCTAGTTTCATGGGGTTTTTTTCCTTTCTTCTTTTCAAAAAAACCGTTTAGAATTGAAAAATGTGAAAAAGAAATTCCAATTGGAATAACAAATGATTAATTTTGGGGCAGTTGTAGACAATAACTTACTGAAAAGAAAATTAAGTATAGCATCATGGAGAATTTGTGAAACATTCTGTAATTTTAATATGTTTGAAGCCCTGGCAACCAGAGTCTTCAGAATATGTGAAAACTTCTTAGATTTAGCAATTAGATTTTATAATCACTAATCTTCCATGGATATTTATTAAATGCTACTAAGCAGTAATAAGTAGTAAAGTAACAAGTAGTAGTAAGTCTGGCATCTGTGGTGACTTTATGAATTTTATTTTAACAATATCATCTGGGATTTGTTTTCATGTAAGGTATGATAGTAGACTTACAATGTTCCTTTTCTTTTGTCTTTTTATAATTGGCCAGCTAAATGGTCCAAATGCATCTCCTTTCTCATTTTTCACTGAATTATAATGCTACTTCCAACCTATAACACATGTACCTGCATGTCAACAGATGTGTGTCTGTTTATTTCTGGGTGTTCGATTTTGTTTATTTGCCCTATTTCTGTGCTTGTACCACATTGCAATAATTAGAATAATTATACCATTCTTTCTTTTTGAGGATTGCTTAAACAATATTTCAGATCATTTTTCTTCCATATGAAATTTAAATTATTTTATTGGATTTTAGAAAAAAAGACCATATCATTTTTGGGAACTGCGTTACATTTTAAAATTAATTTGGGGAGAATTAGCATTTTTGATATTGAGCTTTCCTGTTAGACTACAGTATCTCTCTGCCCATGGGTCCTGAGCACACCCTCTGCTGTGCCTCCAGTAGCCCCCGCTGCAGAGCAGCAGTCAGTCACTTGAGTGAGCCTGGATCCTTCACTGTCTCCTTTGGAGGTCTCTGACCAGCCCCCTTATGAGTACACCATCTCTCAGCGTTCAGACTAGTATTTTCTGGGCTGTTTCCTGTTCCTGCTTTTCCTAGCTCTCTAAACAAGTCCCTTTACTCATTTGTGTCAGGCCTGTACCCATTCTGCTCCCTATACTTTCTCATACTTGCTGTGTATCATTTGCTAAGCCGTGTATGTACTTCTTTGATCAGTCTTTCCTCTCTTTTCTAATGAGCCACAGAGTACGCAGAGATGCCTCCAGCTTGGAGGAAAATAGACAGCAGAGCTTTCTTCAGATTCCAGGCCCTTGAATTCATATCCTCCAACAGACAATAGAGTTCATCTCACTGATTGCCTAATAAAACAGGAGACATTGCTCTCTGAATGTACTGTAATTGGATCTCTTTGCTCACATGGCATTCAAGAGGGACCAAGGACAATCTTTTTGTCTCTTTGCTAATATGAGAAAGATATAAATCATAGTTGGGAAACTGGAAACTTTCCACTCCCATGATAGAACTATCCATTCAGAACTTACGGGATCCTTTTATGTACTGAGAGTGGGTGGTTACTTGATGTTCCCCCTGATACTATCTGACTAATATGGCAATCACAGCATTTTAAAAGTCAATTGTGAGGCAAGACATTTGAAATAATAAAAAAATATAGTTTGTGAAAACTTAAGTCCGCATATTAAAATGACCACACGAGATAAGTCAGAATGAAGAATAATAGTAAAATAAGTGTAGCAGGCATCATTGTTGAGGTTTCATTATGTATTAGATTTTATAAATAACTTATCATTGTTGACTCTTACAACAGCTGCATGGAGTGTGTGTAATTACCCCCATTTTATGGATGAGGAAAACAGGTGCTCAGAGAGACTAGAGCCTCCCCTAAGGCCACATATGTGAGTGACGGAAGGAGGAGCTGAACTTTCCTCTCACTAAGTCTGTCTTCTTCTCAGTACATTGTTCTGCCTCCACTCACCGTGACCCAGCTACATAATTCTGAGAAGTTTAGAGAAGTTGCCTATCCAGTTTTATAATGTAAAACATCAAAAATGGCAAATTAGAAAGTGTTAAGAGACTTTTAGATACACAAAACTTTAGAATTGAAATTTTAGGAGGAGGAAAAATAACTATTTTAGCCTCCTCCTTCTCCCTTCCCACAATGAGTAATCTGGGACATTGAGTGAAGAGGCAAATCAGTAAAGGAATGGATCAAAAAACTGTGGTACATTTACACAACGGAATACTGTGCTGCAGAGAGAAAGAAGGAGCTCCTACCCCTTGCGACAGCATGGATGGAACTGGAGAGCATTATGCTAAGTGAAATAAGCCAGGTAGTTAAAGACAAATACCATATGATCTCACCTATAAGTGGAACCTAATAAACAAAACAAACGAGCAAGCAAAATAGAACTGGAGACATGGAAATAAAGCACAGACAGTGACCAGAGGGAGGGGGAGGGGGATAGCAGAGAAAAGAAGGGGAAGGTCTAGTCAAGGAACATATGTATAATGGACCCACAGACAAAGCCAACAGATGAGGGGACGACTGAATGTAGGAAGTGTGGGGTGGGTGGGGCAGGGGAGAGTAATGTGGGGAAAATGGGGACAACTGTAACTGAACAACAACAACAAAATAAAAATTTTAGTGTTCAAGTATAGTTGTCTGCATTTTCCCCTCAGAGATCCTCAAAATAAATAAATATAATACAAAATTTGGAAAAAATAAAGTAAAAACTAAAAAAGAAAAGAGGCAAGTAGTTCTATATGTCATCCAATATCTGAGGTTAATACCAGGTTATACATTAAATAGGGTTAAACCATATTTATTCTGCTTCAAAATGTTGAGAAAATTTCCCAGAGAATTTCAGGAATGCAAGGGACATTTATGGATCATCACCTCAAGCTGACTTTACAGCTATAAGTAATTGAGGTCCCGAGGTATGAGAGTTGACCCAGACATACAAGAGCTGGTCACTGGCAGAGCTGACGCAGCCTCAGTTTTACTAACTCCTGGCCCAGGAGGCTGACAACTCCTCCCCGCTTCTTCTCCCAAGGATGCTTAGTGACCTCTCCTAGGAAGCCTCTCCTAAATATGGATAAAGGAAAATCTTGTTGTTTGACGAGGTTAAGTAAGATGTCTAGTTTTTACTTATCTGTTACTTCAATCACTCCTTTTTGCTCATAAAGCAGATATTAGACAAATGCCTGCCTGCCTGAAAGTCGACCACGGTCTAATCAGAGAGAGCAATGAAACAACAGAGAAAGTCCAGTGTGGTAGAAAGAATGCCCGACAGAAAATGGGTGCCCAGAGGACGTGGAAGATAGTTGGGCTTTAGAAAGAATCTGGAGTGGTTCCAAGACAGGTTTTCTTGAGTTCTGTCTTGAGGGATGCCTAGTAGATGAAGGAAGAAATGGCATTTCAGGCAAAGGGACAAAATCTATCATCACATGAAGTCTGCATAGGAACATCAGATAATGTCATTTGATTAGGCAGGGGTCAGCAAACTACAGCCAGCCACTGCCTTAGTCCAGCCTACTACTTGTTCTTATAAATAAAGTTTTGTTGGAACACAGTCATGTTCATTTATTTACATAGTATATTTGCTCGCTTTTGTACTACGGTGACAGAATTAAGCGGTTACCACAGAGACCATATGGCTTGTAAAACCTAAAATATTTATCATCTGACAGTTTATAAAAAATGTTTGCAGAACCCAGAAGTAGGGTAGGTAGAAGCAGGGTGTGGATTACACACAGCTGGCCCGTGGGCTTCATCTGATGGCCATGTTTTATTTGGCCTGCATATTGTCCTTCTGTTTGTTTAAAAGAAAATGTGAAATATTTTCAACATTTAAAATTTAAGAGATTTTATATAACAAAAAATACAGAATCCTAGCTGCTCTCGACAAAGCAGAAGTTCCATTAATTTTTGAATCTACTTTTTCTCATGGCAAGAATTAGAACTGAGTAACAGCATTCCTCTTCAAAAGACCATGAGATCTTCACATTCCCATTGTTCTTCCACTCCCAGCCCACCTTCCTCATCTGTCTACCACAGCCCTTAGGGATCTAAGTTTACAAATCCCAGATGGAGTTGGAGGTAAAGAAAGTAGTAATTCAATGATAGGCTAGGAATGCCTTGCTAAGGAGTTCAGACTTAATCCTGAGGTGCCAGGGAGTTGCTGGAGGGGCTGAAACAGCCCACTGACTCAATGAGACTGGCCTCTTGAAGAACAAGATGGATGACAGCATGAAGAATGGGCTAATAGAGATGGAAACCAGTGGCTGTGAGAGCAGGTAAGAGGCTTTTGGAGAAACCCAGGACAGGTTTGAGGGCGGCCTTAATTTAGTGTGAGAAGGTGAAGAGGAAATGGATATTAGGAATATTTGCATGACAGTCAAGATCACAGTTGGGACAGAGATACAAGTAGGAGATATTAAATGGACAACTGCTTTTACTGGAATAATCTGGGGAAGAGCGTTAACATCTACCATTTTCCAAACCCCCACTTGGGGACTCTCAGTAGAGTCCAAAGTCAGTCACTGTGGAGTCTGTTTTGTGTGGCTGACTGAGAGACCCAGTGTCAAGATAGTTTGTACATCAGGAGCTTTGAGAATGCAGTGGAGTAGAGAAGCTCTTTAGAGAAGTTCTTTATTTTTTTTCTTAGATTTTATTTATTTATTTTAGAAAAAGGGGAAGGGAGGGAGAAAGAGGGATAGAAACAGCAGTGTGTGAGAGAAACATCAGTTGCACCCTGTGTACCCCAACCAGGGACCGGGCCTGCAACCCACGTACGTGCCTTGACTGGAAACTGAACCAGCAACCTTTGGCTTTGTGGGAGAATGTTCAACCAATTAAGCCACACCTGCAGGGGCCAGAGATGCTTTTTAGAAGAAGCTATTAAAAAGGCATCTGGGGCCAGTGGCTATGGCCTTCCATAGTAGGTCGTTGTAGAACAACAGGATGATTGAAAGAAAAAAATTGTTTGTTGGAAGCCTTGGGATCCAGTGTGCACCCCAATTTGGAAAGTCTGATAGCTCTAGATAGACACAGACACCTCACGGGGGCTCAAAGACAGTACAGAATCCACATGCTTCTTCCCACTCTCTCCTAATTCTGTCTCCAAAACTAAGGTGGTTCCTGATGGTGGGGGAGAGGCTGCCTCAGAACCAACCTGGCACTATAACTGGAGACTTACCATCCTCCTCAGGCTCCCTAGATGCACAGGAGCTGGGCCACTGCTTACCTGGGAAGACCCTTATGAGTCTTACAATAAGAAGCTATTCTTATCCAATAGTAAGGAGTATCACCTTAAGAACTGAAATGTTATTTTCACTTATGAATGGAGAGATAATCACAAAATGGTTATTTATTTGAAGGGAAAAGAAAACAAGTAGATATTGGCCTCGTGTTCTCCAAATGGAGAATGAAAGACAGAGGATTTAGGCCATTTCTCCAAGCTGAGGAAGAATGGCAGTTTCCATAGAGCATCAAATCAAAAGGAATCAAACTGATACCATCAGTGTTTAGCTAAATATTTATAAAGGAAAGAGAGCAAAGGCAACTAGACATTGACTTTAATAAACTGGGAAGCATGAGTCTGTTTTCTAACTCAGCCAGGAAGCTGCAGCTTCACACCCCAGGGGCTTTCAGCATTTCTCTGCCAAGGGGAATAACACTCCTGCCTTCTCCCCTCTTGCACCAGATCATTGAGGGGCTGCAGGAGAAGGTGCTGGACCATAGAGGCCTGTCTGTCTAACTAAGGGGTACGGTCCCATCTGAAGACCATGAAAATTTGGGAAGTTGATTGATTGTTTTGAGAAAGCACCTGATCCATCCCAAACCCAAGTTTGTGTTTATAACCCCAGGGTAACAAAGGAGCTCTCTCTCTTGCTTGTGACTCACACTCAGTGCACACACCTGTTGTCACCATGGGCATGGAACTCTAGTAGCCACGTGGCTGTTGGCCATGTAACTCTACACACATGCTCCAGGAGGGAGCCTGTAATGGGTTGGAGCTGGAAATACATGCTAAGCTAGCCAGATGCTGGACTGGACTCAGCTTTAATATGGAGCATCAGCTCTGGGCAGTGGCCTTCATCCCGGCCCTACTGAAGGCAAGATCGAACTTTTTTTCCATAGTGAGGCAGAAGGAGAAACGACACTGGGAAATCAGGAGGGGAACGCCTTTAATTGTGCATCGCCAATAAACCATACCACAGAGCTGCATCCTCCAGTGCAGGTCTCATGACGTTCTCTTCTTTCAGGAGTCTCACTTCCACCAGTAACAAAACTATGACACCTGGCACTTTGAAGATTATGATAGGTTTCCCTACCATGTCCATCATAACAGTGAAAAGAATCTTACAGAAGAGAAAGAATTTTTCCTCAACAACCCACACAGCTTTATATAACTCATTCAGAAAAGTCACTGAGGCAATTTTTAAGCCCTATGTTTTATTAATATCATAGAGTGAGGTTGAAGAATGTCCACAAGAATGACTGGAAGACAAGAGGAAAAGCAAGGAGGCTGAAAAGGAAACCAAGAAAATGCTGTCACTGTGAAGATTACAGTTTCTGAAACTCAATCCCAGACAATGTTCAATATTTGAGAACTTGTGATGAATGCTCTAAGCATTTTGTTTGTCTGTGAGGAAAAAAGAAAGAAAACACATTCCAAAAGGTAGGTAATATTTAGAAAGGAAGCTTACTGGAAGCAAACCAGAAACATTGTGCTTGTCTGATAAAAAGGAAATTTTCAAATTTTCAAATATTTGCATTTTTACATAATACACATAATGCAGACTTTCCATGCACAACAGTCAAATATTAAAATCTTTACAAACCTTTTATTTAGTGTAATGCATGTGTGCAAGGCTTTGCATTGCCCCAGATAAAAATTCATCTTATAATGTCATGCTGTGTCAATCCTGAGGAAAGTTACACAAATCCTCATTTTACCAGGTCAACAGCTTTGGGTAAGAGGATAAATGCATCCTCCTTAATCCCCACTATCCTCCAGCTGCCTCCAGAGAGCCACCCACTTTGCCAGGGGTATCAGGAAGAACTGAAGTGAAGCACTTTGAAGAATGGCCTTTTCTTTCCCAGTATCTCAACAACCTCTGACTCGACTCCACCAACAGAAGAGGCTAAATAGTAAATACCATGTGCATAGTGTTTTGCAACTTTGCAAAGCGCTGTCTCATTAAGTTTCACACAAGTTGCACTCATATTTGGTTGATGATAACAACGAGGGTCAAATAGGTTGAACAACTTGTCCAGGATCATTAGGAAGTGACAGAGGTGGGGCTTCAACCCAGGCTCTTGAGGTCACTCATGCCCTTCCCACTGATCCCCTTGTCACAGCTGTGACTTGGCCATGGAACAGCCCTGAGGCTGAGGGAACCCGTCTTCCTTCAGTGGCACCTGTGTCTGTGAGTCTGACCGGTCCTTCAGTTCCTTCTCAGGGAGAGTCCTTCTCTCACAGGACCTCTTTATTTTGATATTCATTCAAATTATCTCACTTGAAATTGTACCAAATATCTGAGCAGTGGGGCCCATTACTAAGTTATGCCACTTTCTAGCTAAGGAGTCTTGGGGAAGTAGCTTAACCTTCCTGAGGCTTGGTTTTCTCATCCATTCAATGGGAGTAATAGGTATTACATAGCTCTGTTGATAGGATTACATGTGATAGTGTATATAAATTGCTTATCAGTTCATAACAATAGTAAACATTCAATACATATTAAAATTAAAAAATTAGCAGGAAGTTGGTAATACACAAGCTCCAGTGGAGATGAACATTTATGTCTTCATTTAAATTATGAGATGCTGGAAGGAAAGGGTATTTGTATGGCGCATATGTAATTTACTTAATTTAATGTAGTCTGTAGTCTACCCTGGGACTCCCCTTAAATATATGTTGATCCCTTCTACACACTCTTAGGGAAATGCTACTTTCTCACTGTTTGTGCCCTCTTAGAAGGAGCATGCTCTGTTCAGAATGTGAGCAACTGAGGGCAGAAAGGATAAATAGATGGAGGAGGGAGTGACAGAAGAATTGAAGAACAGAGAAAGTACCATAACTCATTCTTCAGTATTTCTTGATAGTAATATGGGATATGGAAACCTAGCTGAACTATTTAAATTGGTTATTTCTGCTAGACCAATCACTTGCTGAACTGTACTTCGGTGGTATCAGAGTTACACCACATTTAGCAAACACTTTGTTTTACAGATGATATAGATCAGCCCTGTAGGGCACGTTCAAATATGCCTTTCAAATGCTGTAGTTAAGCTATTTTATTTTCTCCAAAATTAATAAATTCAAATGGCTTCTTGTACAAATAAATAGAAGTCAAAAATGTAGCTTAGTTAAGTATTTTCTTTGCTAAAAAGACTTAAAAAAACACAAATACCATCAGCAGAGGACATTCATTGTCAGTGTTTTACTAATTAAAGTCTATTTTGGGTAAATTCATATCTATTTCTCTGTTTTCCTCTGGGTCATCTGCATGAAGAGAGGTTACCTTTGTGAAAATAACATCAAATAAAAAAGGTAACATTCCGCAAATGTAGCTGATGGCAATCAGGCACAGGAAGCCCTAAGAAATACATTGGCTCACCCACTCCCACTCAACTCATCAGTTCACAAGCAGTTATTCATTAGGCTTCACAGCCCATCTGATCTCCCAACTACTCACTCAACCAGTAAGTACTGAGCACCAACTAGTGCAAGGAACTGTGCTGAGCAACAGCAACACATTGGTGAGTGAAACAGACATGTTCCCAGCCCCCATGGTAGGAGATAACATAAAACAAAGAATAAACAAGTAAATATATAATTGCAAATCATGACAAATGCTGTGGTCAGGTACAGTATTTAGGTTGTCAGTATTAAACTTATATATACTAAAAAAAATTACTCATTGTTGATATGAAGTTCAAATTTAACTGTGTGTCTTAACATTTTTATTTGCTAAATGTGGCAGTCCTACAAGTATAGAAAATAAGCATGCGTGTGTGTGTGTGTGTGTGTGTGTGTGTTGTAGGGAGTAGGGCAGCGATATAGATAAGAGAGTCATGCAGAGTTCACTCCCTCGAACTTTGGCTGAACTGAGGTTGGCCAGATGAAAACAAAGAGGTGGGATGCTGTCATGGGTGGGGATGGGGATAAAGAAGTCGAGACAAAACAAATTACATATTCAAAGTCCCTAAGACATTCATTTTGTCAGCCAGTATTCAGTGAATGTCTGCTATGAGCCAGGTACCAGGCATCGGGGCTACAATGGACAGTACAGAAGCACTCTCTACCCTTATAAACCTGTAAGTCTGGAGAACCAGTTGAGGATAACAGGATACAAAAGCAGAGAAATCAAATTTATCAAGGGGATGGAAGATACTCCAGCTGTACCATTTTTATTCCCTTAACTATAAATATGAGGCTCAATGAAAAAAAAAACAAAAATGTTGGCCTGGCTCGTGTGGCTCAGGGATTTGAGCACCAACCTATGAACCAAAGGGCTGCTGGTTCCATTCCCAGTCCAGGCACATGCCTGGGTTGCTGGCCAGGTTCCCGGTTGGGGCATGCAAGAGGCAACTACACATTGATGTTCCTCTCTCTTCTTCCTCCCTTCCTCTCTCTAAAAATAAATAAATTTTAAAAAAATCTTTAAAAGAAAAAAACAAAAATGTATATTTTCGTTTAATTCAACAACCATTTCTCCTCAACTTGGCTAAGGGAAAAGAAAGAAAAAAGTAAACTGACGGACAACCTTTTATTGTCCTTTACAATAATTGCCATTGGGCTACTCATCAATAAGGGCCTCAAAATCAATAAGAAGTAAAATGAACTCTTTAGAGAAGCTTCAAAATAGTTTAACTCCCTAAATCAATCAACTCAAGTAGGGATAAGAAGCAAAGTGCATAAAAACAACACAAAACAACCACTCATGTGATCCAGTGCATCTCGGGAATGGCGGAGACAGCCCGGGTGTGAGAAAGGAGAGATAAAGAATGCATTCTAGAAATGCGGTCACCGTGTGGGAAGCTCCATCGTAACCGTGAATACCTTATGCTTCAGTGAGTTGTGCTTTTGCTCTAAACATCAGTTTCTTCGGGGGAACAAAGCGATTCTTGTGGATGAGAGCACAAAGCTATTCCTCTGATCATTGAAGCTAAGGTAATTCTTTCTGCCTGGACAATTAACTGAGAGATTTTTTTTTTCAGATAGTATCCATTTTATTAATGATAATGTGGTTCCTGGGGAAAAATAATGAGATTAGTTTTCAGGCCATGGGTTGAGCTCATTTGGTGAAATTTAAGGGGAAAAAATGAAGTTCTAATTTACAGTTCATTTTTTAATTTGTTCATTTAAAAATGAATTCATATTTCAAAGTATTTGCAGAATATTATAGAGTTTACCAATGCATATTTCTTTGGGAATGCTCTTTCCTAGACTTGTCCATTAGTTAACGCCTAAAACCAAATCTGATAGCTTGATTAATATGTGAAAGTCAATAATTCAGAGACAAGCTATGTAAAATTAACTTTGAGTATCTGTGGTAGTCTGTTTTTCCAGCCTGTTGCTATCTCCTGGAGTCTTAGTATTTTATTCAGAATGTGTACTATACCTGTCAGATTCATATCAACTGTAAGTATGACAAGCCTGCAATCTGCTCTTCGATCTGTCATTGATAAAAATATTAAACAAAGTCCCTCAGTAGAACTTTCTGCCAAGCTGCTAGAAATATTAGTTTTTATCGCTACTTAAATCAATAACAAATACTTAATTTTACTCACATCTAACTTTAAGTTCTCCATGTTAGTCCACAAGTTTCTCGTAAGAGGTCAAGCCCCTTGCATAAATCCAAACAAAATTTAGTAGGGATTTAAAATAATCCCTGCATTTGGGGCAAAAATTCTAACGTACTTTTAAAATCACAGAAGCTGACTTGTTCACAGGGGACCAACTAAAATGATGAATGGAATACAACTACATCTTATAAACAGCAGCCAGGATTTGCAGAGAAGAAACTGTTTAATTCCTTTGAGAGCTTTATATTCTCTAATGTACAAATGGCTTCAGAGGAGAAGAATATTCTTCAGTACCGAGGGTGGCAAATTCTAATTTGTGCAGAGTTCAGCTAGGCAATGTGAGTGAAGGAGGCCTTACTCTTACTTTTCCTCCTATGATGGGGACATGAGCAAAAGAACTAATACCTGTTCTCTTAACTCTCCCACACAAAGCCACTGCACAAACTCAGTAGCCCTGGCAAATGGTCCCTGGACTCAGTTTAGAGGCAATATGGGAACTGTGACTAACTGGAGTATGAGCCTGGGTTGAACAGGAGGGGCAGCCATTTCTAAATGCCAGCTCATTGGTATCAGGGGAGAGATACTGTACTCTCCCAATATTCCCACCTTTCAGTTTTTTCGAAGGAAAACAGAAATCTAGGTTTTCATGTTATTCTCTTGATATTTAAATCTCAGCAACCAATGATTTTTTTCTTAAAAACTAACTAACAAAAACACCTTGCCACTCAAAACTGAGGACCCCCAACAAAACCAGACTATACTAATTTCGATCTGATTCTCAGGACCAATGGCTTGACAATATAGGAAATCAGGAAGGAGATGAGTGGAAGGAAGAGCTCGCTGCTCCTCAAAGTCACCCTGCCTGCCTTCCAAATCACCAGGTCTAGGTGGCGTGACCACCTTCTAGTTGTATTGCAAAGTAGTTCTCCCCATGCTTGGAATGACTGACCTTTAACACAGTGTCTCACTCTGAAAGTCTATGTTAGCTCTCAGAGGAGAAATTCACTGCTGGAAGGTTCTCGCCAGTGTTTGTTGAAGAGGTTAAATGTGGTCTCAGCTTTGCAAAATGACTACCATTCAGAGACAGAAGATTTTGGGGGGAAGTCCTGGCTGATAAAACAATAG
This sequence comes from Tonatia bakeri, assembly GCA_004024845.1. Lineage (NCBI taxonomy): Eukaryota > Metazoa > Chordata > Mammalia > Chiroptera > Phyllostomidae > Tonatia > Tonatia bakeri. The sequence continues at coordinate 225,719 of PVIA01000920.1, forward strand.
GCACAAAAAGTAGAGGTGGAAACAGAGAGTGGCCTGAGATGGCGGTGGCAATGAGAACATTTTAATAGAAGTGGACAGTTTATGTTAATTAAACCTGTGGTCACAAACTGGCCATTGCCAGTTATGTATGGTCATAACACTGTTTAAAATTAAAATTGAACCTAAAATTGTACTTTCAGAGGGATGCACCCTTCACTGAGTCACTGTCCCTATGACTTCTCATTGTCTTGTATCCTGGACCATCACAAATTTACATTACCGACCTGGCCCCCAAAGTACTTGGATCAAAGTACAAAGTATTTATAGCTGGGGATCTTCTATCCCATCTACAAATTTTAATCTTATGTATACAAATATGTTTTCCTGAGTTAAGTTTATAATGCATAAATCTAACACCTCTGAAACATTATTATATGGTTAGGGATTTGGAACTTCAGGCTGAAAGCTCTGGGGTGGTGGGGAGGGTGGAGGGATCGAGCAAGAAAAAAAAAAGAACTCATGGACCCAGACAAGAGTGTGGTGGTGGTGGTGTGGGGAGGAGATAGGTAGAGGGGAGGGAAGGTGTAAGGGGGACAAATGGCAATGGGAAAAATACCAAAAAAATGTGAAAAAATAAAAATGAGAAATGAATAATCTAAATAGAAAAATTTGAGGTGTGATTTGAAGCTAGAGGAAAGTTTCATTTATATTTTTGGAAGTCCACACATTTGGTAATATATCTCATTTGTATCTGATTTGATAAGCTGTCTCCATGGTTTGGGAGCCTGATGTGATAGTTCCACAAACCTGGGCACAACTCTGGGCAGGGGTTTTAAGGCTCCATCAGATCAGATTGGGCCTCTTTTGTTCCAAAACAACTGATCGAGTCTCCACACTAATCAGTGAAACAACTGGTAGTTGGGCAGAGATTTCAGAGGTTTCAGTTTTCAGTCAATTGTTCTGATACCACAGACACATGCATTCCTGGGGTTTTGCTCTCATAATTTAAAATCAGGTTTTGTCGACACACATGTAGGCCTTTTACAAGTATCTTTTCTGTGGATCCTCACCCCACACCTATTTATTCATCCATTAGGCAGAGACCCACTGACAATACAGGCTCAAAGACTGTGCCAGTTGAAGGTGCTCAGAATGTAGCAGTAAACACAACTTAAAACCTCTAGTAGGTACACAGGAGAAATACTTTTACTCCCATTAAAAATGCATTTATTACTTAAATCATTTTGATTACAGAAGGCTAATTGAAATATGCTCTCTGCATTGAAGATTAAGGCAATGTGAAGGTATATAGAGTACAACGTGAAAGTTATTCCCTTACATTTATATGAACTATATATAAATGTCATTTTTTACAAAGATGTGTATTTTTTAGAAACATCATTTGTAACTTAAAATGTCTTAGAGACCTCTCTCTGTTGTCTAATTTTAAAGACTCTAGAGTTCTCCTTTGTCGGTATGTGGTATTTAATCTCTTATGTTTAGACATGTTGCTGTTCACATTTTGTTGTTCTTACACTGATGTAATCTACAAGTATCTTTGTCTATGTAAGCAAACCTTTCTTGAGGTAGATTACTAGGGGTAGTTTTGCTTGGTACATTTAAAATTTTGGATGACACTGAGAAATGTATGTAAGAGTGCCTGATTCTCTTTTTTCCTGTCAATGCTGAACCAGACCTGAGTAAACTCTTTACATCTTGCTAAGTAGATGGATGAAAATGTCTCATTTTAATTTGTATTTTTCAGTTTGTAAATAAATATCATTTATACTTAACTATATGCAGTTATATGTGTATGTATATGTAGATATATGTACATGTATACACATACTGAGATCTGTAAATTATTTGTTCGTATTTTTATTCAATTTTCTATTGCATTATTTTTTCATTGATTTGTGTTTTATTTGTATTTAAAATATTAAGATTGTCAGAGACATTGAAAATATTTTCTTCTAGACTATCATTTGTTTTCTAAGTACCTATATGACTTTAAAATTTTATATATAGTTAAATTGGCTATATTTTATGTTACCATTTTGGGCCTTATTTAGGAAGACCATTAACATTCCAAAAATATAGAAATGGCTCCTAATAATCGTAGTTTTTCTTAACATTTAGCTTTGTAATCCCTTTCAAATTCTTTTTAGGAATGATACGAACCATGCGTTTAACTTTTTGTTCTGTGGAAATAGGCTCTGCCCCACACCATTTACTGAACGCCCAATCTGCTGCCTTCACAATGAAAGGCCAGTTTGGCCTGGGTTTCAGATTTTTCCCCTGAGGAATGAAAATGTGCTGCTTTTCCATTTTCTGAAATTGAATGTCACTGTGGTCAAGTCCAAGGCCAATCTGATTGTTTCTGATGTTGTAAGTGACTTGGATTTTCTGCCTAAATGCCTGTGTAATTATTTTAAACTTGAAATCTGGTAACTGTCAGATTAGCTCATGGTGCTGTTGATTCCAGATGAAATTTTCCTGGCACTCAGTTGATTCTTTAAGTCTTTCCATCTACTTATTACAATATTTCAGGAAAATATTGTTTTATAATGTTTTAACTATTTTCCATGTGTTTTGTTTTTCAAAAACACCCACTGTCTACCATCAGTTTGTACCCCATTTTGGATAGTCATCATTATATTGTTTTGTGTTGTTTCTACAAGTCTGTCTTCTATGTTTTTGACAGTGTGTTTAAAGATTGCATTCTATTTTTGATACTTGTAAAGTGTCTTTTATCTCTTTAGTGATTTTATTATCTCAGCTTTTTCCTGAGCTCTGCAAATACACTTTTAATATTCCTTATTTCATGCCTTTCTATCAAATCTTGAATCTCTTCTCTGAATATATATATTATAATAGACTAGAAAGTTCATGTTTTCTTTCATAATAATGGAAAGTGTCTAAAATTTTCTGTGGTAAATTTGTTTGGAAGTTGTGGACTATTTTTTTGGCTGAAATTTAAAAAAAATCTAGTTTGCAGTTTTGATGAACATGTCCTACTCCCTCCTTTTGGATTACTCATCCTTAATAGAGATTTGCTATTTATTAAGGAATAGTACAGGGAAAATGGTAAAGGAGAGTTGAGTAAACTGAGGCCCACTGCCGTTTTAGTTTGGGTTTTGTTCTGGTTATCTGTTGTTATATAACAAACCACCCCAAAATGTAGTGGTTTAAAACAACGGTTATTTTATTCACACATCTTCCAATTGGGCAGAATTCAGTGGGTTTAGCTCATGTCTGCTGCACATGCTGTTTTTAGCAGCTCACATAGGGTTGGAGGATCCTCTTGAAGAACTGTACACTCAGCTGTCTGGGAAGTCTTGGTGGTGTTACTCCTTCCGCAGAAGGACTCTTCACAGAGCAGCTGCGCCCACCCATAGCAAAGTGACTGGGGCTAAGGGGTGTGTCCCAAGGACAGAGAGTGGAAGGGGCTAGTTTCTTTAGGACATCATCCCTTTCTCTGCATTTTATAGATTCGAGGGGAGGAATCATAGACTTTACCTCTGCGTGGGAAGAGTGTCAGGGAATTTGGGGATCATAGTTTTAAACTGCAACTCGTTCGTCTCAATCATTTGTTCCTAAATCTGTTTCCTTTCTCTTGGGAATGCATCTTTTTTGAAGTCTATGACATTCAAGTTGAGATGACATAGAGAAAAGCCCCATAAATTGCAGGTGAATCATGCTTTGATTTGGAAATTGCTGTCCATCCCCCCACACAAGTAGCTTCCCACACTGTCCTAGCTAGGAGGGTAGAATGTGGGTCAGCATAGTCTCTACTCACCTTTCATTCTGAAGGGTCAGACTATTTTCCCTCATTTCTCTCTTGGCCCATCCACCCGATCTTATCTGCACCCTAAACAATGGATATTGGCTGGTCCGCCAAGTAATGTGATCTGCTGCCAGGCCTGAGAGGAGCTGACTGGGCTCAGCATCTTTCCATCTCTTGTTCAAGATTTCACAGAATTTGGCAACAGTACTTTATACTTACATACTTCATAGTTTCTGGTTTGGAGTTGTGACTATTTCCCTATTTCATGGGCTAGGAATTTTTTTTTAGTGTTTTTCTTGGTTTTAGTTTGTTTTGAGGGATTCTAGTGGAATAAAAATATTTTATCCTGATATTTTCAACAGAAGCTCCGTATGAACTTTACAATTACCTTTAAATTTTCTGTTAGAATTTTAGAAGGGAGATGACACAGAAAGTATAGCTTACTTAGGGGGAGGGTTGATTACTTTATAATATTAATCTTCCCATCCTATTTCATAGTAGGTCTTCTCATTACTTACTATGGCTTTCTTGTCCTCCACTGAAGTTAAGATTTTTCTGCTCAGGTATCACAGAAATTTATTACTTAGAGATATTCTAATTAGTTTATACTTTAATGTTATTGTGAACAACTTAGTTTTTCTATTACCATTTCTTATCAGTTGTGGCTAATTGATTTTTGTACGCCAATCTTTTGTCCGGTCAGATTTCTAGGTTCTGTAATGTTTTACCATTAAGGTTGCTTGTATTTTTAAAGTAGAAATCATGTAAGCTCATCTATTCAGTATTTTATTTTCATTTTCAAATTTTAAATTTCTACGATTTTATTTTTTAAATTTTAATATATCCCTGCTTTATAGACATAATAGTCTTTTACAAACATTTTAGTAAGTTAATGGAGCTTTTGTTTTCTGCATATTCTTCCACATAAAGTTGATCTTAACTGCTTTCATAATCTGTACCTCCAGTGTAATCTTACTTCTAAAATCCCACCAAATTTTTATTTTTTAAGATGAGGATAGAAAGACATAGTGAAGCTTCCATCTTGGTGAAATTAGAATGCAGACTTGAAGAGGCACACTGACTGGTTCAATGGTGCAAAGCTAGAAAACAGGAAACTGAATCTACATCCCCAGCCCGGCCTTCACTTCCCCATGGAGAAGTAACACATGCCACCCACACATGAGATATGTCCTAAGATGATAGTTTTTCCACCAAAACTTTTTTCAGAATTACTAATAGAAAGAAAAATTGAATGCATACATGTATATATGTGTATTTGTATTTTGCTATTTTTTTATATTTTCTTATAGATTGTTAATGAAAAGGCTAAAAGCAGACCATTATGATAACAATAGGCAATACCTGAAATCTAACTGGTCCTCATATAATTAAAAATTAACCTTACTTAGAAGATATTCTGATGTCCATAAAAACAATGTAGGCAAGTGAGGATGGCAATAAAGATAATGAAGGCTAAATCTGCAAACATGTTATAGGTTAGGATTTAATTTCATAGCATCACATATAGCATTTTCACAAAAATGGCATTAGATCACATTTGACCACTTAACTGCATTCTGGAAACAAGCTATTTGGCACAGGCTCCAGAATTTGACTTTAATATACGTAATTTGAATTGAGTGCCTTTAGAAAAGTCAGATGAAACCACATCATGATTGTGATGCTGCAGGATAACAGCAGCCAGCGTTCAGCCTGATTTTGGGTGTTTCTCTTCATCGAAGAATTCACTGATGCTCATTTCGCTGTCTTGAAATGAGTATCTCTTGCTGTTAACCCATGGAGAGTTAACTAAATAGTGACAGGATTTCTCCCTTCAGTACATACTACCTGCCATTCGGCAGTAAAAATAAATAAATAAGTAAGTTTTAAAAAAAGTTGTTGAGGATTGAGGACCCTTGGGACAAGAGAATTGATGAGTGTTCTCAACTTCTTTCCCATAAACAACTGACATTTTAAAACTATTAACACAGGATCCAGGCATTCACAGACAGTTCATTTATTACCCAATAGCTGGCAAAGGAGTCAGGCCTTGCCATCAGGCTCAGAAAAATGAGCCCTGAGTTTACCTTCGATAGTTGATCAGCTGCTCTTTCCCAAGTTAAATCAGATTCCCTGAGCATGACACAGACCAGTGAGGCAGAGCCCACTTAAGACCTGCATAAGCCTGCCATGGAAATTCATTATGGAACCTAAGAAATATGAACAGACTATATATATGCCAGGCCAAGAGAGAGCTTTCCATTTAGATCAAAATTATGATTGCATATTGATTTGACCCCTCGTTCTCTGAATAAAAAAAATTGGAAAAAAAATTCAGAATTGAGCACCTGAAATGAAAGGCATGTTTTTGGTTTTTCAGAAGAAGTCAGGCTTAAGTGCATTAGAAAGAAAATATGCCTTAGGACAAAAAAAATCTTAACCCAGGGCCCCCAAAACTATATTTTTGTCTTTTTAGATATGTCCCACCTCCCTCAAAATGATAACTTCATTCAGACTCTAAGAGAAGCTTTTCACCTCCTCCCCAAATCTTTAATGCATGGTGTTTTGCATCACGTCAATAATAGAAGCCAATCTGACAACCTTTGGAAACCGTAAGTCATGAGAGGCCAAAGTTGTGACTGGTTCTTCTCATAGAAGGCTTCTCATAAATGTCCCTGATACCCAGTGACAAACTATCCTCTGCCCCTAGATCAGTGTTGTGTCCACAGTTACAACATAAAGAAGGTGAGGGGATCCCTATGGGTCCCTTCCCTCACCAGATATCAAAGGCCATTTGATAGAGACAAATGGCACTCAGGTGTAGTGACAAAAGTGCAATATATCAATCAAGGAAGGACTGGTTATTTGGGAGAGAAAGAAAGATTTAGTTATCCAACCCAACTTTGACTAGTTTAAATTATCCTAAATATTGGTATTAAATTCAGGGGGTGATTGTCAAGTACCGCCTCAAAATTTCAAGTCTGACTAGAAAAAATTTGTTTTGTGAAGGATGCAGATAAAGATCCAGTGCATTAATTCACCCTTCATCTGTCCCAGTGCTCACCAACCATAAGGACTTCTGGATATTATTTGTCTTTATGTGCAGTTGTGCCTACTAGGGAAGACAGCTCTACTATATGATCTTTGGGGTACTTAACATTCTGCAACAGTAATTTCCTGTGGTGAATTAATAAAGTAGATGCTGATTATGATTCAGCATCCTGAGTAGCTTGACTACAGAAAGAAAATGAGCTGATCATGCCAGTATGAATACTCTGGTCCTTGGGTCAGTAATTTCTTGGTGTTCGGCACCCTGGTTTCCACCTCTGTCTCCGTACTTGGCTTAGTGTAAGTAACTCCCTTCATGCATGGATGGCGGGTCCAGGCCCTCTGCTTAAAGAGCCAAAATGTCCAATGGGGCTAAAAGGAATTAGGAGCTACTATGACTGAGTGACAGTGGATAGCAGAAGGCAGAACTGCCTCCTCCAAATCTCTCTCTCAAAATTGGCTTGTTGCCCAGAATGTTGGCTCATAGTCACATGTTCACTTAAGGAATTTTTAAAGCATCTCATCACACAGCATATCAACAACTGGTGTGGTATGAAATGTCCCTTGCTTCCCACCCATGGAGGTAACCTCTTCCCAGGAATTGAACAGATGGGGTCTTAGAGTGGATCTTAAATATGACATCATGAGAACACAAGGGGATCAGAACTGGGTTAGGGAAATGAGGAGGACAAGGGGAAAATGAAAGACAGCTTCTAGAGAGAACCTGACAAGCTCACAACTGGGGACACTAGATGTACAAAGGGTAGAGCCTAAAATCTGGAGGGAAAAATTAAGGGGTAGCAGGGGAAGTGCTTTACTGGCTTCCTAATGTATAATAAACCTTTGCACTCTCTGAAATTATTAGACTGTGCAGGGGTGTCCAACCCTTTGGTGTCTCTGCACCACAGTGGAAGAAGAGTTGTCTTGGGCCACACATTAAATACATTGCGACATGTAATCACATAAAAAATCTCATAATGTTTTAAGTAAATTTACAGTTTTGTGTTGGGCCATATTCATAGCCATCTTGGGCTGCATGTGACCCACAGGCCGCAGGTTGGACACCCCGATAGAGTTTCATAGCAGGTGTAAGTTGATTTCAGCATTTTTAAGCCGACTTGAAAAAGGTTATCTGTTATTAGGTTCTTTTGCACCATTTTGAGAAACATTTTGGCGAACATGGCTATGTGAGTACAAACTAGACTGCTTTAATAAACTAGCTCTGCCGTACCTCCAATTTGTCTACACAAAATATCTTTCCCTCTACAACCACTCAGTGTCCACCATCTTTTAATCTTGTGGTACATTATGGATTGCTTGGTTCTACCTTAATTTTACCTCTCCCATTCATCATTATTTTTGTCAGTCATTCCTTGTTAGATTTAGGATTGTCCCACCAATTTCTTTACTTATCATTCGTTGTCTTCCCATTTCCTACTTCGATCATTGGTTATCTCTGAGTGATAAACTTTGTCAATCTGAAAGTGTCTTAATTTCATTATTACTTTTCGTTGACTTTAGAACCTTGATTGTAGGTTATTTTTCTTTGATACTTTGTACATATTATTTCACTGTCCTCTGGCAGCTGTTACTGCTAATGAGAAAACTGCTGTCATCCAAATTGTTTTCCATTGTAAGCTATCCTTGATCCTCTGTGGTTGCTTTTAAGATTTCCACTTTGTCTTTGATGATCTCACATTTCACTGTAAGGTATTTGGTGAATTCATCCAATTCTGGACATAATATGATAGTTCAATTTTTCTTCAATTCCAGAAAATTATTATCTAGTATCTCTTTAGATATTGCTACAAATCAATTCTCTTTGGTTTCTCTTTTTGAAATTCTTATTGACTTATTCTGAACTTTTCTTACACTATCTGTCATGTTTCTTCACCAGGCCTTCACATTTTTTTATCTGTTCTGCATTCTGCATTATTTGCCAACTTTATCTTCTGGTTCACAAACTGGATTTAATATGACAGTTATCACATCTGTTTGTTTTTTAATGTCAACATCTGAATCTTCATTTTGAAATATTCTTTTGTTTTCTATTTTATTAATTTTCTTAACTTGGCTCCTTCATTTATCCCTTCAGCCATTTTTAATATGCCCATTTTATAGTTTATCTCAAATTTTTATTCTTTTTTTTTTAGTTCTTTAGGGTGTTTGCTCTGATTTAGTTTTTTGTTATCTCTTGGATTTTCTTCATAGTTATTTCCTTCTGTGGTCTGTAAATTTTTATTGTGAACTCATTTTCAGGAAGAGTTGTTTTTTTCTGTGGAATTTCCATGTGCCTGAGTTAGAAAGTCTCACTTCAAAGCCCTAAGGCACACTGGAAAACAAAGAAAGGGAAGTGAGGCTGAGACGCGCGTTTTAATAGTCCTTAAAGCTTTCTGCCTTCATTTACTTCTCATATCTTCTGTATCACAATCATTCAGGGCAGGGGTTTTGATTCAAATTACGGAATCATGACAGGTTTTCTCACTATTACATAAGGATGATGGACAGAGTCTGTGTAACTGAGCGAGCACTTTGAGAGTCCCGGCTTTATCCAAAGGGCTTTGCTCAAGTTACATTACCATAAGTGAGTCCACAGACAGGGCTCTGATTTCCACACGGAAACTGACTGTAGCTTCAAAACCTCTGGGTCCACAGCCTCGTCCAAATCATGTGGCCCCTGACAGGGGCAGCTTTCTACTCTTGCCGTGATTTCTCTCACTAATTACACCAGGGAATTTTCTTTTCTCTTCTTCAAAATCAATTCTACGTGTAGAAAAGATTTTTAGCCTTTTAAAATAAAGCATCCCTTTGAATTTGTAATGGCACAGAGCCTAACTGATTCATTTCAATCCACCACATTTTGAATATTCTATTATTGTGAAATGTGGTAGCTCTTGTTCTGGAATGTCCATTATACTTATTCTCTGATCACTTTCTTTAATCCTCATCAGAGGACATCCTTATTAATTTTATAAAGAGGGGAAGGGAGGGAGGGGAAGAGAGGGAGAGAAACATCAGCCTGAGAGAGAAATATTCATCGGTTATGTGTGTGTGCTCTGACTGGGGACCAAACCCAGGCATTTGACTGCAATTGAACCCATGACCTCTTGGTTTACAGGACAACACTCCAACCAGCTGAGCCACAACAGCCAGGGCCAATCACTTTCTTTTAATAATAGATTCTATACCGTTAACCACAGGGATGGGGATATGATTCAGATCTGGCCAATCATTATGTTGAATTCCCTTAGAGTACTGTCATTGGCATAGAGGTGATTGTCTGAAACAAGCAGAGCCAATGGAAGTTCTCTGTATCATATGCAAATATTAGGACAATTAAGTATTATATTGAGTCAGAACAATACAAGCCTGGAGAAGCCATTAGTCACCCTCTTCTGCTTTGTAGAGTAAGTCATTTATCTGTACTAGCAAAGAATGAGGCTAGCACTCAAAAGGAATCAGGAACAAGAAAAAATAGACAATTGTATTTGAATCCCTTAGATCTGGCATGCCCAGAGTTGGCCTAACCCCTGTTAAATAGGCCAAAGAATTCCTTTGGGTTAAGCTAATTTGAATTCAGTTTCTGTCACATCTGACTTATATGTCAATAAATTAAAGTAGAATGCAATCGAGATAAAACCCTTCAATGTGGGTTATTTAATTTATTTATTTTTGGTAGGTCAGTGTTTTGTGCATGGTTTTACGTGAAGCAAAGCAAGTCATGAGAAACAGTGAGTGAATGTCAGAGCTAATCTGGGTGACAGGGACAGTGACAGGATAAAGCCAAGGTCAATTCCCAGGAATCTGCACAGTGCCATGAAGAAGTAGGGTAGGGGGGACAGTGGAGTCGTGGGCCGGAAACAGGAACCAGATACTGGGAGTGAGAAAACAACAAGCAGTGCTGCAGCGGCAGCGGCAGGGTGTGGGCCAAACACTGGGTGTCCTGACTCACATCTAGGCAGAGGTCAGCTGAGCCCTGCCTCCAGGCTGCTTCTTAAGGAGGCCAGGAAGCCTTCCCACTCCTGCCAGGTGATGCCATCTGGTGTCCAAAAAATGCATCAGTGTAGAATTGACTGTCAGGAGAAGGGGCCCTTATACAAAAAGGGTCATAGCTTTTTTTTAAATTACTTTTTAATCACTGCAATATCTCGGCAGACATCAAAATAAATGTGTTTCATGTTTACTGTCAGTTTCCAAGGCAGATATAAAAGTGAATTACCTTCAGAAAGATGTTATACTTTCTGGTTATAACAACAATTTCCATTTATTCTCATCAAAAGAAGACACCTTCTTATCACTTTGGTGTTTACAACTACGGGTCAGATGGGAAAACTAGGGCTAATGAGGATAACTAATAAGAATTTTCAAGTATTTGAAGGAAGCAATATAAAAATCTTCTGAAATAAATTTTAATGAGAGGATTAGTATCTGAAAGGGTGAACTGCTGGTAACTCATATGCAGCAATCATCTGGGAGCCTTCTAAATGATTGTTGCGTGTTGTGGGGAAGGAGAAAAGTATAACTTGCCTTCAAGGAGCTTGCAATCTACTTAGAAATGCTGTACCAAGAGGAAGAATTTAATTTCTTTAATGATATGTATTAATAACCAAACCCTATTCAGATATTTTCTGAGACAATTTTTACAGCAAGGTTTTGCTGCACATACGTATTAAATCATGTGATAGCTATTGTCTGCCCGTTTCAGTGAGGAGTAGCTCAGGGTCAGTTGCGATGGGCGACTGCACCCATTTATCTTATCACCAGTGCTCGGCATAATGTCTGCCACATATGGCTTCTCTGCAAATTTCCTTTGAATGCCTGAATAATATCTCAAGGTTCCTCTTAGTGGCATGGTTCTTTGACTCTCACAGCCATCTCATTAACTTCTATGTTAAATTCCCCTTAAGATGTATGGATTATAAAAAATGTGATCTTTCAAAATATCACTCACTCTAAGTGCTAAGCATTCACCAGTATTACACTTTAAATGACATTTTCTAGTAAGGACCTCTAAGCAGCATAAAACACTCTCATTGGAAAAGAGAAAACTAGTGAATTACCTTCTCCATTTCTCTCTCTCTTTTGATGATCAACAGTGAATTTCCTTATAAGAATTTGTTTAACATGGAATAAAGTCACTTCCTGTGTATTTATTATCATCCGAGAGCCAGCTGTTTAATGAGGACTTTATTTTAGCTCTAAGAAAATCTGGAGGTATTTTCACATGTGGAATTAGTTCATAAGTAGAAGTTTCAGTACTATACGGGCAATATTTCTTTTTTGAAGATAATGGCTAAAAATACCCTCTTTCTGTTCTTTCATGGGTAAAAACAATTTCAGACTTAAACCTATGTATAATCTGTACAAATGAAGATTATCAATTATCAAGTATGTTAATAGGGAGTTCTTCGGACCAGAGTTGATCATAAGTACTTCAGTCAATTTCCAATAAATATATATGAGCTGAAAGAAGGATAAAAGTCACCTGTGCTCCCAACTAACACCTGATTATATATATAAAATATTTATAATTGATATAATTACACACATATGAATTTGGTTGTGATCTTTTTCTACCAAAATAGATCTTATTGCATACACCATTTTTAAATTTTCTTATCTTCTTTAGAACTATATTGTAAATAGCTTTTCACATCAATACATTTTTTTCTATATTTTTCAAATGACTACATAGAATTACATGATATTAATATATTATAATTTATTGTATTTTTCAGACTATAAGACATATCTCCCCCCAAATTTGGGAGGAATAATGGTTGTTAATGCTGCTGTTGAGTTCTGTTTACATTTACATTGGTAAAAATATTATGTTATCTATGTTATTAAATATTTTACCACATTTTTTGCTTCAAAAGTTTTTTTCCTATTTTCCTCCTCTAAAATCTAGGTGTGTCTTATGGTCTGAAAAATATAGTACTCAACCAACTAGTGCCTTACGTACAACTTTTCGCTCTAGTTAGTTCACTCATCTTCGTGTACAGACTCATACACGACCTGAATTACATCTTTGTCCAAAGTTCTAGAAATGAAATAGGTGGATCAATAGATTCATAAATTCTAATGACTCAATAAATATTGCTGAATTGCCTTTGTAAAAGTTTTATCACTTTTCTCTTTCACTAAGAATACAGAAGTCCCTTCCACAAACCCTGACTTATGCCAAATATGATTTTTCTTTGAGTTCTGAAGATTTGAAGATTCACTAAGCAAAAACTGATATCCACTGTGGGTTTATTTTATTTCTTTTTTTTAATTGTTGTTCAAGTAGAGCTGTCTCCATTTTCACCCCACTATGTGCCCCCTGCCCCACCAATCCCTGCCTTTCATCCTCGAAACCACCCTCTTTGGCTTTGTCCATGTGTTTTATTTCATTATTAGAGAAGCTGATCTTATTTAATAGGATTAATGACCATTTATGTTTCTTTCCTTATTCATTACCTACTGATAGCCTTCGACCATTTTTTCTATTTTTCTTCCTTGATCTTTATTGGTCTTTAACAAGAGCAATTTTGGCAGCTTATACCTAACATGTATCAAGTGTTATAAGTCAGGTCCTGTTTTAGGCGTCCTATGTCTAATCTCAACCGATAAGGTAAGTATTCTTTACCATCCTCATCTTATAAGGAGGCATCTGAAGCACAGACAGGTTAAGTAGCTTACCTGAGTTAACATAACTAGTACATTTAGTGTACTAAGGAGATTAACAATTCATCAAGTATATTATAAGCACAATTAACCTATCAAAATACATGTTGAAATTGCTCTGGTTGGTTTATCCTTCATCAATTAGTTGTATTTGTAGTGGTTTTTGCCTCTTAAGACTATTTGAGTCTATTACCATAAATACATTGGTTTTTATAGTTTCTGCTTTTGATATCTTGATCACCTGAAAATTATTTTAAATAAATATAACCCAAATATATATAAATATTCAGACAGTAAAGAAGGATATAAAAGAAAAAGTTAAGGTATATGTCTTCCCTTTCCATAAGCCATGGTCTTACAAAGAAAAATATCTTATTTTCACTATTTATGATTTTATTTCTTTTGAGGGTGGCCCTCTGACTCTGAATAATATGCACACATCTCCATTTCTTGATTTACCAACTCTACACAGTAGATACTGATTTCTTATTATGAAAGATGCTGTATTTTAGTTAATTTATCCCTTCCTTTCCTTCTCCCCTCTTCCACCTAACTTTTACAAGAAATATCAATTTTCACTGTGAGTACCTGTATAACTTTAATATACTTCAACCTCAATTTCTTGATTTATCAACTTTCAATGGTATGCTTTAAATAAGTGGTTCATTCATAACAGGGGAAATCATATGTAAAAATGGTTATTCTCTATATTCCTTGGATCATAAAATGTCATATTTATGAAGGAATGTTTCACTAGAAGCAGGTCTATCTTTATTCATTTTAATAAAGCCAGAAGATCTATGTGAGTAGAATAAAAGATATTAGTATAAAAGATTATGTGAATTATTCTAAGTATATATTTATTTATACAGCATAGGTTATATAAATTATGGAGGCTTTCTAACTAGATTGCTCTGAATAATTTTGTGATGTATATAGAACAATTATACTTCCCTTGTACAGATAAGGAAACAAGCGCAGAGAGTTCATGGCTAAATGTAGTCACTGCAGAGGTCTTGCAGGTTTTGTTTGATTTTGTCTTTTTCCAGCATCCACCCACTTTTCTTTTTTGCAGCATTATCCCCACTGTTCCCCAGACTTAGTTCATGTGCTTCCAAATGAAATTGATTCCACCTTCGAACTCATGAAGCGTGTGGCTTAGACCTGAGCAGTACCTTTCCCTGCCTGCAGCGACTAGTTCCCAGTGGGTCTGGAATGGCATAGAAATCTATGAGCTATACAGAGATTTGGGCTGGAAATTGTGAGACAGAATTTTTCTCTATTCTTAAAGAATGATGCAGCCCTAGGAGTGAGGGCCATCCTGTGACCACATAAGGGATCTAAATCTGAAGAAGCTGAGTGAGAAAAGAGAATCTTGTTCACCCCCCGCCCCCGCCCCTGGGCCCGGGCCCTCTCCTGAGTTATTTCTACTCCTGCTGTCCAGGTGCATCAGCCAACACTGACTCCCCTTCTGCTTGCCTGGTTTGGGCTGGCTTCTCGTCAGCTGCGGTAACTGCACCAGTAATTCCTGGCAACCCTGAGGCCTGCTCTCTCGACTTAAACCTAGGGTTTCTTCTCCTCGACCAGGCTGCCTCTGAAAGTAATATCTTGGTGAAGAATCAAAACCACACATCCTTAGCCCTCTTCAGTTTATCTTGTGCTTTTCTTCACAACCTACTAAACAATCTTTAGAAATGCAAGTCCATTACATGAAGTTTAGTCCTACATGAACTAGTATACATGTGTGTTTGGGCATGACATTCTCTATATCCCTGAAATAGCAGTGTGGGTCGAGCTAATTTAAAAACTTTTATGTTAAATAAAGTTACTTTCATTTTAAGATGAACAATTCTGGATCATTTAACCCATATGGATACCACTCACCACCTGCTGTTATATACAAGAGAGTGGTTATTAAGTTCAATTATAAATAGTGTCTGAAAATCAGAGTACACTAACATGTAAAACTGTAAAACAACTCAAAGTTCAGAGGATGATTTTCAAGCAAGAAGGTCTGCTGGTAGAAGATGGGACGGTGAATGGAAGCATGTGGCCATTCTGAAGGGTCTCTGGGGCACTGCCAAAGGCCACTGTGACTAATGATTGGGGTTCTTTATCATACTGGATTTCACACCAAAAATGTGTAATTTTTCTTTTCCATGGTACAGAAGAGCTCTATTACTATTTCTGAACTTAAGCACCCCCACAAAGATGGAACTAAAAAAGAGAAAACACAGAGGAGGTTTTCATCCATTCTTATGCATTTCAAGTACATAGACAGTGTTGAAAAGGTTACTACATAAACAACAAATACACACATAAAGCCACGGTTGCCATCCTGTACTGGAAGGGGACTGATGGAGGTCAGGGCATGGTGAGGGGTGGGCCAGTGGGTCCTGGAGGAAGAGATGGTGTAAGAGGTGAAAGACTTGATGAGGCAGAAACAGAGGCTGGGAGAAGTGATGCCGTGGTGCAAGGGCATGAAGGTACCCACCATGCCTGGTTTAGCATGCAGGGAGAGAAGAGTAGAGAGACAAATATTCAAACTTGTAGTCTGAAAGTCACAGAAAACTTTAATAATTTTTAAATAGGGGTTTTTTTTAAGGGAACTAGAACATAGGTGAAAGAGAGACTGTAGGGCTGGGGCATTAAAAGGATGGTGCATGTGCAAGTAGATATACAAAAAGAATATCATGTGCCGTACACTAAGTTTAAGAAGCAAGTGAACAAAAACAGTGAAGAGCACAAAACGGATGACTGCGTGAGGTGGAGGCACTGGTGGGCAGACAGCCCGTGCCTGGGACAGTGAGATCTGTCCACTCAATGGAGATCAGGGGAGGCTCTGGTGGAGTCCAAGGCAGCAGGCAGAAGAAAGCCTGCAGATTCAATCGTGTAGATGTTATTTTGTGTGTCAGGTATGCCTAATGCAAGATCACCTTTACTTTAAAGATGGAATTCTTTAGAGTCACTCTGCTCAATATCTGGATTGCCAACGCTGGGAGCACAGGGTTTTGGCTAATGTGGTAAGCATCTCCTGTGGTGAAGGTGGAGATCGTGATGGGTAGGGAGGGGAGTAGGAAAGACACTTCCACTAATAACTGCATGTGGACTTGAGGTGACACTAAACAGACTGTTTAAAGCCCCCCTGGCTTGTGCTTAATCAGCAGCATCAACACTTGTCCCTGGAGTCTGCATTTTTAACGCAACTGCTGCAAATGGAAGTGCTGCCCCCGGAAAGGCCAACGTTCCCTGGGCTGTGGCTAAGTGATTCTTCCCCAGCTCATTCGTGCATCAGTGGTTTGGCTCTTTGCTCAGCTCTTTATAACTTGGCAGCTCAGACAGTGAAAATAGGAGACTTGGCAGATTTTTAAAAAATTTGAAAAGTGTGTCTTTAATACTATTTGTATTTCTTGGACAGGGATTCCTGATGTCCTAATTAATTTTCTTGGTGTTTCTTAAAAGCATTCTTCAGCATTTGTGAGTCTGCCATGGCTTTTGCTCTTAATTTGCTCCCATATTTTCCTTTAATGCAAGAAGGGCACTTTTTGGTGGCCAGGTGAAATATAAGTTTACTCAGACTCTTACTTGCAAGTTGCTGAATTGAGAGGCAGTTCTGGGTGGCATCCCTACAAAGTGTCAGCTGGCAGGAAACAGGAGCAGAGCTGCTCTGTCATGTCCTCCCTCCTGAGATCTGACTTCTAAGAGTCCTTTCTTATTTCACAACACACTTTCAAACATATTTGAAGTAGTTATAGTTTCAAATATGAATATTCAATTCGTCTTGAATTGAATCCTGTGGTCACATTTAATTGTTGAATAGTTACTTTCCTGTGGTTATTTGACAGTTGCCCAAAATGGTGGTCTTAATATAAAACCAAGAAGAGACCTCTGACACTGGGAAAGCCGCTGAAGTGGCATTTATTAAATATAAATGGTGTCCACTGAGGAGGTGAGGAAAGAGCATTAGTTCTCATCTCAAAAAGAAAATTCTTTCAGGGTGAAGGAAGAATTATGTGAGCTCTTAGTGAAGCTCTGTCGGTTTCACTTGTCACGTGATGATTTAAAGTTGCACGTGTTCCTGTAACACATCATAACTGCACCGAGAAACAGGAAGAGGATTCTGACTCTCAAGTTCTATTACCAACTGTTTGCCAAGATTACTATAAATATAATGGTTTCTATTAGTCTATTAACTGGAAAATGATTCGTATAAGGAACATAATTAAATGATATTGATTTGAAATTAAGAAAGCTTGCTTATGTGCATTTTAGGAACCCTAATTGAATCAGCTGAATATGTACACTGAGAAAAAATAAATAAATGTTACCTTCTCCATAGTATGCTATAACAGGCTGAAATCATGAAACCTATTAACAGAATTAGACATTAGGTGCCTAATGAATTATACTCAATACTGGAGATTTCTTTGTTACAATTCTTTGAAAGCTAAGCTAGAATTTGTCTGTATCTCTATGACATAATACAAAATATGCTATTAAAACCAGTAGGAATTATCACCAAGCGGAAGCCTATTTCATATCACCAAAGAAACATTGGCCGAATTCTGGTACTTACTATGTTAGCACTATGGCCACTGCATCATTCAGCACACTCTCCCCAAACAAGAGTGTGTACAAGTCGGGGTCAACATGCAGTTCATGGAAGATGGCCAGCACTGTCACTAGGAAAAAACACACACAAACATGCAGAGTCAGCTGGGACACAGCCATGGACCTGTACTTGGCTGTGGTCACTCAGGAAAGCATTCACTTAATGCTTATCTCAAATCCATCCTCTATACCCACAGGGGACCTTTATTCAAAAACTCATCTGATAGGCAACTCCTCTTGCTTAGAGACTTCTCTGAGCTCCCACTGCTTATAGAGAAAGTCTGAGCTTCTTGTCCACATTTTCTGTAACCTGCACCCTGTTTACCTCCCAGCATGTCCCTCTGCACCCCTGCCTGCCTCTCTCAAATCACACTGAACTTACCTTAATTACCTCCCCCAAAATGGTGAAGTTTTTTAACTACCTTTGCATTTGGGTTCCCTTTACCAAGACAGAAATTTCTTTCCCATCCATGTGCTACCGTCCCCCCATTTCTTAAATACATAAACACACACACACATTTGCATGCACACACACACATTCTTGCTATAAAAAACACTTGATTCAATCTTTTAAAGGCTCTCAAGTGTTCCCCTAGGCCCCTGATTGCTGAGACCTGTCTCACTCCTTTTTTGATCCCAGCATTTACATTAAATCACAGAACTTATTACAGAAGAGAATATGAGC
This sequence comes from Tonatia bakeri, assembly GCA_004024845.1. Classification (NCBI taxonomy): domain Eukaryota; kingdom Metazoa; phylum Chordata; class Mammalia; order Chiroptera; family Phyllostomidae; genus Tonatia; species Tonatia bakeri. The sequence goes on from PVIA01000920.1 coordinate 244,498, forward strand.
TCCCTGGGGGTAGGACCAATCTTTGCAACACAGGGTACTTGGCAAATGCTCAGTAAGTACTTGATGCATGAATGACCAAGTGAATGAACGAATAAATAAATGAATGTTTTGCAGTGGTCTACTCCAGTGAAGCAACAGGTACTCGGCACCTGGCTCTTATTCTCTCGTGAGATCATACTCATCTAAAGAGGGACTCGATGTTCCTAAGAGCAGGACCTAAGGATGTGTTTCTGGTGGGCTGCCACAAACCCAAACGCAGCACCTGTGAGTACATCAGGACAGGAAATAATCACATGCTGATTATCTGTGCTCATCAAAACTGTGCAGTGTCTTGTCATTTGAAACAGTTATGCAAAGTGTGAACAGCCATCATTAGGAAAATGATTCATTGAGTTGATTGCCAAAGAGGAAAAAAGGGTGATTGAAAATAATACTGATGGTAAATTTTTAAGGCAGAGTGGGCATTTTAATTTCTGTTCTTTCCTTTCCTTTCCTTTCCTTTCCTATTTCATGGACTGTGAAGTTAATAACTATGTTGTATAAAAGAGTGCTGTTGGGGGGAAAAAGCTGAGTTTGAAGGTTTTATAAGTAGGGTCAAGAAGTTTGGTACTTGTCCTGTGTGTAGTGGAGACAGGGAAGGGTTTAGTCAGTAGAGTGACACTATCTAGTTCAAACTTTAGAGGTGAACTCAGGCATCAGGGCAGCGAACAGAATAGATGTGTGGCTGGAAGGTTTCCCAAATGTCCCCACAAGAGAGAATTTGAACCAAAACAGGAAGAGTCCTTGATGCAGGCTCCCAAACTCCTGTTCATCCACCACCCTGACTTCTCACAGGTCAATGACCACAGTGCTTTGTACTTCGCCCATTCACTGGATCTCATCTTCTCTAACGCAGTGCCAGAACATAGTAAGCCTTCAATGAGTGAATGAATAAAAAGAAATGTCAGGCAGAGGAAAGCACAGGAGACAATGCCCCACAGCATTTACGATGGAGAACTGGTGGGTCTTGGTGCTAGAGGCAGCAGAGAGTGACTCTGGTCTTCAATCCCGAGCAATTGGGAGATGGTGCGGCATAAGAGAAATTAGTTTGTAGAACACGGGGATCCAGTAAGTGCAGTTTCAGACACACTGACTCAAATAGCCAGGTGGGATTTCAGGTGGAAATTTAAGTAAGAAAGGTAGAAGTAAAAAACTGAAATAAAGGACATAAGAAAGAATTTTGGAGGCAATAAGCATATAGATGAAACATAAGGCCACAAGAGTGGCAGAAATTGCCAGAGTAAGGTATACAGAAAGAGAAGAGAGCTCATGAGAGATCTTAGGGGGACATTTATAGATAACAGGTGATAGGGAAAAAGAAGCATGAATACACGTGGTATATTTGCTAGACCTGACCCTAAGCATGAACAAATCAGCTGTAAATCATACCTAGCATGAATTCCTGTAAACATATTTTTACTTACTAAAAATTATCCTAGAAGAAGGAGTATTAAACTCAACAATGAGATTTGGGATAACAGAGGCAACAGAAATAAAATGTCATGAATTGGCATGACAGTTAGTGAGATCCCATTTTACCATAGAATCAATTTCATGATTCTAGCTAAATAGGTCCTTAATCATGATAGGCAAAGTCACAGGTGGTGGTGGGAGGGGCAGAAATGAGCTCTGTTAAGTAATCTCTCTCTGTGTTGGACAGAGTCTGGACCTTGCATCTAATCAAAACAAAGGTGCCTCAGCTGGGGAGGGGAGCACTGATTAACAGCATTTTCCTTTTGCTAGGATCTTGTGGAATAAAAGTGCTTCTTAACTGGAAAATTCTATCATAGCAGGTATACTGTTGACTGTAGTCTCTGCAGTTTCTTCTTTGTATTTGCAAGCTCTGAAAATAAGATGACTTTTCATCCCTCCACAAGGATGGAGATGTAAGGCCCTCAGCAGCTTCCCCACCTCCCTGACTGGAGGCTGCCCTGTGCTGGGGCAGGCTCTGCTTCTTTCCAGTCAGAGCTTTGGGTCTTTGGAGGGAAGGCTTTTAATTACATGTCCAGTTTTGTTCAAAATGGTTCTAACATTCCCACAATTCCTTTGGCACAAAGAACTGAACTCCCATTCATAAACGTGATCCCACACAGAAGAGAAAGCTATTACTTTTCCCATTCCCATCTACCCTGCAGAGAAACAGAATAGTTCAAACTGAAGCCAGGCAGTGTGTCCTACAAGAGGGAGTATGTGCTGGGACCACAAATGAGTTGAATAGGTGAGTGAGGAAATGAGCCACCCACTCTTGCTGCTGAGCTTAGAGCTTTTAAAAAGCCATTTAATTAGTTTGCTGGCAGGGCTCAATCTTATACACAACTGTCCCAGAGTCTCTGTGGCGCCTTCCCAGGAGAGAACCTCTTGGAGCAGCTGTGGACATGCTCACACCAGCTCTGCCCACACCCTGGGTTGGCAAGGACAATATGTGCCTGAGGCTGGGCTCAAACTCAATGCTTATTTAGATGACGCTTCTTGTGACAGTGTGAGAACACTCCAGACATCGAGTGGATAGCAAGGGGAGAAGACAATCTGAATGTATCAGGGACTCTGATCTCTTTTTGCCTCTGTCACACTTTAGTTCTGCACACCTCCTGGTGGCAGGTTCTGATGTCTCACTTGGGACTTGGAGCTCCTTCTCTTCATACCCTCTTCCTACCAGACTTTTTAGCTAGAAAAAAAATCCACTTTATCCCTTAAATTGGTAATAAAGGGCATACTCATATAAAACGTTATGCTCAAATACATGAGCACAGTCACAAATACACACACACACAACCACACACACAAGCACCTCTAGGTAAGAATAGGATGACCAAGAAACACTGTTGGATCTCCGGAGATATCTGAGAAACCATTTCAATAAAACAGCAAGGGCCAGGGGAGGGAAGGAGGAGGGTGTGGTACAGACTGCACTTCTGAGAAGCTGGTGATGAGGGACGGGGACAGAGAAAACAGCAGCCTGCGGGGTAGAAAGCCCACGTGTAATAATCCTACCTGGAGATAAAAAGCACAGACAATGACTGCCTGACCCTACCAGTACCTCAATGTGTGGACTCTTAAAAGATATTTTGCAGTTTCTTTTAATTGCTAGCTTTTCGCCTACCTACTTTCTTGATGCTCTTTCAGTCCCTTCTAAGTCTTCAGAGTGATTTAGTGATGGTCCCTTTCCTAGAATCTCCATCAGCAAGCTCTCCCACCCGTATTTTCCTGGTGTTTTACAAGGAATTCAAATTTGGAATGATACTTAATGCAGCAGCTCTCGACAACCTGGCACAAGACCTGCCTAGGTCTGTGGACAGCACCGCACCGCAGTCCCTTCCCCTGTTGTTTCCAGCCTTGTCTCCCTGGGCAGTGCTGTCTGTGCTGTTCTGTGAACATCAGTATGTGTGACACTTCTCTCCGACACATGGAGAATCAAACATGTCTCAGGCTTGTGCAGCCAAATTGTGTCAGGCTTAACAGGTGGAAAACCCTGGTATTCTCATAAACGAGGTAGCATTTTTCCATTTCCAAAAGTAATTATTGTGAGAATGTGTTTTCTTTTTCTCAGAGGGAGAATGGAGGAAGAAATTGTCCTGTAACTCTCCTCACTTCTCTGATATATTGGACATAGTGAGATTTCAAAAAGAGGCTTTCAAAAACCTTGAGGCTTCCAAATAACTTGAGGCTGGAATACTGAAATTATTTTCAGCCTAAACTTTTTCAGTGAAGACTTGGCAACAGAATCAGTGCATGCATGGACTGATTTTGTAAGTCAAGCTCTGCCAATTATATCCTAGAAATACAATTGGAAATCCTAAGTCTTCTGAAATAGGTCAGAGAAGCAATGCCAGACCCAGAAAACTAATCACTACATGTTACTTGGTTGAGGTCATTCTAAATTAGAAGTTACATAAAACATCACGAATGATTTAACTCTAGCCGGGGTGTCCAACCCTCAGCCTGAGGGCTGCACGCAGCCCAGGATGGCTATGAGTGCAGTCCAACACAAAATCATAAATTTACTTAAAACCTTCTTTTTTTTGCTCATCAGTTTTTGTTAGTGTTTATGTAATTTAATGTGTGGCCCAAGACAACTCTTCCTCTTCTAGCGTGGCCCAGAGACACCAAAAAGCTGGACACCCCTGCAAGCATTGAAATTTTATTTTGGCCATCATTATGATGTATCATTTTGATACAGACCTGTCGGTGGAGAAAATACTATATTGAAGCCCACTATTTCAGCCCTCCTCATCAGAGGTCCTTGGGAGAAACAAGCTCTAATGGTTTCAAAGTATGGCCAGGGGACTCCTGAGGTTCCTGAGACATATCTTGGAAGATCCCCAAGGTCAAAACCATTTTCAGAATTATATAAGAATGTTACTTGCACTTTTTCATTCTTATTCCTTTATCTGTGCACAGTAGAATTTTTCAGAGGCTATAGGATGTGTGGTAATGCAATTGATTACAGAAGCAGATGTGAGAATCCAGCTGTCTTTTATTTCACCAAACATTAAAGAGATTTCCAAAAATGTAAAACAATATCACTCTTCTTGGTAAATGTTTTGTTTTGGAAATAAATTTCTTTTTCATACAAGTATGTTACTTAACATGTAAATGATTTGTGATTATTTTAAATAAATCAATAAAATGCTTACTTTCTTTGAAGTTCTACCATGATGAGTATTGCTAGTACAGCACACATAAACAAAAATGCCTTGTGGGGAGTCTTTCCTGATTTGGAAGATCTGTAAAGGGATTGTGACACCAAAAAGCTTGAGGACCATTGTCTTTTTTCTTTTTAAGTAGTATTGCCTCTCTCTCTCTCTCTCTCTTTTTTAATTCTTTATTTTATTGATTATGCTATTACAGTTGGCCCATTTTTCCCCCTTCACTCCCCACCACCCTGCCCATCCCCTCCCACCCTCATTCCCCCCTTTAGTTCATGTCCATGTGTCATAAGTTCTTTAGTGTCTACATGTCCCATACTATTCTTACCCTCCCCCTATAGAGAATAAGTAGCATAGACAGTAGGTAGAAAATAGGACCATTGTCTTAAGGCATTTGTTGTATGTAATGGATTAACTTTATGCATTAAGAATAATACTAGCTAAGCATCATTTTTGAAAGAAGTTATAAGAATAGCCCCTCCAATCATTTTCTGTCGAGCTTAATTCTCTTATTGGATTCCTGTTGAGAGAGACTCCCTACATCTAAGTATATTAGCATATTTGGCCACACAACAAGCAGTTGATTCTTTTGGCACAGATGTAGATGACTTCTACTAACTCCTAAATGAGGAAATTATTCTTTTCATATTAAGTCCAGTAGTACCTTTCTGGAATCACATTTCAGTCATTAGTATTTGTAGCTGTTCATGTCCTCTTAGGGGAGGTAAGTGTTTGTAGAGAGAGATTCTTTCTTCAACATATGGCTACACACTAAAAACACTGCCAATCATAGATCCTTCCCTTGACTTTGAACATGGTGTTCCAAAACAATCTACTTCCTCTTTTGCTTAAAAACCAAAGTATAGTCTTTAGCAGTCACTGAGAGTATAAAAAGGTGTTCAGAAGATCATGAGGCTTGACATTATAGAAAAATAGATAAGATATATAAAGAACAGAAAGCAAGAAACCTGAGTATAAACTGAGTGGGGGGAATGTTTTCCAGGTACCATACTTGGGAACTTATCAGGTGAAATCTGCTGGCACATTTGCGAGTGCCTTACAAATTTCCTCAAATGTATCTTCAACAGAAATATTCTATATTTAACATAAGAACAGAAGATAAGCATTGAACAAACACTCAGTTTTCTCCCTAGTGGGGTTTCATGAGCTGTGGTACAGTTTAATGAGGAGTCTGCAGTATGCCCAGTACGTAAGTGAAGATGACTCACCCTGTCGCATGAGCATTCTCCAGTCAGGACTGTTATTACTGAAGCCCCTGCCATTTAAAAAAATAAACATGGTAGGCAATGGTTTCCTTGCAAATTGTGAAGTAGATTCAGGGAAAAGCTCAGTGGAGTCACGAAGCAGCCGATGTTTGGATGGGTCACCAGGAAATCAAACTTTAGAGGCGAAAGTATGACTATGACCCATTAAGTCTGACAACTATGGAAAGAACTATAGTGTTAGTCATGATCATGGCACACATCAAATATGCGGGCTTCACAAATGAATTTTTCTGTTGCTGCAACATGACGAAACAAGCTGTGGACTGAGACTGGATGGACATCGCAGGCATTTCTAAAGTGGAGGGTTTCTACTCCTGATTTCTAAGCAGATTAGCCAAGCTGCTAAGGATGAATGAGAGGAACATTGAGAAGAACGATATTGGATCTGTGTGAGAGGGAGGGGGGAAATACAGGAAGAAAGGACTCATGTGATTCCACTCCTTCCTGCCATCACTCTGGGTCATTGACCAAAAAACACCCCCAGCCCTGCAAGGAAGTCCATGCACTGATGCCTGGGAGCTGTTCCTATGTTATCTTACACACAAGAGGGACCATGCAGGTATAATTAAGTCTATCTTAAAACAAGCAGATTATAGTTGTCTATTTGGGTGAGTCCAACTTATCACCTGAGTCCTTAAAAGCAGATAAAATTCTTTGCTTAGAGTCAGGGAGATACAGCAAAAGAGAAACTGAAAGGAAAAAAAAAAAGGAAGTCAGGAAGGTTCCAGGTGTGAAAAGGATTTCACACACCATTCTCAAGATGTAGGGACTCACTTTCAGGACCAAAGAAAGGCCTCTAGGAACCAAGGTGTCCCCCAGCTTTCAGCCAGCAAGGAAACAGCACCTCAGTTCTATGCTGCAAGGAACTGGATTCTGCCAATAATCTGAGTGAGTGTGGAAGTGATCAGATTCTTCCTGGAGCTTCCTCATGAAAGCCCAGTCAGTCAGCACCTTGATTATGGCCTTGTGAGACCCACAGTGGAGAAACCAGTGGAGTCAACCTGGACTGCCGACCTACAAACTGGGAGATAATTTGTGTTGTCTTACGTTGCAATGTCTGTGGTAATTGGTTATGGCACCCCTGACCAAGGAGTCCACTCTGCTCTCCTCTCACAGAGTGACTACAGAGAGATGGGAGGTAGGCCCCTGCAGTGACTGTTTAATACCTGAGTTACTGAGTAGGGATGTGGCTGGAATGATCCCTCATAAGCACCGTCCTCCCTGCCCTTACACCACCACTGGCAAAAAAAGAAGTTACTTAGACAAATCCATGCTTTAGATCATGATAAATGAGGAAAAACCTGGACTAATGAGAAGGCTGTGTGTTTGTGAATATGTGTGCCAGTGGGGCCCTCTGGGCTGACTAATTATCCATGTGTGTCACCCTCGGTGTGTCACCATCGTCACACCCAACACATCACTCATTTATTCAGAATGTATCATTTTATAGCTTATCAAATCACTTTGCTTTCCAGAGTTTATCCTATCTGTAATATACTGTCGAGCTGACGAGAGAATGACTAGGCCCAAGCTGGGATGCCAGTTCAGCACAGCCGGGTAGGCCAAGTCTGAGCACGGCCGCAGAGCGGCTCCGTGAGAAAAGCAAGCGGTAGCCATGTTCGTGTTTTTCTTTGAACTTTTTTGTGCTTTATAAATGTTCTACAATAAGCATGCATTATTTTTAGAATCAGAAAGGACAGAATACCACCTTAAAATTGGCAAAACTTAATGAGGAGACAAATCGTGGAACCCTGAGTCCATTTTCATGGCCTGAGATGCACCGGTGTGGACCCTCTCCCTTTACACCCTGCTCAGGGCTTCCTCCCTGGGCTTCCAGACTGCTGGGCACTTCCTGTGGAAATATTTTGTCTCTCTAAGTGTTTTTGCTTCCTTTCTGTGGGAGACTGTTCTCTCCTATTTTCCCCTGCAACAACTCTATCTTCTCTTTCTCTCTCCTTTGTAAACCCGCCCTTTTAATATAAATACTGCCCAGGAATGCCTTGTCAGGCCCCTTTGCATTCTACAAACTCTCCCTGTAAAATCTCAACCACGCTCAATAATCTCAATTTCCAGCCCAGCCATTCTTGTCCATCAGCTATAGACTCCCACATTCAGCTACTTCCAAGACAACTCCACTTAGCGCCCTTCTGAAACAAATAATTATTAAGCACCAACTGTGTGGCTAGCACTGGGTAAGGATGTTCTACAGATCCTTTGCCCTTTACCAGTCCCAGTTAGCCTGCTGCCCTGCTCTTGAATTACCTGTCTCAATGAATGGCATCGTCACCAACCCAGGAGCTTTTTGTTTGTGTTAAAAAAAAATGTTGTGGATTATCTTGTTTGCAATGGAAACAATCTCTGGCTTTAGAGGATATAATATTAAGAGGCAAGCTCCACTTTGCAGTTCAGTAGTTTCAAGGTCAGTCAAGGAAAGAAAAAGAAACCAGTTCCAGAGGTGCTATATTACATCAGATACTGCAGTATATGAACTAGCTTTGTCATATCTGAAACTTTAGCCCTCTACAGTAATCCTTTCTGGACTAGGAAATAATGTAAGAATGCAGAAGTTCAGGAGCAAATAAATGCACTTTCTTATGTGAAAGCAGCACTTTAACAAACAACCACTAAGAAATGGCCTGCAAGAATTTTAACTTTTCTTTGATTCGGTCCTCTCAGATGAAAAGTTGGTCATCACTGTTATCTGTTGTTCATCTATGTGTTCGTCAATGCCTTTGACAGTTTCTGGCAAGCAGGAGGCAATTAACTCTTCCAACTGAATGAGTGAGTGAATGAATGAAACCTGAAGGTCATACACCATATAATGGACTCCTTGAGGATCAGACCAGCTTCTGTCTCTCCTACATTCTTCCATTTTGACCAGTCACTTCTTCGCCCACTCACTGACCTGACAGTGCTAGTTATAAAACACTGGCTCCATTTCAGTTCAAAATAATGAAGTGAACAGCACAGTGTTTTTTTTTTTATCTTCCATAAAAGTCAGTCCAGGTAAAAGGCTGGTCCCTGTCCTTTCTTGGCTGTGTTCTAGAAGAACGGTAGCCGCTGTTCAATGATTCCTCACCCAAGGGGCCTCTGTGAGGAAGCCTTGTAGAACAAAGGGACCCAATCCTAGTCAGAGTGACTGATAGGTGCTCTCCTTGCCCCCTAGGCATCTCACACTTAGTGAGGCACTCCCTTTGAGGGTGGTGCAAGTGCTCATTCTGACCCTGAACATGAGTACCTTATGGTGTTGACATCAGGTAGCCAAACTGAGCTCTGCAGGGAGCCAGACAACCTCCCATCCAAGGGAATGCTCTCTAAGAATTTCCGAATCCGACTTGCCACCATGTGCAACATCTTTAACACGTAAATGGAATGGATGTTCTGGAAACTGACTTTCGAAACTCAGTCTTGCAGGTCTATCTTTGGGTATTGCTGAGAACGGACTGCTTTCATTGAAACAGAGCCATTGTGTTCCCCAAAGCAGCGAGCAGAAGAGGTCTGTCAGCTACAGCTGTTCTCCAGCTGCCCACAGAGCTGCTGAATGCTTCAGACTTTCATTGTGTTCTTGAAATCCCATCCTCAGAACACCTGGAGTCTTGTTTTATCCACTTTCCATATCCTGAAGCATGCACAATGGTAGGCTGTCAGCTATGATCTTCTGTTCTGTTCTGTGGAGCCGGCTTTCCATAACTGGGCTTCCAGGTTTTTGAAGTAAGAACTTTGTCATTCATAACTCTGTGCCAAAGTAGAGATAATGGTGGGGAACTTAACTCTGACATCAAGCCAACCTGTTTAGATCCCAGTTGTGATGCAAATAAACTTGGTGACCTTGAGCTAGTTCCTTCACTAAGCTCTCAGTAAATTTCATCAGCAAAATGATAAAGAAAAAAACATTCTCATTTTTAGAGGATTAAGTGGATAATTTATGTGAAGTGCCCAGCATATTGTAGCTCGATTCATGGCAGTTACTATTACCGTTATTATTATTCATGTCATCAAACTATCAGAGTGTTTGTCCATTATGAAATGAATGATAGCTTCTACCCGTGTGTTTCCCCTTTGATACTCAAAAGTGACTTCCAGAAGGACAGACATTATCAAGCAGAGAAGTGGTGAAAATTCTTCTCCACCTCCCTCTCTTCCTCACAAATTACCCCTTAAAACTCTGCATTTGGAAAGAACAACTAATTCCAATAGGGTATGCATTTATTTTCTCTCTGTGAGTCTCATGGTCCCCATGTAACAATGAGGTCAAGCAAGATTATCTTTAAGGTACTCCCAAAGCTAAGTTGCTATGGTTTTGAGACCCAAAGTCCAAATTGTAGACTATAGATGTGGAGTGTGCATATTTCCCTAATCTGCTTGAGCCGTGGTGCAAGACTGAGGTCAGGAGTTTCAGAGCAGCAAGTGCAAATAGTGTTGAGGACAAATGATTGTGAGTTTGATTGTTCTCTGGATGAGTGAGGAGCAAGCTGTCATAACAGCAAGTATGTGTGCCCTTGCTCTGACCCTGACTTCCAGGATTGTCAAGCCAGGACACCCACACAGGGTATCTGAGCCCAGGCAGGTCTTGTTAATGTTGAGCAGGTCATGTTGTCTATGGCCCTGGATGAGAGTGAAAAACCTATTCATAGGGCTACCACATTGCTTCATAGTTCCTGCAACTGCCATATTACCTTCTTTAACCAAGAAAAATATTGGCTTGAGGTGGGGGAGGTTTCCCAGAACCTTCTTCCCACATGGGTAGTCCAGGGGTCCATGAGGCTCTTCCTCTTTGATTACAAGGCTGTCTAGACTACCTCTGTTTTATCTTTAAACTTACTGCCAGTTGTTGTCCTACATCCCCCTGTAGACTTGAGCTTTTTGAAGGCAGGATTTATGTCTGGTTTATCACACCATCCCTCTGTCCCTCCTACAGGCCTAGCACACAGCTGGTGCTGAATAAATGTTTACTAAATGAAATCTATAACAAAATGAGAACTTGACTGCTGGGTTTCATTTTTCGCTAAGCCTGACTGGCATAGCACCTTTAAACAGGGTGAGGCAAAAGTAGGTTTACAGTTATGGGTACACAATGCAGAGTATTATTATTTATTAATTATTGTATTATTTTGTATGTGAACATGGTAAGCCTACTTTATATTTTACACAATAATAGTGGTATAAGACAAAGAATACTGTAAATACTTTGTCTCCCATCTCTGCCACTTATGACCCTTATAAACTGAAATAAAACACTTAAGTGTAGTGCCTCAGTGTCTTAGAATGGAGATAATTAACTGGTGGTGGTGACAATCCACTTAGATGACATATGTGCACCCTATTGAATGACACACTATTCAGACAGAAAAATTCAGTGCTTTTAATTCCTGCCAATATGTGGCTTTGGACGGCTCCTAAACACTGACTCAAGTGCACCATTACTCTGATGGATAGAATTGGGTGTTACTGACTTTAGGGCTGCTAGCAATTAGCTAAAGTCAATAATATATTTTGATCACATAGATGTCAGTGTCTTGCCAAAAAAAATAGTTTAGTCATCTAGGGAAACAGAAATCTTGGATTTTGTATCAATCTTTCATTGATTTACTATAAACTTTTGAGAAAAATCCCAAAATAATGTTATCTAAGAAATGGATCTTCTCTACCCAAGAAAAGTATAAAAATAACTGGAATCCTGGGCATGGAAGTTATTTAAGTCCTTTGAAAGAGATACATAATATAAATCCGAGCTGTTATTTTGATTTCTGAGTCAATTTGCTTAAGAATAGAACCTCGGTTTACATGATGGTGTTTTATAGACCTGGGTTTATGCAGAGGCTTTGAAACTGATGCTATCCCAATGTGCTTAACAAGGAATTGGACAGACACAGAAAAACACGGTCAAGTGCTCCTGAGTGGCACTGAGTGCCAGTTTGGGACCCAGCTGGCATAGTGAAAATGGCTGGTCTGTCTGTAGTCCCTGGAAGTCTTCTGCCTTCAATGGGAAGTACGCTGGTTTTCTAACAGATGTCCCTACCCCCCACCTCTGGAAATCCATGAAAGTATATGAAAAGACCCTGAATATCCTTTCACCGTTTCTCTTGTTCTCTCATGCAATACCAGTACAATACTGCTCCACTAAGTATTAGATACAAAAAGTTGAGCTGCCCAAGTTTCTCTACAGGTAACTGGGCAAATGACTTCAGGATGTGAGCCTTATGTTGTGTGTCAGTATTTCTTTTTCAGAATCTGAGCATACAATTATTTCCATCTCCTCATATTCCATGAATGTTGTCTTTGTCTTCAAGGCCAACCCTGGTACTAAAGAAACTACTTTATAAACTATATACTTCTCATTTTTTGCCTGTGAATAGAAAGTTACTCCGTTTTCTCATGTCTGTGTAGAATGTTGGTAACACAAGTGATGAGGAATCACAAACCCTAAAATGCAGAGGCAGATGGGGCCCGACATGAAAAAGAACAGTATAAATGACCTTAAAAAAAGACATGATCAGAACAAAAGAAAGCAATGAAGCCCACAAATAAATATTGAAAACAACAGTGAAAAGAGTGGGCGATCAAAGGGACTGAAGAAAAAACAAACTGAAAAATAAAAACTCTTCTGAGTATGACAATGTTAGCAATCATTTCTCCTGTGCTCGATAAATCAAAATTCTAACCACAGAATTCAATGACAAATGAAAAAATACAAGAGACAGCCCAATTAAGTCACCCTTACTGGAGAGGCTTTTCTCCAAAAATAACAGTTCTGCTTTTAATTATAGGTTCTTGGGTCTGTTAATCAGCTTTCTTCCTCAAGGCTAAGCTCCATGCAAATAACAGAGAAGGATCCAACAAAATGCCCTGTTTAATTAAAAAAGAATTTAATTAAAAATATTTTCATATACATGACCAGTCACTGTTATTCATGCAGATGTTCTCCCATGCTTCTTTAAAGGGAAGGCTTTTTTTTTTTTTCTTTTCCTCCTCCCTTTTTTTTTTAATATATGCTGTTCTCCTGCAAGAATAAGTGTGAAATGAGGAGCTCTGTGACTGGTAGTTAATACCTATTTTTATCAAAACAGCAGTGCGGCTCACACATCACCCTTGCAGCCGTAACCATAGTAACCCCAAATAGACAGGGTCTTCTGATTATCAACATGATCCAAGGTAAGATAGTTCATGTGCTTCTGGAATGGTTACACTGCAGCAAACTTTAAAAGATAAAGGTGGCTCCCTCTACCCCCGCCCCACAACTTAAATGTTAAATGAAAAGAATGACTTGCAAGTATGGTGTATAAAAATGCCTTTCATTTTGAGAGACTCATTTCTGTCAAGTGTTAATAATAAAAAAGATGAAAGCTCAGTGCTATACACCTGCCCAGTGTTCCTACCTGATCATGTCAAGGGAGCAATAATAATATTTTGTGGTGTTGGAGAATTTGTTACAGGGAAAATCCCCCAGGCACCCAGCAGGATGAGAAACCACAGGCTGTGTCTGTGCACTCAGAGGACAGCTGTGGGCAGGGCAGACTGTAGACACACGTTACATGAGATAAGCTGTAGTTGGTGGCTCAGAGGTAGACCAGCAGTCAACTTACAAAGAAAAGGATACTTTAATTAGAGGAACAGTGGAACTGATTTGAAGAAGCAGTGAAATACCAACCTAAACACGGATTTGAATTTGGTTTTATAATTTGTGGTTGGGGTAGGATGGGGTGAGGAGGGATGAGCGTGCAGGAAATAAGGGCCAGAGCACCCATGCTCAATTATCCTATCAGGGGACTATGGCTTTAGGTACTCCCAAAGCCAGTGCACGAGCCTTCACACTGCATTGTGTGATGCCTAATACGACGACAGAGCAGCATCTGGAAGCATAGGAAAACTCCTCTGACTTTTAAACGTTCAAATATACAGCTGATATTACAAAAAGTAGGGAATCTACATGAGGATAAATATCACTGATTATTTTTCTAATCTCTTTACATTTGTGATTTACCATGCAAGTTGTGGGACAAGTAAAGAAATTTGAAGAGAAAACAACTATTTCTTCATGGCCACTTACGAAGAGAACGGATATTTTGCAATTCTATGTTCAGTTATAAACAAAGAAGAATGTTATGATAGTGTCATCTAAAAAGCCAATCAAGTTCCTTGGAAGAACTCATTGTTAATAATAATTTATTTATTAATGCTTAGCAATTTACAAATATAAAATATAATTTTATATAATTTTATACAGTATAAAATATAATTTTTTATATAGCATTTCATTTGATCTTTTGCAATTCTGTAAAGAAATGCAAGATATCTCCCATTTCTGGTGTGTTTTGTTCTCACAGTATCTATTTTAAGGATGTGGAAAGTGAGGTTTAGAACAGTTAAAGCACTAAAGTGTGGTGCCCCATTCTCCTGCAACACTAATCTTGCCTTAATGAGCAGACACTTTCAATACCCAGGATACTCTGGCCACTGGAAGGCCATGTTCTGACCTCATTTTCAGGTAACTGTCCTACCTCATCACACGTCTATTTTATTTTTAGTGGCAGATCCTCTTGAGATTGAAAGTTTATGATACATTCATAACTGTGAGCTCTCTTAGGCTTTAACCACAATGTAGGATCTGGGAACACAGTCTCCAGGCCGCTTGCTCACACATGCCCCTGAGTCCAATTTGCCCCAGAATTGCAGCGACACCTAGCGGTAATTTTAGGTAGCATATGCTGGGAAAGGCAGCCAAGAAACCCCCAGCTGGTGGCCTCTCAGGAGGGAGGTCACTACTTCCAGAGGTGGAAGTCTCAAGAGATTTTATAGTAGCATTTTCTGCTCTTCTGCAGTGTCCTGAGAAATAGGACTTCTGCAGTTCCCTTGCTTTGAGGAGAAAATACACATGCTGGGGGAAACACATCTTTCTTACAATTATGCTAAAAATTAACGTGTCACCCTTGAAAATTACAGACATGTCCTACAAGTTCCTGAATGGATATTTAACTCAACATAAAAACATCAGCACTGAGCCTACATCATTCTCTATAATTCATCACCTTTACTCAGAAATGCAAATATTTTACTCATCAATTCTTACATGCTTCAGATCTCTGGATGAGCATCAGTAGCATCAACTGGATACCGGTTAGAACTGTAGTCTTGGACCCCAACCCAGTCTCTGAATCACAGTCTCTGAAGGTGGAGCCAAGTAACCCGAATTTTAACCGACTTGCCAAGCGAGCTTTATGTATGCGCAAATTGGAGAACCACTAACGTGGAGCAGGAAGTAACTTCAGCAATTATCTAATTCCTCTAGGAGTGTGTGAGTAAACTAAGCCTAGACAGGTTAAGCGCCACCCTATTTACCCTGTGAGTTAGTGGCAGGAACTACACCAGACCACAGATCTCCGAGCTGGCAATAGCAACAATAGCATAGTGGTATAACATTTGCCAAGCAGAGGCTAGTTGGACTCAGTGTTAGCAAAGCAGAGACTTTTTATCTATATTCCTCTTGGTTTCTAATTTCAAAAAAAGAATGATCATCCATGCATTTAATTTAGGCTCCAGACAAGGTAATGCCAGAGTGAATTTTCTAAATTCAATTAGCATGAGCCAGCAGTTGCCTTCCGAAAGCCAACATGCAGAGTTCACGCATCATCAAGCACTGGGGATTCTTAACACACTTAGCTGCCTGAGCACATCAAGATGGTGACTCAGATGTGATATGTGAGGTCACTGATTTTTTTTCATTCTTACTTTATGGATGCATAATGTCATATTGAGTTTGAAGATTTTCCTTTAAGATTGTGTCATTATAGTTCATAGTGTTTCACTAACATGATATTAAAAAATGACTGGTTAATTGTATTACTTTTATGAAATTTTGACATTTTCTGTTTTATGGACATAGATGTGCTTCCACACAAATGCATAAATGTCATCACATTGTACATACTCATTGTTTGCTTTGTTTTATTGATTTGCCTTTTACTTTAAATAAGTTTTATTTTCAATTACAGTTGACATACAATATTATATTAGTTTCAAGTGTAAAACCTAGTGAATAGACATTATATAACTTATTAAGTGATCACCCTAGGGATAAATCTCGTACCCATCTGACACCATACATAGTTATTAGAATAATATTGACTGTGTTCCCTATGATGTAATTTATATCTCCTTAACTACCAATCTTTACTTCTTAATCCCTTCACCTTGCTCACACATCCCCCCAGCCCCCCCGCACATGGCAACCACCAAAATGTTCTCTGTGTCATTGAATCTGTTTCTGTTCTGCTTGTTTATTTTATTTTTAAGATTCAGTTGTTGATAGATGTATACTTATTGCCATTTTATTGCTCATATTTTTTTATCCTTTTATTTTTCTTCCTAAAGAAGACCCTTTAACATTTCATGTAATACTAGTTTGGTGTTGATTAACTCCTTTAGCTTTTTCTTCTCTGGGAAGCTCTTTATCTCTCCCTTCATTCTAAATGATAGTTTTGCTGTATAGAGTAATCTTGGTGGCAGATCCTTGTTTTTTATCACCTTGAATATTTCTTGCCAATTCTTTCTGGCTTACTGTTTCTGTGGAGATATCAGTGCACAGTCTTACAAGAGCTCCCTCTTGCTGCTTTTCAGATTCTCTCTTTGTCTTTAACTTTTTGCACTTTAATTAAAATGTGCCTTGGTGTGGATCTCTTGGGTTTATCTTATTTGGGATTCTCTGTGCTTCCTGGACTTGTATGTCTATTTCCTTCACCAGGTAAAGGAAAATTTCCATCATCATTTTCTCAACATAGGTTTTCAATTCCTCACTCTCTCTCTTCTCTTTCTGGCACCCCTATGAGTGAAGTCGTTCCAGAGGCTCCTTTTTCTATTCTCATATTTTGGATTCTTTTTACTTTTTGCTGTTATGATTGGGTGTTTTCTGCTTCCTTATCTTTCAAATTTCTGATTTTAACCTCTATCTCATCTACTCCACTGTTGATTCCCTATAATCTATTCTTAATTTCAGTTAATGTATTATTCATTTATAATTGGTTCTTTCTTATGTTTACTAGTTCCATTTTAATGTTTCCCGTCTCTGTTTTGAAGTCCTCACTAAGTTCATCTACTCTTCCCGTAAGCTCATTGAGCATCTTTATAACGAGTGTGTTGAACTCTGCATCTAGTAGAATGCTTGTCTCTCTTTTCTTTAGTTCTTTTTCTGGAGCTTTGTTCTGTTCTTTCTTTTGGGACATGTTTCTTTGTCTTCTCATTTGGGCAGCTTCCCTGTGATTGTTTCCATGTATTAGGTAGAGCTGCTATGTCTCTGGGTTTGGTAGAATGTCCTAATGTAGTAGGTGTCCTCTAGGGCCCAGTGACACAGTTTCCTCAATCACCCAAACTGTGCACGCCAGGTTTGACATCTCCCGCCCCATGTACATCCTCTTATTGTCCATCCTTTTATTGTAGTTGAGCCTTGATTGCTATTGGGACATCAATTGGAGGGATTTATATCCAGGCCAATCAGTTGCAGGGACTGGCTGCAATCACTATGAAGGACCAGCTATGCACAGTCCTATCCCACAGAGAGTAGGACTTATATTATTGGGGCTCTGGTGCCTGCTGAGCTCACCCCTTGTGTGTGTCATTGTGGAGATGGTTGGGTGGTGCTTCGGTGTAGTCTGAAGCTGTCCACTGGATGTGCTGCCTCTGGGGACTCCTGGCAGGTACAGGCCGAGGTCATCCACTGACTGTTTTCTGCTTGGAGGTCACCTGACATGAGCTACACAGTGATCTGTAGATGCTTACTTCTTATGCTGGGCTTGGAGGTGTCCATGAGAGGCCAAGCTGTGAACCAAGGCCAGATGTTGCTAGTGCTGGTCCTGGAGCCACTTAACAGGAAGTATAAGATATGCTGAGGCCAGATGCTCCTTCTTCATCTTTTTTGAGAGGCTTTACATAAGTCTGAGGTATGAGCCAAGATAGGCCATTTGTATGGAGAAGCCACTAGAAGGACCTTAGGTGGGCTCAAAAGTTGGGTGGGGTGGGGCTTCAGAGAATCACCAGGATGAGGCAGACAGTGTGAGTTAGGTTGATGGAAATGCAGATATGGTGCATTCCTGCTGGTTCTGTCAGGGGAGAGCTCAGAAAACAAACAATGGCTTCTGCCAGCACTTCAGTCTGGTAGGAAGCTGTCCCACCTTGATGCTGGACAGTTCAGTTCCCCTCTGTATGACCCTGGTGACTTTGATGCTGCTGCCTTCATGCTGGAGCACAGAGGGAGTGAGTCCAGGTGTGGGTCCTTTAAGAGGAACAGCTTAGGACTCCATAAGCCCTCCAGCTTCCTCAGCCTCAATCCCCACTCGCTTTTACAACCAGAAGTTATGGGAATTTCTTTCCTGGCACTGGATCCCTGGGGCTGGGGGGCCTGGTGTGGGGCTGGGACCTGTTGATCCTCTGGGGTTCCTCAACAGCCAAAATAGCCCTCCTGATTTGTATGTACCACGCATGGGTATGAGACCAACCCGTTACACATCTCCATCCCTTCTGCCAGTCTTGATGTGTCTTCTTCTTTATCTCCTTAGTTGTAGGAATTCTGTTCATCCAGATTTCAGGTGGTCCTGAATGTCATTTTTTCTGTAGCTTAGTTATCATTTTGATGTGGTTGTAGGAGGATGAGAGTCCCGTTTACCTATGCCACTGTCTTGACTAGAAGTGTGTTTGCTTCGTTTTAAACAGCATTCCTCTCCACCCCCTTTTTATTAGCATGTCTCTCTTTTCCCTATGCTTTCGTTTCCTGAACTCATGTCTTCTCTCCTCCCAAGTAACCCAACTTTACAGTCTTGGGAGTTTTCCACTAGAGACTGTGATTCAGTAGGTTTGGGCTGGGGTCCAAAACTGCGATTCTAACCAGTGTCCATTTGATGCTAATGATGCTCGTGCAGAGACCTGAAGCATATAAGAATTGGTAAGTGAAGTATTTGCACTTCTGAGTGAAGGTGATGAATTATAGAGGGTGACGTAGGCTCAGTACTGATGTTTCTAGGCTCAAGTAAATACATCCCACTAAAATCTCTTTATATTAACATTCCCTGTATAATAGCCATGAACACACATGTAACAGATGTTAAAGCAGAAGTTTAAACAGGAACAAAGAAAAAGTAGCATTCTCCACAGTGAGAAGCACAGTTTTGAAGTACTTATTCAAAGCCCAGTTGCATGACTTCCTTCAACCTCTCACTTGCACTAAGAAGGTGAAAGCGCCTGTGGACTCTAGCCTGGAGGTTAACATTTGTTAAGGAAGACTTTCTTGCTACTTGTGAGTTGTGAATTTCACACTCCCACATGGGATGGGGCGGGGATGGAGGTGTTTGATCCCCATCTCAAGCATATGGCAAAGGATGTCACCGTCAGACAGCCTGAGAGGCGACACCTGAACTGCAGGTAAAGCAGTGAGATCCTGTCAGACTCTCACCTGAGAAATCTAATGGGCTGTGGCTGTCCTGCTTCTCTGATGGTGGCTTATTATCAATCAAATAAAAAAAAAATCTCTTCATTTCATCTCCACTTCCACCTTGTAGGAGTCAGAAGCCATATCTAACAAGGGGTATATGAGTCCCATGAGAAAGAGAGAAGACCCCACCCACACCTGCTCTCTCCAAGGCAGGCAGCCTGCTCCCAATAGTCTAAGAGAGGCAGGGGCAGTGTCTTAAATTAAGTTGGAAACTTATAATATTACATGGGATTGGACACATCTGCTGCTAAATTGAGACTACGATTTGCCACTAACTTAAAGACCAAGGTTTTATTCCAGCAAATGGAAAAGGAGTAGCCCCACTGAGTACTTTTCAAGGAGCAGTGGGAGAAAACAGCAGTTTCTAAGGTTATACTCGAGTTCTGCTTTGTACACACATATACACACACAAACACACGCGTGGGGGTTAGTTATCTGTGCCTAAGTACATGACAGTGTCCACTGTTTTAAAACTTTTGAATCGTATTTTATACTTTTCTGCAACCTGCTTTACATAGCCATCAATGCACTAATTTATGCTCCTCAATGGCTGTATGATCTGTGGAGATGCCCTACAACCTATCCAACAGCTCCCTTATTGATATGATTCACTTGCTCGTTTTCTTGTTCTTTTTATCCCCTTCACTTAAAAAATGTTGCAATAAATATTCTGGCCTCCTAGCCCACAAAATCTTAAGAACTGGTATTTTCACTTGTGTGGAACAGCCTGTCAGGATTCAGATCCTTGGGTCCAAAAGGGCAATGTATTTTAAATTCTAATAGCTGTTACCAAATTGCTTTCCAAAGTTCTGTTAATGACTTAAATTTCCACTAAAAATGTGTAAGAGTCCACTTTCCCTGCCTCCCTGCCAGCAGTGACTATTACTTGGTGTTAAAATTGCTGCCAAACTACTAGGGGTAAAATGGTATGTTTTTCCTTTATTTTACGTTTCTATGTTTCTGCCAAGTTTGAACAACTTTTCACATTTGTAATCCAAGCAAATTTGCTTTTCTATGAATTACCTCTTCAGAGTCTTTGTCTATTCTTCTGTTATTTATTGCCAGGTTGTTTTTCAGTGTTCTTTGTATATTAGAAAGGTATGAATACACTGTCTACTATATTTACATGCTTTTCCCCAATGTGTTGTCTTTTTGTTGACTATGATATCTCTTCTTATTTAAAAATGTTATTTTTATATAGTCAAATATACTAGTTCTCTATAGATTCTGGTTTTCTACTTTTTGTTAAGAAAGAAGAATTTCCATATCTTTAGCCAGAATTATTTTTTATTCATTTACATTTTAATTCATATATATTTATATATGTATATGTATGTATATATTAGATAAGTTTGCAATTTTATCATCTTCTAAATGGATAGCCAGGCAATTGTGCAAACACCATTTGTTAAATAAAGCATCCCTTTCCCCATGAACTGAAATACCACCTCTGTCAAATTCTCATTTATACCGGATTCTGTTTCTGGTTCCTCTATTCTTTTCCACTGGTTTCATTAGTCCTAGGTCAATACTTTATTGATTTGTTTCTAATGGTTTAATAGTATATTTTTATATATGATTAAGCAGTTCCCTTCATGCTTGTATTCTACTTTATAAACCTTAAGGTAATTTTATCTGGCTCTATCTTTTTAAAAGTGTTAGGCTTTCATGGACATTTCATTAATTTTTTATGTTAATTTGGGGAAAAGTGGCATTCTTCCCATCAGCAAGATGGTGAGCTGACATAGGCTACTGGCTGCATCCCCAAAATCATAGCAGAAAGTGCAGGGAGAAAAAAGGAATTGGAACTATCGAAGAGAGCTCCCACACACCCACAAAGCCATGAGAACGCACCAGAAAGCAGGCAGGCTGTTTTGGATTGCTGTTTACCACAGGGGGGTGCAGCAGGTGGTACAGGAGCAGCAGCCCCAGAAGGTCAAGCAGGTCAACCCACCGATCACCAGGATCCGAAGATTTCTATGACCCAAACATTTAGGGAGGATTCATAGCATTCTGGTCTCCATTTACACACATCTCTGAAGCTGGAGTCTAGGTGCTTGCTCATGCTTCTCATGGCAGGGAAAGCTCAGTGCCTGTGATTTCCCTGGGGACTGCAGGTGCAGGCGGCATCAGCGCTTAGTGGTACGTGGGCACCTATCTGAAAATCAGATGGCAGTGGGCAAAAAAGCCAGGTCAAATCACCTCTGTTTCACTCATTAACCTCTGAACATCAGATGGCTTTTGGAGGGGGGGAGCATAAAATAAAGGTGTTAGCTTAAATGATTCAAAGTCTTCAAAGTCCCTTTTTGCAAAAAAAATATACAATTTTATTATTTTAAATCACTCTTTCTATTATCTAAGAGCAATATACAAGACATTGTCTGGCTCTTGGTTGAATAGAGCAGCTATAAAAATTTTTATGAGACAATTTAAATCTAACTATATTTGATAATGTTTAAAATTGTACTAGTTTCCTCCTGTTGCTATAACAGATTAGCACAAACTAAGTGGATCAAACAATGCACACGTATTACCTTATTGTTTTGTGAGTCAGAGGTCTGATATGAGTCTCTCTGGGATAAAGTCAAGGTTACAGCAGGGCTGAATTCTTTTCTGGAGGCTCTAGGAGAGAATCAGTTTCCTTGTCCTTTCTGGCTTGTGGGATGGCATCCACATATCCTGGTTCAAGGTCACTTCCCACCATCATCAAGTCAGCAAAATTATAACTCTCTGTGTTTTTTGTTCATAGTCACATCTTTCCTTGATCACAGCCTGAAAAGATTCTCAACTTTTAGGCCCCATGTTATAAGATTGAGCGCCCCCCAGATAATATAGAGGAATACCCCCACTGCAAGGTCCTTAACTTAACTTTATTTGCAAATCCCTTATTGAAATGTAAGGGAACATATTCACTGGTTCTACATATTAGGATGTGACACCTTTGGAGAACCATATTTTGCCTATCACAAAAAAATACTGTTAATATTTCAGGTGTGATGAAGCAATTGGAGTTATGTTTAAAATAGAAATTCACTGCCTTAGACTGGTGGTTTAGTTAGTTGGAGTGTTGTGCCCTGCACAAGAAGGTTGTGGGTTTGATTCCAAGTCATGGCACATAACTAGGTTGCTGGTTCCAGCCCTGGTTCGGTGCATACAAGAGGCAACCGACTGATGTTTGCCTCTCATGTCAATGTCTCCCTCTCTCTGTCTGCTCCTCTCTCTCTGCTCCAATCTCTCTAAATCAATAAACATATCCTCAGGTGAGGATTAAAAAATTAAGTAAATAAATAAATAAAATAGAAATTTGTTTATAGCTTCTTTATTTGACCAAGTATCCAGATAACATCTAAATATTCCTTTTAGATGATATAAGGAGTGTTTTAAAATAATAATATGTATTTTTATTGCAAAAATAATTCTACCTAATAATTTGGAAAAAAATAATACAATTAGGAAAAAATCACCATTTGTCAATCTTTTTTTTTAAAGATGTCTTCTGTTTTATTTTTGTCCTAAACTACTTGAAGAAAAAAGTCTTGGGCAGATATCAAAGGAATGTTACTTTTTTAAAGAAAGCATATTGGGCATACAGCATTATATTTGTTTCAAGTGTACAAAATAGTGTCTCAACATTTACATCTCCTGATGCGATCCCCACACTAGGTCTAGTAACCATTTGTCACTGTGCAAAGATATCACTCCATCACTTTGACCTTTGTTTCTCTGTGTCAGTTTTTTATTTTGTTTTGTTTGTTCATTTGTCTTGATTTTGTAAAATGCCCAATACACCTAAATGAAATCATGTAATATTTGTCTTTCTTTGTCTCAGTTATTTCACTTAGCATAATATCCTTTAGGTCCATTTATTTTGCCTCAAATGGCAGGATATCTTCTTTTATTGGTAAGTAATAGTCCATATATATTTATGCATGCATGCACATATATACATATATACACATGCATAAACATGTATGGCACATGTATGTGCACATATACATATCTATCGCATCTTTATCCATTCATGCATTGATGTACACCTAGATTGCTTTAATATCTTGGCTATTATAAATAATGCTGCAATGAATATAAGGGTGTATATATTTTTTCTAATTAATGTTTTCAATTTCTTCAGATAAATACCCACAAGTGGAATCACTGAGTTATATGGTAGTTCTATTTTCACTTTTTTGAAGAACCTCCATACTGTTTTGCATAATGGCGGCACCAGTCTGCATTCCCAGCAACAATTCACAAGGATTCCCTTTTCTCCACATCTTTTTGCCAACAAGTATTTGTTCCCTTTTTGATGGTAGTGGTATCTCATGGTGATTTTAATTTGAAATTCTTCGGTGATTGGTAATGTTGAGCATCTTTTCACATATCCATTGGGCATCTGTATGTCCTCTTTGGAGAAATGTCTTTTCATGTCCTCTTCCCACTTTTTGATCCAATTTTTTGTTTGTTTGTTTGTTTTTGCTTTGTGTAGTCCCTTAATGTTTTTTGGATAGCAACCTCCTATCAGATGTATCACCTTGAGCGTCTTCCCCCATTCAGTAGCTTGGATTTTGCATTTGGTTGAGAAGCTTCCTTTGTTGGACGGAGCTTTGTAGTTGATCAAGTCCCATTTGTGTATTTCTGCTTTTGTTTCCCTTGGCTCAAGGGCACATATCCAAAAGGATAC
Source organism: Tonatia bakeri (assembly GCA_004024845.1). NCBI lineage: Eukaryota > Metazoa > Chordata > Mammalia > Chiroptera > Phyllostomidae > Tonatia > Tonatia bakeri. The sequence continues at coordinate 268,624 of PVIA01000920.1, forward strand.
TACTAAGGCTGATGTCAAATAGTTTACTACTTATGCTTTATTCTAGGTGTTTTATGGTTTAAGGACTTATATTTAGGTCTTTAATCCATTTTGAGTATATTTTTGTATGTGGTATAAGAGAGGGATCCAGTTTCATTTTTTTTTACATGTATGTGTTCCATTTTGTCAATCTTAATAAAATTAATAGGTTCAGACAATAAGCATCAATGTTTCATGGGGAAATTCACAAGGAGGAGCCAGGCTGTCACCACCTGAATCACTGATCACACTTAGCATCACTGAAAGTCAACATGCAGAGAACACATGACTTCTGAGGCACATGATACACATGACACAACTCGATCTAGAAATTGTCCTACATGCAATATTTTTGTACAAAGAGGTGAACCTGAACCTAATCAGGACTTTTTGAGATAACAGGCACCTATAGAACTATAAGGATACAGGAACAATGAAACAGTACCACAGGTAAACAGACAGACAAAGTAGAACGGACCACACTTCCTCAACAAGTCGAGAGCACAGAAAGAAAAGATGGAAGGGAACACTGCTCTGCACTGAAACAGATGTAACAATGAATTGTCATGTCTGAACTTTATTTAAAAAAAAGGCAAAAACACAGAAATCTGAATGTGGAATGAGTATTAGATGACACCAATGAATTGTGTAAAGTCTGGCTGGCTTGATAATGGCTTTATGGTCACATGAGAATAATGTCCATAATTATAAAGATATATACAGCAATATACAGAAATAAAAAGACAACATCTGACACGTGCTTTTATAAAATCTTCCAATGAAAATAAATACAATAAATAAATAAATAAGTGTATTTGTGTTTTATCCAAAGCAAAATTACTACATTGCATATATTACATTTCCAACTCAAACAAGGTGAGAGCATTCCACTAAGCAAGTATGTAAATTCAGGGAATCCATTCCTATTCCAGGAAAACAAGCAAAAATGCACGTTTCACTTGTTGGTGGTGAAATAGCAGCCTCATCTTAGAACAGCAGAAAATAACAATATAAGAATTAAAAAGAATAATATAGCATCTCATCTAATCCTTATAAAGAAGCTCCAAAATAAATCTTATTAAGCTAATTTTAGAGATCAAGAAACTGAGGCTCAAATGGGTCAGGAAGAATGAGGATTTAGACATGAACTTATCCCACACCATGGACACCATTCCCACACAATATTCAATGACTATTCTACTTATTCAATAAATATTTACTATGCACTTTGCAAAATTCAATGGGCCTTTTGTATTCTTGAGATACCTACAAAGGCTTTCTTAGATATAGTCATTAAATAGTATTGAATGTTAATAATGATAAAGAAATAAATCCTATTAAGCACTATGTATATTTTGATTTGTTTAATTAAACTAATAATTCACATCAACTAGATTTTGAAACTCTAAACTTAATGAAAAAAATGTGAACTGTATTATCCCAACTGACTACACAAGTCTGCATTTATTACTTTTAGGTAAATGTTTATTTCTGATATTGAGTCTACCAAATCTAGGGATATTAAATGCACCAACATCCTTTGAAACAGGGCTAACATAAAATAAATGTAAATGTTCTCAGATTTCTAACAAGCTATATAAAACAAAACAGTAATGTGCATTTAAAAAAACCCCAGCTCTACAATTGCCAGGTTTTAAGAACTTGTTATTTGTGTTCTACTATGGCAAACCACACAACTGAGACACTTGGATGGAAGTTTATTGAATCTGCTTCTCTCAAGTCAGAGGCTGCAGTAGTTAGAGTTTTGACGGGTACATGCATGATATTTAAGTCACACAGATATTTACTCTTGTTTCTCTTTGCTTCTGAAGCATGAGTGTAAATTAGTTAATGGGTAATTAGGTGTTAGAGACTGTGGAAAGAGACTTCAGAAAGAAAATTTCAGATATTGTTTTATATTGCAAAATGAAGTACCTATATTTCACCAGATGCTATTTCCTGTGCAGTGCATTGTATCTGTGCTTGATTCTTCTCAGTTTTAAGTTGTTGTGGTGTTTCCATTAAGGATCGTATTTTTGTGTGAAAATTACAAAAGGCTAACTCATAGAAGTAAAGATCAGAAGGATGGTTGCCAGGGATTAGGTGTGGGGAAAGCGGGGAGATGATGGTCAGTGGTCATAAACTTCCAGTTGTAAAACAAGTACATTCTGGGGATCCAACATGCAGCTTAGTAAACACAGTTAATAATACTGTACTATAGCCTTGGAAGTCGTTAAGAAAGTAGACCTTGTACCTGCATTTTTTTATACATTAAAAAGAGACAATTATGTGCAGGATAGATGTGTTAACTAACCTTATTATGGTAATGATTTCACAACATGTAGGCAGGTAAAATCACCACATTGCACACCTTAAATGTCCCTACGCTGTAGAACAATAATATCTCAGTAAAGCAGGGAAAAAAGGATCATATTTTTGGCTTACAGCATTTCCATATCTATATTGCTCTATAGCAGCATTACCCAAAAAATAAATAAATAAATAAAAGCCACATACATAATTTAAAATTTTCTAGTTACCACATTTAAAAAGTAAAAAAAGTATAATTTTTAATAGTAAAGTTTATTTAACTCAACATTAAATATATAGTATAATTTCAAAATGTAATCAATATAAAATTATCAATGAGACATATGTTTTTTCATATTAAGTCCTTAAAATTTAGGGTGTCTTTCATACTTACAGCCCACCGCTCTGGCCTACCCGCATTTAAAGCAGCCACATGTGACTCTTAACCACTGTGTTGGATGGGGCGACACTCCAGGGAGCCCTGTTTCAGGTTACTGAAATCAGGACAACCTGTACTAATTTTCTTGATAGAAAATAGGACAAGTCTGTGAATCAAGGCTTATTTTCTAGTTTTAAATAATGAACTAACACTTCTGGAGTTCAAATAGTACAGCTGTATTTGAGCCTTAATGCAGCTGCATCATATAAAATGAAGACATTTTAATCCAAATAGGAACCAGGGAAATAGATGAAGTGAGAAAATGCACAGCCCACGTGTGCTCGAGTAAGTAGCTTCCTGGAGACCCTGCAGGAAATGCCAGTTCTGTAACTACCACGATGAGTCTATAGGATCTTCTGGGTGATTAATACTTAATGTAATGTGCTGAGTTCTTCCTTTTCCAGAAGGAAGCTCCTATTTTGGACATCCTCGAACCAAAAAAAATTTTAAAAGCCACACTACATACTGTAACTGCTTTTGCAAGTTTATAACCCATGGCTTGGCACCCTCTGGACAACATTAAACCACTGTCCACCTGGTGAACAAGAAGAAAGAAATATTGGCTGTGCAGACAAAAAGAAAGCTACATTTCTTGTTGTAGCTGAACGTATCTTTTTCAGAGAACAAAACCCAGCACTGCCACTCAGCCCTGTGCTGGAAGTTCAGCTGTGTGGGGGGCGTTCCACTCTCATCCAGAGTTGCTGCCCTCCTGGGGCCGTGAGACTCCTTATCACTGAGGGTGATGAGGGTACTCAACTGCTTTACGTTTCAGAATTGAAAAGAGATCCCCTTTCACACACCATGCTTTGCTCTGGCAGTTTCTTCCACAAATCTATTAATTTACAAATTTAACAATATTTATTGATAACCTACTGTTCTAGATACTGGAAATATAAGAGTGAACAGATGGGGGAGGGCAGAAAAGTAAAAACATAAATAAAAGCTTTTCCTTCATAGGGACAAAGAATGAGGAAAGGGGATGAGAAGCACTGTGATATGGGGGTGACTGTGCAGTGGGAGGTGGGGTGCAATTTTGGATAGCACGATTAGGGAAGGTCTCTTTGAGATGACATTTGACCAAAGACCTGAGGAAGGCGAGGGAGGGGGAACAAGAGCTGCAAATGCCCTGGGGTAGCAAGAGGACCAGCGTGTTTAAGGAACAGACATGACTACCCTGGGATCCCCATTACCTTTACACAACTAAAAGACCTCTCTCTTTATCTCATCTATCCCATCAAAAGGGACACTTCAGATTTACTACTATAAATCATTACCAAATTTCTCAAACCGGGATCTGAGTCAACAATGACAGGGATGGGGGTAGTCTGAAGTCAGAGGGCTCCCTCACAGCCTTGGCCACTTGTAAAATGAGGGGTATTAACTAAAGCATCTGTTTCCAGTACTTAGGCTTTTACTGCATTGCCATTTTGTTGATCTTTTCCCTCCAGTCCCTTGTGCTCCTATCTTTCCTTGTCTAAACACACCTGAAGATGAGCTGGCTCATCGATCAAACCCTCTAAGCTCTTCTCCCTTACCCCCTCCCATTTATCACGCAGGGTTTCCTTGGGGGCTTGGCATTCAGCTCTCTGCTCCCTGCTAACTGCTGCTGACGACCTTTACCTCATTAGCAAGATTTTCATCAGCGAAAAAGAGGGATATTAAATCAATCAAGTAATAGTCAACCATCCCAACTGGAGCTAAACTGAAAATTGGCTGAGGAGAGCCTGAAACGTGCAGGAAGCATTATGCTGAAGTCTAAATGTGTATCTGTAAAAGAAAAAATACAAATACTTAAAAACACCTACCTAAGATTAGCTAACGCTAAATGGGAAAAAAAGAATTAATTTAAAGAACACCCAGAAAAAGCAGACCTCAAGAGCATAGGTTCTCCTTTATAAATTAGTGAGTCACAATTATTTAGGCAGTAAGTGAATAATTGTGGGATAAGGTTAACTAGGTGTTTTAAGATTGTCGAAGATCTTAAATTGCAGCAAAGTAGCAGGGAGTAGGTTCAGTGTGCTTCAATATAGCAGTTAGCTCCCTGCAAATGGAGAGAGCTAAGTACTTTCATCCACGTGTGGGTCTCTGCTGTGTGAGATCACCTCTTAACATTTGCTGAGTTGGGGTTAGAACCCCAGAATGTCCGGCTGAAAGGCGCTGGGTTTAAAAGTCAGTTTCTTCATCTGTAAAATGAAGGGGTTGGAAGAGTCGAGATCAAATATCTTCCACTTCCAAGAACTCATAAAATCTAGAGAGGCTAAGTGGTGCCCAGAGGTGCAATGCTGGTCTGTGCCAGACTTGGAAATTGGACTTGGCTCCCAGGATTCTCTTTATGGCTGCAAGTCCATTCTGTACTTTAAAAAATTCTGTTTAAGTTCAGCTGTTTGACAGAATGTAGATAAATAACCATCTTACCGAGTTGTAATTTTTTCTATTTCAATCAATTTTCATGTCAAGTAAACATAACCTCTAATGAAGGATATCAGCAGCTAAAGAAGGAACAAGCTTGAACACAGCTGAGTGTGGAGCGGCTGCCTCACACGGTAGAACACAACAGACTTGGCCTTCAGCACTGGGAGCAGGAAACAATAGGTGCGATGCTTTTAACATGCAGACTTGTGCAAAAGTGACCTGCAATGGGACCTGACCATAACATGCAAAATGTCATCCATGCAGAAAAGAACCCTGCCTAACTAGAAATCACTGATGTGTTTGAAAATATTTTCTCCTGAGTCCATGTTCCTTGTGGCTGCCAAGGTACTCCTGCACTTCCCTGGGCTGTGAGAGTGGGGTATAAAATTAGCCAGTGATGACTCAGTGGCCTGGCCAACCCCAGCCCTGGAGATGGAGCAGTCTGTCCCTGCACTCCCACGGGGGCTCTGATTCTCTACTCTACACCAGAGATTCCACATCTGAGACCTACTTGCACTTCACATATTGAAGTTTTTCTGTCCTCTATAATATAAGCAAAATAAAACAGATAAAAACTAGGAAAAATATTTGTAACTTACATTCCAGACAAAGGGTTACTATCCCTCATATGTTAACAGCTTCTAAAACTTGAACAGTAAAAGAACCACAGCCTCCTGAGAACCACTGAGAAAGGGCATCCCATAAACATGTCCCCTCAGCATAGGAACAAATGTCCAGCATCACTCTTAACGAGAGGAGTGCTCAGTCACGCCACAGGGCGTGTTAGTGTGCCGGCAAAGTGGTGCAGACTTTGTGAAGAGAATTTGACATCAGGAAAATTACATATGCATTTACCCTTAATCTGTTCAGAAATCTATTTCAAAGAATCACTGGTGAATGTGAAAAGCTATTAATTTCAATGACATTCATAATCACAAAAGACAAGAAGGAACCTAAATGTCTGTCGACAGATGCCTGGTTGAAGGAACTGTGGGGTGCTCTGCAGCTATGACAGAGGAGACAGGCCTTTACCTTTGAATACTGCTGTGGAGCGTTCTCCAAAATACTGCGAGTTTAAGAGCAGTGAAGTGAAGAAGTAGAAAGAGTCCATACATGTTTCTGTATTTGCTTAGGTTTAAAATTAGAAGGGTAAACTGCGATCCAGCCAAAGTCATTGAAAAATTAAGGTGGAGGGGACAGGATAGAAGCTAGATTTTTCTGTTTTTTTTTTTCCTATGGTTTTTATTTGGGGATTTCATAGATATTTAATTTAATTTTTTAAATTTTATTTTAATCATTGTTCAAGTACAGTTTTCTGCCCTTTACTCCCATTCCAGCCCACCCACCCATCCCTCCCCACCTCCCTTCCATTTCCACTCCCCCCCCCTGCCAGTTTTTGTCCATGTGTCCTTTATATTTGTTCCTGTAAACCCTTCCCATTCTCCCCTGAAATTCCCTCCCCTCTCCCCTCTGGTCACTGTCAGCCTGTCCTCTATTTCAGTGTCTTTGACTATATTTTGCTTGTTTCTTTGTTTTGTTGTTTAGGTTCCTGTAAAAGGTGAGATCGTATGGTATTTGGCTTTCACTGCCTGGCTTATTTCACTCAGCATAATGCTTTCCAGTTCTATCCATGCTGTTGCAAAGGATAGGAGTCCCTTCTTTCTTTCTGCTGCATAGAATTCCATTGTGTAAATGTACCATAGTTTTTTGATCCATTCATTTACTGATGAGCACCTAGGTTGCTTCCAGCACTTAGCTATTGTAAATTGTGCTGCTATGAACATTGGCGTGCATAGGTTCTTTTGGATTGGTGTTTCAGGGTTCTTAGGATATAGCCCCAGCAGTGGAATTGCTGGGTCAAAAGGCAGATCCATTTTTAGTTTTCTGAGGAAGTTCCATACTGTTTTCCATAGTGGTTGTACCAGCCAATGATACCTCAGACAAGGGTTTAATTTTCCAAATATGTAAAGAACTTACATGACTCCACTCTAAGAAGACAAGCAACCCAATTAAAAAATGGGCAAAGGACTTGAACAGACACTTCTCCAAAGAGGAAATACAGAGGATCCAGAGAAACATGAAAAGATGTTCAATATCGCTAGCTATCAGAGAGATGCAAATTGAAACCACAATGAGATACCACTTCACACTGGTCAGAATGGCCATCATAAACAAAGCAACAAACAACAAGGTTGTGGGGAAAAGGAGACCCTAGTGCACTGTTGGTGGGACTGCATATATTTAATTTAATTTTAAAACAAAATGTAAAGCAAAATGAAACAGATGAACATTATTGTGTAGTGACTTGTGACTTAACCACATGGAGGAATTATTTTAAAAGCTCTTAAAACAGGGTAATTTGTGACTGTTTATCCCCTAGTGGAATATACCCAAAAGTTTTTTAGAAAGTGAAATCTTAAGCAGTATTTTTAGTAAGATTATATTATAATTTTGAACATACATATTTAAGCAAGTAAGAAATTATAACAATGTAATAAGAAGAGCAAAATTAGGCAGAAAAAATGAAAATGCAAACAAAATTCAAGGCAGTTAAGTAAATTTGAACTAAAAATATTAATGTGAATTTATAATATTATTTCTTGTTCAAAACAGAAGTATCTAGAAACAATAACCAGTCCAGTTACAGTGGAAACCCCTAGTGCCCAAATTTGTCTAAATACAAGAGTTGGCAAAAGTAAGTTTAGAGTTGCTCATATGGAAAATAATGCAACAATTAATAAATTATAATGCAAGAATAAACTGTTTTGCATACTCACAACTGCTCTTGCCCACTCCAGCGTAGTTCCCACTTAGAAAAAAACAACAACAAGGCTTCTCAGGGAGATGGCTAGCTCTAAGCCAGGGTGGAGAAAACACACAGGGTGGAGAAAACACTCAATAAGGTTGTGACACGGAACCCCAGCACAGAGCAGGAACCCATGAAGGATGACCGGAGTCATGACCAAAGGGCACAGGAGAGACCTGAAGGGGCCTCCAGTGCCATGCAGCGCTGTGGGAAACTGGGATCGCCGAGGAGAAAAACGAGAGCGACAGACTAAAAAATATCAACTACATTAAAACTCAGGTGTGGATATAACACCTAATACAATTTCCTTGGTCATATCTGAGGGTGCTAGGGAAACTCATTATTTTGAAAATTAGTAAATGAAGGGAAGGACTCCACCATTTATCCTGCTCTTTTGTTCAAATATCATGGGTACTCAAATCGTTGATCACAAAAACTGCTTCTTTATAGGAGAGTTCCAGCTAATAAATGCAAAAGATAGGACAGAATTAGCATATCACTAGTTTATAAGTCTTAATATGTACCCCAATAAGCAGTAACCACTGATGGGAACTAAAGCCATTAGCTAAAATGAGTAACTTTAAAATGTAGAGCTTCTCACCTGGGCTGGTGTAGCTCAATGAATTGAGTGTTGGCCAGTAAACCAAAAAGTCACAGGTTTGATTCCCAGTCAGGGCACATGGCCTGGGTTGTGGGCCAGTTCCCCAGTTGGGGGCATGCAAAAGGAAACCAATCGATGTATTTCTTATACACTGATATTTCTCTCTCCCTTTTTCTCCCTCTCTTGTCCTCTCTCTAAGAAGTAAATAAATAAAATCTTTTAAAAAAATATAGAGCTTTTCAAGCTTTTATGTGCATATTAATCACCTGGGGATATTGTTAAATTCTGGATTCTGATTCAGTAGGCCTGAGATTGAGTCTGAGATGTTACCTTTGTAACAAGCCACCGCATGGTGCCAATACTGCTGGTGAGAGGGCCATACTAAGAGAGAAAAAGTGAAAGCTGCCCCTGACAATGGGAAGCTGGCCTGGTATCATCAGCTTGGCCTTGGTGTTCTGCTGAACGTAACTTCATAAAACAACATCAGACAAGGTCATTAGTGGCCATGATGGATCAAGACAAAAACAAGGCTACTGTGTAATCACACTGAAACACAAATGATGAATGCTACCAAAGAACAAAACTGTCTAAACCTCCCCCTATCCTGGCTCCATTGGGCAATGCCCAATTACTTCTGCTTCCCGAGAGCATCAAATCCAGAGCAAAGGTCCAACTCCTTGAACCCTCCCTAAAAATCACCAAACACAAGCACAAGTCCTATAGTAAGTTCTTTCTAACACCCTCTGAGAGCATCCTCTCTCGTTGCAGCTTGTGATAAACCCATCTTGTTCCAGCACAGGTGTGTTTTGGCAGTCTGTGTTGGAATACCAGTTCAACAGTGTGGTGGACCCACCTGATGGCCAAGTCGTTAATCACTGTCTGCCTCCCAACACGATGCCGTGGAGCTGCTCAGCCCCACCTGTAAAGTGTTCTTTCCATAAACAAATGAACAGACAAACTAAATCTGATTTAGTCTCCAGATTTAACCATCAGTTTACAAGTAACGTAGAGGACACAGGAGCAAATATTCAATTCAACCACAAGATAAATTGCATTTTTTCACAACAAATAATTGACTAGACAAAAAGAAGATGAAGGGGAACGCATAGATTAAAAGAGACTCCATAGTCATATCAATCATTTGTAAGGTGTAGTCCTTGTTTGGGTTTTAATTCGTACAAACTACTGCACAAATTAATGATGGCAATGACAAAAAGAACAAATGTAGGTGGGCATGAATAAAAACATTGGCTGTATTTGATAATTGCTGAAGGGTAGTAGAAAATTTTTTTGAATTCTCCATATTCTTAATATATTTGAAAAATTACATAGTAAACAACTTTTACCATTTAATTCAATAGATCATTTTTGGAAGAAGAGAAGGTAGAAAAAATTAAGGACTGTAATTCAAAATGGCTATATATTCTAGAGAAACAAACTATAATAAATTTTAAAGAATGTTTCCCACTGCTGAAGTTGCTTTCAGATCTATCTTTTGAGAGCTATGAAAATATCCCCCTGTTTTTCTTCTATTTTCTCTTTTTCTTTTGTAATTGCTAACAGATATGCCAACTACAAGTGAACAGGAATAAGAAATTACTACATACACTCAGATGATGGTTTAGAGAAACATTCAATTTAAATGTTAGATTCTTAAAAAGAGGAAAATATACTGTTTGAGCAATTACCTGGATCTGTAGCCGACATCAGTGAACCAAAAAACAAACAGTCAGTGAAATGGAAATCTCCATTTTTCAACTGGCCAGCATTCACCATAGCTTTCACAAAGCCATACATAATTAACCTGTTAAAGAGAAAAATAAGATCTTTAAACATTGATTTGAATCCTGGGCAAACCCATGCCATCAGAGTTAACATTTAATCTGCTTCTCAAATAAGCATCATACACTAAGAGGTCTGCAATCTTTTTGGCACCAGGGACCAGTTTCATGGAAGACAATTTTCCACAGATGGGGCAGGGAAGTCAGAGGAGGTGGGAAACAGTAGGCGAAGCTCAGGCAGTAATGCCAGTGGTGTCTACAGACGGGGACGAGGGAGGTTGGGGATGCCTGATTATTATACTATTCTGTCAATTCCTGGCCAGGCTAGCTGTTAGTACACCATCTAAATCTCTTGTCTATCACATCATAATTAAAAGACCAAACATTAAAGATAAGGAGAGACTCTTAAAAGCAGCAAAAGAAGTTAGTTACCAGATGGTTGCCAGATGGAAGGGGGCGGGGGAGAATGGGTGAAGAGGTGAGGGGGATTAAGAAGTACGAATCGGTAGTTACAGAATAGCCATGGGATGTGAAGTATAACATAGGGAATGGAGTAGCCAAAGCACTTACTCATATGACCCATGGACATGAACAATGGTGTGGGGGTTGCCTGAGGGAGTGGGGCGTGCTAGGTGGAGGGGGATAACAGAGAAAAATCAAGACAACTGTAATAGCATAATCAATAAAATATAATTAAAAATAAAAAATAAATCTCTTGTCTATGAACACAACTCATTCACCTGGAAAAGGGTAACAGAATATTTTATAGTATGTTTTCAGCAAAGCAAGATAAATCTAAGGGTATAAAATAATGGGCACGGACAATAGGGACGACTGACTGTGGGAGTGGAGAGGACAGGGGAGGGGAGGGCAATGGGGAAAAAGGTGGGACAAATGTAGCTGAAAAACAATAGATAAAAAAATAGTCTGTCAAATACAGCATAGCAAATCACACTCACAAACACATTGCCTGGGGTGACATCGGTAAATGGATTGCTTTTCAGTTTTCATTGTTTTGCCTGCCAGGGGTGTCTGAAAGGGTTTACATTTCTAGTCTGTCAGCTGCAGTGAGAAGGATGCTGGCCACTCGCAGGGCGCCCAGTGAGCCAGTGACTTCAGGATAGATGCGACTCGACTGCCGCAGGTGTCGGGGCACTTCCACAGTGTCAGAGCTCTGCCACTTGAACATACTGTTCAGAGTGAATGCTGAAATGGTTACATTTGGATCTTGCAAGGAAAGCCGGTTTTTGTTTTTTCATGAGATTATAAGGTTTATAAGCTTACCAAGCCTACTCCATAGAATGCAAATTGTCTGTTTTGTTCATCATTTGCCACTCTATAGATTTTCAATCATACTTACTTATTTAGTTGACTGATGGATTTTGCTAAACCCCTAGTAGAGGACACACAGAGGTTGGTGAACCAGACCAGAGTGAAATCACTGTGAGGGATGGTAAGAGGCCTTAGAAACTAGACCCTCAGTTGCAGGTGAGTGCTTCAATATTCACATGCATATAAAGTTAGTTTTCTTAAAAATGTTCTAAGGTTGCAAGCATGGCTAAAAAGGCTAGAAATCGGATATGAGAAATTATAACGTCAAAGAAAGTGCAGATATTTCAAATTCTGCTAAGAAAAATTTCTCTATGAGAAAATATTTCAGATATACTTTCATTTAAAACCAGATTTGGCCACTCACTAGCTATATGATTTTTAGGACATTACTAAACTTTCTGAGTTTCAATATCCTTACATGAGGTAGGGATGACAGAAATGGTTAACCGTGGCATTGTTTTAAGGATTGTCTGAGATAATAAACATTTGCTTTCTGGCCCATAGAAAATTTTCAAAGGGATTATTTTTACTGGTAATAATAAGGATCAAAATAGGTAATATTTACTTACTATTTCTATTTCTTCACATTTTAACTCATTTAATCCACACACCCATCCTATAAAGTAGATACTGTTTGTATTTTACGGATGAGAAAACTGAACACAGTGAAGTCAGATAACTTGTTCAAGGTGACAAATTACTATTAACTTGCGAAACCCAGATGTAAACTGTGGGGATTTGCCTCTAGTGCCCAGGCTTTTAACTACCACACCATATTCCCTAGATGAACAGCTCTATATTGTACATTATATGTTACCTCATAGAATACATTCCCAGCCCCCGCATTAGGTGGTGGCTGGAGGCAGTACAAAAGAGCAGCAAGAGGTTATCCCTGAGAAGTTGGAAATAATGCTACTCTCTGAGTTGACTTATTGAGACAACCCACAGTGGTTTGGAACTGAGAGACACAACATTTCTGTGAAGAGTGGGGATTGTAGTAGGGAGACTGAATCTTCGCTGGGCTGAAGGTATTAACATATCAGAAAGACCCATCAGTAAATGAATGGATCAGAAAACTATGGAACATTTACACAATGGAATTCTATGCAGCAGAAAGAAAGAAGGAGCTCCTATCCTTTGCAACAGCATGAATGGGACTGCAGAGCATTATGCTAAGTGAAATAAGCTAGGCGGTGAAAGCCAAATACCATTCACCATTAACAGGAACCTAATCAACAAAATGAACAAGCAAGCAAAGTATAGCCAAAGACACTGAAATTCAGAACAGGCTGACAGTGACCAGAGGGGAGAGGGGAGGGGATAATGGGGGAAAAGGGTGAAGTGTTTACAGGAACAATTATAAAGGACACATGGGCAATAACAAGGGGCAGGGGCTAGAAACAGGGGAGGGAGGTGGGTAGGGCTGAGGTGGCGGAGAAGGGTGGGGAGAAAAACAGAAAACTGTACGTGAACAATAAAAAATGTTAAAAAAATAAAAATATAAAAAAAAGAAAGAAAGACTGTGCCTTGCGACATAGTAGTGGTTGCCAGAAAAAGGCAAGTGCAAGATGCCTCAATCATGGCAGCTCACTCACGCTTATCCTGGGAGTGTCTGCTGGTTATCAGAATACGCAGCCTTTTGGCAGGCATCAGTCAGCTTCACTCAGCTTATTTGTTCATTCAATAGACATTTATTATTGAATCCCTCCTGGGTGTCAGACTCAGTCCAAGGTGCTTAAGATACATCAGTAAACACACACACACACACACACACACACACACACACACACACACACACACACACACACCAAGATCCCTGCATGCATTTTAGCAAGAAGGACACCAGCAGCAATAATCACAGATCTGAATCATATCAGTCACCCTCATCACTCTCTGAATGGGAATCAACAGGTCCAACCAATACTGAGACATCCTGTACAGCCACCACATTACCACGGGAATGCTCTCAGACAGTCAGGCATCCCTTCCTCCCCACTGGGGTCAGCCCTACTTCACCACAGTTCTTTCTTGTTCGAGCTACTTCTCAAATACTGAGCTCCAACAGACTCTGGAATCAATACAAACTTTATGACATGTAACTGCATTTCTAAATTTTATATCCATTAGTTAATTTTATAGGAATTCCTAATGTGCTAGGAATCTGAGGCTCAGAATTAAAATGACTTGCCTCATATTGTACAGAAGCGATTAGGCTGGGTAGGATAAAAAATATATGCAGTATACTACCCAGGCTTGGCAAGGTTATACTAGAAGCCTCATATACTATTGATGTGAATGAAATTGTTTCCTGTGAACTTATATCAAAAAAATCAAATATGAACCAAAAGGTGTTTATTCAGATTATTTGGGATTACTATTATTTATGAGTGAAAAATTCAAAGCCATCTAAATATGAGTGTGTGTATATGTGTGTGTGTGTGTGTGTGTGTGTGTGTGTGTGTATACACACAGTCTGCCCAGAAAAAGTGTAGCCATTGTTAACATAACAAGAACAGTTTGTGCAACATCAATGTAACCTGCCAGCCAAGGACAGCAGACTGGAACATGCATGTGTGAACAATGACAACTTCAGTGCCCTAGTCAGTGGGGTGATAGACACTGTTGAGTGAGCATGTGTATTACATGGCCATGACATTCAAAATGACTGAGTGAGTAGAGCAATGAATCTGCAACAAATTTTGTGTTAAGCTAGAATGTTCCTCTGCAGAAACTATTTCAATGATCCAGAAGGTCGTAGCAATGGGCATCCTGTGACTGGCAACTTCATCATGACAACATGCTTGTTCATGTATCACATCTTGTACAGAGTTTTTTTGGCAAAACATCAAATCACCCAGGTGACTCAGACCTCCTACTGCCAAGATTTCGCACCCTGCTACTTCTGGCTTTTCCCAAAACTAAAATCACCTTTGAAAGGGAAGAGATTGTAGATTGTCAATGAGATTCAGCAAATATGATGGGGTGGCTGATGGCGACTGGGAGAACTAGGTGAGGTTCCAAGGTGCCTCCTTTGAAGGGGACTGAAGCATCATTGTCCTATGTACAATGTTTCTTATATCTTGTATCTTCAATAAATATCTCTATTTTTCTATTACATGACTGGGAGACTTCTGGACAGACCATACATATATATAAAGCCCAATTCAGTACAAGATCAATATGGTCATTGTTACCAATAGTCATTATCAGTAATAATTATAAGCCAGTAATTAGTGTGCATCTACTATGTCCAAGCACTCTTATAAATTGTAGCTATTGTCATTGTTGTTACATTATTATTAAGAAAAACTAGTTACAACTATTAGATTGGCCAGAAAGTTCACTAGATTTTTTTCCCATAAGATGGTTCTAGTAGTGCCTAGTTGTCTTTAACTTCATTTGAAACTATTTTGCTAGATTGTATTGTGACAGCTGTCATATCAAAGTACATTAAAAAAACATCAAAACTGGTGAATTTTTGTGTAGCTATTTTAATATTGAAGATGGAAAATACGCAACATTTTCAGCATATTCTGCTT
Source organism: Tonatia bakeri (assembly GCA_004024845.1). NCBI lineage: Eukaryota > Metazoa > Chordata > Mammalia > Chiroptera > Phyllostomidae > Tonatia > Tonatia bakeri. Next base: position 283,862 of record PVIA01000920.1, read on the forward strand.
TATTATTTCACGAAAGGTAAAAATTCAAGTGAAACACTGAAAAAGATTTGTGCAGTGTATGGAGAAGGTGCTGTGACTGATCAAATGTGTCAGAAGTGGTTCGCAAAGTTTTGTGCTGGAGATTTCTCACTGGACTGTGTTCCATGTTTGGGTAGACCAGTTGAAATTCATAGCAATCAAATTGAAACATTAATTGAGAAAATGAACATTATCCCAAGTGGGAGATAGCCAACATACCCAAAATATCCAAATCAATAAAGTTATTGGTGAAAATGGAGAATGTGTCTTTTTTTACAGAAAAAAAAAACATACAGACTTTTTGGCAGACCCAACATAACAACTAGGAGGCTGAAAAATGAACAAAATAAGTCAAGATGGCAGAGGAGGTGGGCATTGTGCTCACCTTTTCCCATGACCACATCAAAACTACAACTAATTACAGAACAATCAATGTGGAGAACCATTTGAAGACTAGCTGAACAGAAGTTCTACAGCTAAGAATATAAAGAAGAAGCAATGTCAAGACTCATAGGAGGGGCAGAGAAGCGACTAAGTTGACCCCACACCTACATGTGGTTGTTGAAAATCAGGAGGGATATCTCAGCTGCAGAGGCCCCCACACCAGTGCCAGGAAGAGGAGCCCACAAAACATTGAGCTATAAAAATCAGCAAGGATTCCATCTGTCCAAGTGAGACAGAAGCCTGCTAGAAACCCAAGCATCCTCTTAAATGGCCTGCTCCCAAACAATTGTTCACAGGCACTCATCCTAGGCTCTGGCAGAGAAACAGAGGCTCTGGGGGCACCAGTGACATAAAGGGAGAAACTGAGTTGTGTGGCTTCAGGGTGAGGTCTGGGGGGATGACTGCCATTGTCCCTGTGTTGAACCCTCCACCCTTACACCCAAATCTTAATCTAAACTAGCTGAAGAACACCACTAGCTCCACTCTGTGACTCCTGAGACACCAACCCATTACAACGGTTCACAGGACCCAGGCAGGTGGCTGTTGGACTCAGTATAAAATGTGACTTTTGCTGAGTGGCCTCAGGAACAGCACTGGCACTGAATCTAAATCTGTATTAACCTGGTGAACACCACTCACCTCACCCTGGTGACTCTCTGAGACCTTGCCTGCCTAACCAAACTCTCATACCACCCAAGGTTCTTTCAGTGGCTGAGCCATACGGGTAGCAGGCAGCAGGTCTCAGGTAGCCCCATGTCTTTTGCTGACCTGCCCTAGGCCTAGTACTAGTGACAGATGACCTTGGATCCTAGCGTGGCTTTCCCATGCACATCCAGGTCCAGGTAGGAAGCTACCAACTGTGCAGTAGCTTTGTAGCACCTGACAGATAGTCTCAGGTTAGGGAAAGTCAGCATCTGACATTAGCCTGCAATAGAGCCCCTCTCAAGAGCCTTCAGAACCAACACATCTAGTTTGGAGACATGGCTGTATGGACCAGTCCCGTTACATGTCAGAAGCACCGTATCCCTGCCATGGAACCATGTGAAACACTGCAGTGGGAAAAACCCAGCACCAGCAGATTCTGGGAACAATGTGTAACTTAAAGTCTGCATCTAGATTTCCAGTTTCTGTACCCAAACATTTTCCTTTGGATAAGTATCTTTCCCTATTTGTTTGTTTGCACTTCATGGATAGTGTCAATCTAATTATAAGCTACTGGAAAACTCATAAATTCTTTTTTTCAGCTTTATTGAGATATAATTGATACACAACATTATATAAGTTTAAAGTATGCAATGTGATGATTTGATACATGTAGAGATTGCAAAATGATCATCACCATAAGGTAAATTAACACATTCATCACCTCACAGTTACAACTTTTCTGTATGCATGAGATCTACTCATTTAGAAACTTTCAAATATACAACACAGTATTGTTAACCAACCCAAACCCCTGTTTCTGGCAACCACCAATCTGTTCTCTGTTAATATGAGAAAGTTGAATTTCTGAATGGGATTGGAAAGGTCTGCTAGCCAAGTTCATTGATGTATTCATGCATGCATTCATTAATTTACTCATTAACACATTCATTCAACAAATAATTTTCAATACACATAATTCAGGGAGCTAACATTTTATTGAGATAGCCAGACATTTAATAGCTAATTTATAGTTTTTTTATTTCATTAATACCATGATTAATTTCTCTAGAGAGAAGTATACGGTGCACATGTGCACACTTCTGCCAGCTGGGACCATTAAAGGGAGACTCTATTTTATGGGAGAGATCACAAGGTCAATTTTAGAAATGTCAACATTGAGGAGCTGATGAGACTGTTGGGTATACAAATTTGGACCCCAGCCAGGGCTTTGTTCAGGAGACAGATCTGAGAGCAGACACAGCGCAGTGCATGCTATTGCAGCGTTGGGTTGGCGAAAGTCTGAAGAGAACGTACAGTGGAAGAGGGCCCATGACCAAGGACTGGGGAACTCCAGCATGTGAACATGAGAAAAAGGCAATGGGACAGCTGAGAATACCAATAATCGGTCCACAGATACATGAGTGGAAATCTAGTAGAGTGTCACAGGGGTCAAGGGAAAGAAATGTTTCAGGAAGAAGAGAATAATAAATATAGTTGAAAGTTGCCAAGAAGGCCATTTATTTTTGTGCCATTTCAAGTGTGGGGCTAGAGCAGGATTTGAATGGATGGAGAGCCCGAGGAAAATGAGGAAATTGAGGTAGGCAACATACCCGAATCTTCTAACTTTGGCTGTGAGAGGAGCCAGCTCTGTCTCCAGACAGAGAAAGGATTGAGGTGAGGCTTGAGTTAGGCATAAAGACATGAAGAAGAAGCTGAAACTCACATTTCATGGGGGCTCACAAACAGGGGTGCCAAAATGACAATTCTGCTTTGTCAAGATGAATGGCATGAGGTGGAGAGTCTGACTTTGGGTGGAATTACAGGGCCTCAAATGGCCTGTAAATGCACGGGGTCCTGGAGGTGTCCAAGGGGTGATGTTCCTCTGTTTCTCACCTTTTTAAACATTTATTATCATAAAAGCCTTTACCAAGAAATGTAAAGATAAATCAGACATGATTTCCACACTCAGGAAGGAAAGACAAGTCACCTACATAAAGAGAACATGTGATAGAAAGGGCTAGTTGTCCTAGGACAGGTGCAGGTCAAGGGCACTGACTTCCTGGAGGAGAAGCAGCCCGCTTTAGCTAGGGATTCAGGCAAGGGTTTTGAGAAGAAGGTGGCAAATCGGCTGAACCTGAAATACACATCCAATTAAGGAGACTGCTGGCAATATTCTGTCTCTATGTTAGGTGTTCCAACTACTGATTTATTCTTCCAGCATGCAAAACTTTTCCTACTGAATGTGGTTTGCTCTTGAATCAGTACAAAATCCAATGGACAAACAAACAAAACCTCTCCTTTGGCAATCCAGGGAGCCATCAGCCATCTGCCACCCACTGCAGAGATGAGGGGGGAAAGGCCTGTCCAGATTGAGCCATGGCCCCACTTAGGGCTCTCACTTCAGCACCCAGGAAGCCCAGAAAGCCTGTAGGCTCTGTGGCAGCTGAAGCAGGTACTCAGATCTCATAATGCTAGATGACCCTTTAGGTCCATTCTACTTTTCCCACCAGTCTCAAGTCTGTTCCCTCTGTTTCACTGAAGATCGGGGAGAAGAAGCAGATCAAATAGTCAGGGAGGCTTGTGGGCATTTTACAAATGGGGATCAGGTAAAGCCCCACTCAGCTTGGCTATAGTGACAGGTGAGCCCCTGTCCAGTTCCTATGTCAGGTATCTTGTACAAGGAACTCTGAAGATTGCATTTTGCTGGCTCTTCATCTTCTCTCCTCTGAAAGGGGTGGAGGGTAACAGGCTTTGGAGGAAGGTGAAGTTTGCATACAATTATGCTATCCCGAAGTGTAAAAAGGAGGCTGGTTAGGAAGTGGGGTGGGGGCAGGAGGAGGGGAGCAATGAAAGGAGGGTTCATTGTCAGGGGCATAAGTGTGTGTCGAGGTTGCAAAATTCTATGTCAGGGCATTTGACCACACAAAAATTTTGTTTGCAATAGCCAACCGCAAGATAACCACACCACATGCACAGTCTTCTTCAGACCTGATTCCTTCTCTCCTCTCAGCAGCCAACCATCCATGGAATCGTGATCCTTTTCGAGGTTTCTATCTGTCGTGTAGAGGCAGGCTCTCTGGCCCTGAGGTTCTACTAAGACTAAATGTGGGGGAAGAGGGGAGGGAACAAACACTTGAACATTTGTTGAGTACCTACTCTATGCTGGGCCCCACGCTATGCATTTACACATTTTTAAATCTACACACACACACACACACACACACACACACACACACAGACCAGTTGGGCAACCATCATAATTCTTATTTATAAACTAGGGAACCCAACAAATGATAGAACTGAGGTTTAAACATGTTTCCTTTCTATTTTTTGCTATTGAACACTAAGTAGAAGATTTAAGATATCTTTGTTGTGACTTCCCAAATTTACAAAGCCAATACTATGTTATTTTTTCCTGTTAGACTGCCTCTGACAGGATACATAATGGGACCTACTCTTCAAGGCTTAGGGAGTGTGACCCAGAAGACCTTCCTTTTAGGCATCTAATTTGGCTGTAAAAGCATATGGAAAACATCATGCCTTCCATGATTTTCCCTTTGAGCTAACTCTACATCTGGCTTCCTTTAGGCCTAGAAGTAGCCATTGTATTTTTTTTTTTTTTTTTTTGGTCAGTGGGGGTACTACAGAGAGGAGGTTGTGATGAAAAGCATTATTTTTTAACCATGGCTGGGGTCCATGGTTCTGGGATTTTGGGACCCCTGGAGCCCCTGGAATGAAATTGAGTCCCTTTCCCAAATACTCTGCTGCCCACTCGCTACCTTCCTGGGCTCCCTTTGGAGGTTTCGGGCACCTCTGCACTTCAGTGCTGAGTCCTGCTCCCATTGCAGCCTGTGCAGTTACCGCCGGGAATTCAAGCTTCCCTTCTGTAAAATACCTCAAGGTTCTTGGGAGAAATGTGATCTAAATCCCAGGTGTGAATGTGGAGTGGGCATTAGGTGCAATGCTGACATGCGGTAAGAGGCAGAGATCCACTGAAAGAGAAACTGCACTGCACGCAGGTGAGAACAGAGCTGGGCGTCCTGATTGCATATCTGTTCATATACATGCTACATGTGAAACATTGTTTGGAATCAGTTGTTTTTATTGGGAGAAAAATGCTTAAAAATTATTCAACCCAGAACCCCTATTTAAAAATATAGAGCCCTGGCTTGGGTGGCTCAGTGGATTGAGTGCCGGCCTGAGAACCAAAGGGTTGCTGGTTCAATTCCAATTCAGGACACATGCTTGGGTTGCAGCCAGGTCCTCAGTGAGGGTGCATGAGGGGCAACCACACATTGATATTTCTCTCCCTTTCTCCTTTCCTTCCCCCTCTCTATAAATAAATAAAATCTTTAAAAAATATAGAGAAACCATGAGCCATCCAGGCTAATGGCTTGGTCAAAACCATACAAAGCCCAACTATTAGCAGAGCCAAGGCTAGTATGCCAATTTCCTCCTAAAGTGATTTCACCAAAACTGGAATTTCAGCAAAAGAAATAAAGCTTGGGATTTGAATATAACTTCCCTAATTTATTATTCCCACAAAAATTTCCCTAAAGCATAATTATGTTCTTCAGCTGTACCATCTGGAACCCTAAAACCAGTTGCTGGCTGCGAGAGAAGGTAAACACCAAAAAAATGTAACTAACTCTCTGGATTTCTCCCAATCAGATCAATTTTACAGCAAATAGCAAGCTCATAAATAATTTAGATGTGTAAAACATATTTAGTCCAAATTAAGATGTTACAGTATTTACTGTTTGGTTGATAGCTTTAAAATATATTATCATTATTGTGACACAATACAATGAAAATGAGTGATGAAAACCAAACATTAATTCCTTGCTCTGATTCTTATTTCTCAACCATGCCTATATATTTTGAAAACTTTTTGATCTAAGATGGAGAGCTTTGAATGGCCTATTTTGCCTAGGATGCATGTAATACAACAATTACTAGAAATTCCTTTGTAGTTGTAAAGTGAATGTCTTTTGTAATATTTCAAATCACTTTTCAGAGCAGACCCTTTTTTCCAATAACAAGTTTACTCACTTAATCAAACATAGAAAAAAACACCAAGTGCTTTAGAAAATAAAAAAGCAATAAAATATTTACTTCCATAAAGTAAATACTCGCTTATAGATCCTGAGCTTTGAGCTCTTCACCTCCCCAGCAGCAAAAAAAAAGTACCCGTTTAAGATCATTTGGGCTGTGCAATCTTGATACTCCCCAGTATCCCTGGCATAATATGAACTCACCAGACTCCATGGCTAGACATACTTGGGGCTAGCCTGAGCAATCTGGGGAAACTTTGCTCAAATCTCCCAGTCATCCAGGCTACACAACAGCACACATTTGGTATAACTGCCTCTTTGTCAGTGTCCCTGTTTCCCATCTACTAACCCCTATCCACTTGACACTGTGCACTGGCTTTACACTATTAGGAGTTGAACTGAAGTGTAGATAGTTCTGCGAGTCCCATATTGCATGGGCTTTTAATGCACCTTTAAGTCAGAACCCGATGGTAACCCACACTCCACCACACACAAATACCATGCACTTGGCACGAAATGGAAGAAAAGGTAACCAGCACTGTGCCTGGGCCTGCAGAGAAAGAGCAGACTGTTACAATTTAGTGTGGTGTCTATGCCAATTTGTAGCTCTCTGACTGTTGGCAGTTAACCTAGCTCATCTTTTCCTTAGTTTCTTTGTGCATAAAATAGGCATAATAATAGTTCTCCTTTATATTATTACCAGAGAATCACTGCTAAATGATGCAAGGGGCTCTTTAATTCTTCTAGCTATCACCTTTGTTGGAAAACACAAAAGGCCATTTAGCATTAATGTCCCCTCAGAGAACCAGTAAATTCTGAAAAGCTCAGATTTGGAGCTGTTAAGAGAAGGCTTTAAGAAGTTGTTTTCAACATAGAAATGTACATTTTCATCTAATTTCACTATAGAAGTTGCCAAGAACTATTTGGAAATAGTAATGTGGTTTAGATGATTCTTCATACTGGGTCCAGAGTTGTTGGCATGGTGCAGATCAGGGAGATCACCTCTCTCAACTCCACCACATCCATTCCAGGTCCCCCTGAAGGGGGTGTCTGTGGGTGAGCAGCTAAGCTGAAGATGGTGAAGGCAAGTTTGACAGGAAGCCACAAATAGCTTAAGAGGCTTAGTCACCCACATAAGGAAAATATTCAAACTAATATCACAAAATCCCTAAGTTCCATTGAAGTGGCAAGGGGAAATAATAAGAGGGCAGATCTATGGCAACAGAAGCAGCAAAGGGAAAGAGGCCTGGATCATCAGAAGTGTATTTGTGCTGACCTTGAGACGTACTAATCTGCTGTATTCAACACTGGCCAGATCTCAGTCTCTCATTTGAACACCCCATTTGGAAAATATCTCCTAAAATGCAGAGGGATCAGAAGCAAGTTAGATGCCAAGGGGCATGGAGCTGGGTTTACCAGCAGAGAGAAGGCTGTGAGGCAACATGGCACCCAGAGCGTACAACTGCAGGCTGGTCACGGGAAGAGAGGAAGAAGTATTACTGTATATTCTTGATCCATTCGTTTACTGATGGGCACTTAGGTTACTTCCAGTGGGGAGGGCTGGGGGGAAAAGCTAGAAAACTGTACTTGAATAACAATAAAAAAAAGTTAAAAAAATCTGTATTCCCAGAAAGTGAGGAAAAAAGGGGGTGACCCAGATCAGCCTATTGAAAAACTGTCCAAAGAATGAGCTGGAAGCACACTGTTGTGGGAAATAGTGAGTTTCCTTCTCTGGATGAATTTACGCAACCTTTAATTATTCTATAAAAAGGACAGTGGTACACTTAAGTGAATGAATTTTGGGGCTGGAACTAAATGATTTCTTCTGGTGATTTAAAACTCTAAAACTTTGTAATTCTATAATAATATGAAGAAAAAATAAAAGCCAAGTCCAAGAGAGGAAGAGAGAAAAATTTATAATTGACAATATTTTCTAGCACTTCATCAGTTATCAAAGTAAAAATGAAGACAAGTTTGTCAAGACCGAAAGTCTGGCACCAGAACTGATTTTATGAAAGAGCGCTGTTTTCCTACCCTGACAGCAGCTTCCTCACGGACGCACAGCACAGATGAAGTTATCCTGGTCTGTGAGAAATACTTCAACCCTCCCGGAAGATACAGGGAGGCATTCACAAAACTCATTTAATGCCCTTAGACTGGGGAACAGCTTGTTTTGCTTTCCCAGGTGGCTCTAAACAGGAAGTCTAGCAGCCTCTCTACCATATCTAAGACCAAGGCTCCTGTTCTGACTTCTTGGAAGACTTGCCCGCACCTCAAACTCACCAGCTCTGACCCTGAACACCCAGGATCTGATTTAGAACCCTAGTGGTACCTTACTCTCTCTCTCTCTCTCTCTCTCTCTCTCTCTTCAGCAAAATCACAAATTCCACTGCCCAAAACTGAAAGTCATTCTGGACAAATTCCTCCCTTAGCACTGTGTCCTTCTCCATGTGCAATCCATCTAAACTGACACTTGACCTCTTGAATTGGTTTCAGGTACATCCACTGCCTAGTTCAGGTTAACACCACACCTCCTCTGGATAGTTCTACACCTGCTGAAATGGTCTCCCCGTTATTCCCTTACTTTCCATCACTATGCTGCCACAATCATTTTAAAACATAACTGAGCATATATCACCACACTGAAAACCAATTCATGACTTCCCATTGTTCTGAGATTAAATGCCGAAAGACTTGGGGTAATTATTCCTTCCCAGATCCTTTCCCCCTCCTTTTCAGCCTGCTCTGTGCCCAAAGAAGCTGACCTACCTGGGCTCCATCAGGGGGACTCCCTTGTTCTCTTTTAGCAAGACTTGACCAATGGGGGTAAAAGGACACTGGCAAGAGATTAGAGTGGGAGAGAAGAATAGGGTTCAGATATTTTTTCTCTATTCTTTCAGTTCTTCCTCTTCATGGTACACACACACACACACACACGCACACGCACACGCACACACACACACAGGCTCTTTTGTCTTTCAAGAAAAGGTCACAATTCTATTCAGCTGGTCCTGTCACACAGCCCTCTGCAGGTTCTACTACCACTTCACCCTTTTCTCCTTCAGGTAATAGTGCCCCACTGTGACTAACCCTGGAAAACTGGACTACCCCTTGTGGATATTTTGCCCATAGCCTCAAACATCACTCTTTGAAGGAAACTATTCTGCACCTTCCCAGAAGAGTAAGATCTGCCTAATGGAAGTCCTACAATGCATATACTTCTTCATAGCCCTACGCCACTGAGTTAGATTATTAATTTGTGTAATTGATCACCTATATCTGCCTTTACTGGTAGGATGAGTGTAGGAGCTACCTCTGTCCTAGCTGTTCCCAGACCCAAGACCACCTACACATAGGTGCTCAATAGCTATTTATCAAATAAAAGGGATGTTAAGAGTAGAAGAGGGAGAAGTGGAGAGAAATGCCACAGCAGGATTGAAAGCATCCTGCTCAGAGTGACCAGAGTGACCAGAACCATTACAAACCCAGGACTTCCACACTGTGAGGTCGACAAGAGAGGACAGCACATATGTTCTTTCACGATCACGGGAAAACTGAGGGAGGTATGACATAAAAAAGTGTTTGGGCCCTGGCTGGTATGGCTCAGTGGATTGAGAGCTGGCCTGTGATCTGAAAGGTTGCTGGTTCGATTCTCAGTCAGGGCATATGCCTGGGTTGTGGGCCAGGTCCCCAGTGAGGGCATGTGAGAGGCAACCAATTGATATATCTCTCACACATTGATGTTTCCCTTTCTTTCTTCCTCCCTTCCCCTCTTTCTAAAAGTAAATAAATAAAATCTGTTTTAAAAAATTGTTTGGCAGGATTCAGTTCAGAAAGATATCATTTGCAATTTAAATGTATTTTTAAAATGTGAGGCTTATACCCAAAAGAATAAGTCAATTTCTATCTCACTATACACCAAGACATAGCTGAATTTGACATAGGTATTATGTTGAGCTATTTTCAAAAATGGTTGCTTTTCTTCAAGACTTAAATGTTAATATTCTTTAGAAAAACCACACGCTTAATTTCTTTTCAGTGCTATGTGTTAATTATCAGTTCACATCCAATAAGAGATTGCTTAAAGTATCTTCTATCAGACTCCTGACAAGCAGAGAAAAGTAGCCACCATGGGCCTGGGAGCCTGCACAGAACTCCAGCAAGTCTCTACTGTTAGGAGGTTGTGAGAACCCAGAAAAGGAAGGACACTTGCAGAAAGAATCATAAGAGAGTTCAAGGTCAGAGTCAGAATATCAGCCCAGCATGAGATTCCCAGTTTAAATGGTGATGGAAAAAGGATGAGGCAAAACAAAAGAATACAAGCAAAAAAATATCCAACAAAAATCCAAGGGGGAGGTGGTGAGTAAGGGAATATGCCCAGGTAGAGGGAAAGAAAGGAGAGAGAATTCTGGAGTGAAAGTGTAGGAGATTGCTGAACCCCTTTATATGGCAATTTACCATTTGCTGGGATGTCTGGGAGGTCTGTGGGTAATGACAGCAATGTTTCACCAACTACAACTGGTGAGAACAGAAATGGGCCAGAGGAGGACAGACAGGAGATGAGGAAGAGAAGACTGTGAATGAATCACAGCCTCCAGTTGCTTTGTGATCTGTAGCTCCTGGAAATAAAATTTCCCATGGTGCCCCCCAGAGTGGGCAGATCACGGTGGAGTCCTCTGCAGAACATCAGAGATGTCCTTACACTAAACATCACCTCATGCAGACCAATAGCAAGGACCTCATTAAAATGCAGACTCTGATTCAGTCAGTCTATGGCCCAAGATTCTGAATTCTAATATGTTCCCAGGTAAGATGGATACTGCTGGTCAATGGGCCATACTTTACGTAACAAAATCCTAAACTACACACAAGGTAGTCATTTTCCAATGAATAGCACCATCTGAGCACACTTTCTCACTTTCATTCCTCAGGTATCACAGAAGTTGTTATCTGGCTGCTAAGTGGCAGTTGAGTACCTATAAAATTGTTCGGGTTGGTAAACAAGAGTAAAAGATTGCACATAAAAATTCAGAGAATGAGCTTCTCTTAGAAAGTAAGGAGACCAAGCAATGCTGGACCTTGGCTGCATCATGAAGACAATTCATTGGAGCTGAGTCGTAGCAGGCTGTCCACTTCAGATGGGGCACGCACTTTCAGTTCTCAACTTTGGTCTGAGCTACTCTTACATCTAGGTGACTTCAACCTTTCACATCCTCTGGCTCGGCCCTCTTTGCATTTGTGTCTGTGAATTCTGATATACTAATTTGAACAAGGATGCCCCCCATTTCTTGGAAGAGTACTTTGCTTCCAGTAAAGTCTTTTTAGTTACCAACAGAATTCTCCACTTGGAGAGCAATGACACTGGGATTGAAGATGGAAATGAGTCCACAAAGAACACATTTTTAATTTCAAGGTGGCCTTGTCTGTTTGCAGATAAGGAAAGAAAAAACTGAATAGTTGAATAAACAGTGGCAGGAGTAGTAGGTCCACACTTCATGATGTGGGTGCAACATTCTCATGCGGTAAGAATTAAGCAGCTGCTCATGTTCAGTCATAACTGAAGGATCCAGGTGGTGATGCAAAGTTCAAACCACAGAAGTTGAAGATCAAAGGTTATGATGAATTATACAGGAGAGAAAAGAAAGAATGAAGTTAAGGAAAAAAAATACTGCTTCCCACCTAAGCCATTTCTCAGGAATTGGCAAATCTACAAGCTTTTGACTTGAAAACATTAAGAACAAAAAAGAAACATTCTGAGAGAACAACAGAAAGCTGAGAAGACACTTTTTTCCTCCTTTCCATCTTTGGATATGCAAGTTTGTCTACTGGTTTGATTTGTACTGTTTACTCAAATGTTTCTGTTCTTCTTACATATTTCTCTCCCTCACACATAATATTTAGAGAAGAAACTCTGGAGGAAATGTTTTCCTTGCATAATTCTTTCATGTTTTCATTGAAAGAGAATCTCCAACACCAACAGAGGCCTCACAGAGTGAACATTTCTGGCCTTGTTATGGATCGAGAGGTTGAAATGAAAGGTACTCAGTCACGTGCTGATGAGACCTGACCAGGCTCAGTGATGTCCCTCTGGTACCAGCATCTGTTACCTGGGCTGAATCTCTCAGGAAGTGAAATGTCTGGTATCAGCACCTCCCAGTCATTCCCACATACCACCTGGACAGGCAGGTTTACTGGGACCGGTGAGCCCTTCACAGCGCCCCACGAGTGACTCAGGCTCAGTTATGGGGCAGCTCACCTGGGTCAGCTCACCCAGGTGGCTCCTCCTGTAATTCATCATAAATTCTATTACTTGAGGATCCTGCTTTCTGAGTTTCAAGTTGACAGTTGAGTATAGGGGAAAGGCCATTTGACTTATTGTCAGAAACTTTGGGTTGAACTCCAAGCACTGCTGGATAGGAGCTGTTTAAACTAGGATAACTTAGCCTCTCAGACTGTCAGCCTGCTCTACATGATGACAGTAACAGTACCAGCCAGAAGGCATGTTATCCTTGCACATAGTAAATAGTTTAATAAAAGGATGGTGAATTCTAAACACATGTTAAAATTCTATGTTATTGTGTTCATGGACATTCACTTCTTAATGTGTTCTTTCAATTCATGTCTGCTTCTTTGCAAAACACAACATACCATGACTGGACAGTTCTGATTGTAGAAATGTGTACTCCACAGCAGACAAAGGGCTCAGGTCTTCCTCATGCATGTGGGAAACTTGCTGTCTCCTAGCCTACAAGATCTTTGGGGCAGGGCTTGTAGCTACCTCCAGGCACCTCTGTTCCTGTGGGGAGACATGTGGGCTGCACCAGTCCATGAACACCAAATGCATAGGCGCAATGCTTGATGGTAAAATAAACTGTAAATTTAAACCCTATTTTTACTTGGGGAAAAAGTCTCCTTTCCTTATGTTTTTAATAAAAATGCAGATCAAGCCATGTAACCACAACATACTTTTTAGCTTTCAAATAAGCCCTTTCAGGAATGAGAGGAATTAGTTAAAAACACAGAGTTTGGATCTTAAGCTTTTCATTACCTTTGCCTCAATTAATCTAGTCACTATTCCATTAGAGTATTTGCTTGTTTTTCTTAACAGGGAGATGGTGAGAGTCTTAACAATGTGGAAGATGGTAGTACTGCAGAAATACCAGGGTTCACATTTTTACATGAAAATAAAATATATGCAAATATGTGTGTGATGCTCCTTGGTGAATAACATATAAGGCTAATAAAATTATACTTTAGTACTTGCTCCTTCCTTCACATGGGATACCTTCTGTCTCTGCCACTCTGACCCTTCAATATCCACCTTCAATCGCCCTACTAGTTCTGCAAGTCTCAATTCAGGGGCCACTCTCTTTGGGCAGCCATTCTGACCTGCCTACCATTTGCCCTGGGTCTTCCAAGGTAGTGTTCTCTCCTTCCTTCTACGCATGACTCCATGGCAGTTGTAGCTTATCCTGTTGTTTTGTAACATTGGTTTGTTTGTAACCAGGCTGCAGGAGGCACCATAAGGAATTCTTCCTATCTTTAACATCTAGCACAGTGCCTGGCATTTAAGAGGTACTAAACAACTGCTTGTTGAAAACATTTATGATAAGTGAAAAAAAAGCAATACTGCAGTGTTAGTATTGAAGTATCCCCATTCCCAGTCCTATGGAGGTCCTCTTGTCATTCTGGAAGTCACCCTCTCTTCTTAACTAATCACCCACGTGTACATAGGTCAAACATGGTGACCTCCTTTGTAGGCCATCTTTCAGTCACAGAAATAGAGATGACATGGAGACTCCTTGGAGTTCCCCCCTGGAAAACTACTTCTCCTGTGCTCCTACTATTGAGTAGGTGTCCAATAATTATTTAATTAAGTAATTAATCTACTTTTTGTCTAATGCTTGTCCCCAATTCCTAACCCTAATAGCTGGCATTTTTAAAAGGCTTCCAAATGAATGTACTAAATTAAGCCCAATTGATATCTGTAAAGATTCTAATATACACACACAAATGTGCCATGTTTGGGTTCTTTGCTGGAAGTAGGGTGCAAATCTTCCAAGGGTTCTATCCATACAGCTATACACATGGCAAATTACTTGAAAAAGAAGACAGATTTTTACTCAGGCCCAGGGTTTTTCTTAGCTGTTCTTTCCTGGCAGTCACAGTCATGACTAACTGTGAGGTGGAGGCCACCTGAGGAAGAAGAACAAATGAGCAGGTGCAGAGTTTTATTTTTATTTTTTTAATCCAACCCAGACATACAGAGGTGTCAGGAAACCAAGCTCCCCTGCTGTTATAAGCCTACTCGACATGTTTCCCAGACCTACAGGTGTCCTGACACACCATTTATAACTTCAAAGAGCCAGCATCCCTTTCCACCTCCACCTTCTACTGCTGCCAGTAGGCTCTCAGCTCCCCCCTTCCCAACTCCCATCCCCTGTCCCTGAGGAACACATGTAGCTTTCCATTGAAAATGGGCAGAGTATTGGAAAGTGCCTTCTTAAGTTGTTGCATTCAAGTCTCTTTTCCAGGACCAGTTTGGGAAGGCATAATTTTGTGTAAATGAAAATGTTGGCTGTCTAGGTACAGATAGGACCCATGTAATAATTTAAAGCTTTAACTCATGTAGAGTTAAGTCATTAAATAGTTTTCTTAGCCTTATCTTAGTTAAAAGAACAAAGTGCAGGACAGCAGATATAAATTTTGTATTTTAAAAGGGTCCCCAACAATACCTCTTAAATATCCCCCCTGTCAGCTCCTACCTACTGTGATCACGTGCCACACCCTCAGGGGAAGGAAGACCAGGTTGAAAATCCTCTGTTCTAACTGTCTTTTCCTTTTGTTCCCTGGCCTTGAGAAGGAGACATTTTCTTTTCACTGTTGAATTTCTCTAGAATTTCCTTTTAATTTTGCTCCCAGTGACTGCTAATTACCTTGGCCACATTTCTAAGACTAAATTTATAAACAAATTTTTTATTTATTTACCTGTTCTCTATTCCTAAGGTTCAATTAGTTTTGACAACTGGTGTTTTCATATTTGCTTACTACAAATAGGGCTCAGAACACCAATAACTTGGCTGTCTCCTAACTCTCCATTCCACGTAAAAATGAGTTTCTGTGTAATCCTTATTCCATATCATAAGTTCTAGCTATGCTAGTGCTGCCCATTCTTTTTGCACAACTTTTAAATTCTGAAATTTTGCCCTGGCTGGCGTAGCTCAGTGGATTGAGCTCGAGCTGCGAACCAAAGCATTGCAGGTTCGATTCCCAGTCAGGGCACATGCCTGGGTTGCAGGCCACGGTCCCCAGCAACCACACACTGATGTTTCTCTCTCTATCTCTTTCTCCCTCCCTTCCCTCTCTAAAAATGAATAAATAAAAAATCTTTTAAAAAAATTGTGAAATTTTTCCCTCAGTCTCCTCATTATAGGTTGATGATTACTTTCCACTTTACTCCTCTCCAGTCAACCCAACAGGCTGATTGAATTCTGGTCCCCCTACAGATAAGTAAACCCAACCACACATAACTCTGCTCTGAGTTTCAGCATCTGCCTTATTTATGTGATAGAAACAATGAGTCCAAGGGTATGTGATTGATGGAACAAATGTTGCTCTTAAAAACCAACAAATCAATAAGCAGAAAGAAACAAACAAACAAATAAAACACGTTCCTGAAGAACAAGGTCAACACAAAAGATTAGATGCTAAACTTCGAAACCAGGTGTCATGGACAGAGAAACCCAAACTTGATATTCACTCAAGTTTAAGTACATGAGGTCAGGATGATGATCTGATGGGACCTGGGGATTTGGGGCAAAAGACAATTTTCCTGTTAGTCCAAAGGAGGAAACATTTTCCAGTGAGAAGCTAGATGAGTGTGTCAGGGTCCTATGGAAGATGTGCACCCCTGATGCAGTCCCTGCCTCTCAGAGCACCACCTCCCCTTGCACTGAACTCTCAGGAAACACATTCCCTGGGCAAGATTGGACTCAGTGCATCAGTGGGACTTTTTAATAAACACTTGAGGATTGAGATGAATCATAGAAGATTTTGAACATGAGATGTCCACCCACACAAAAAGCTGTGAATAATTGGGACAAAAAAAATGAATAGTAAGAAAAGAAGCTGCCTTCCTAATTATAGGCAAACAACAATGAAGGACTAGAGTGTAGCACAACAAAGGAGAAACAAACTTTAATGAGCACTGTCTGGCGTATAACAAGACATTCAATAAGTACTTGTTGGTTGATAAGTAGGGATTTAAAAAGTTTCTGAGTACTTTGAGAAGAGCATACAACTGTCTGAAATCTTATCTTTATTTTTAACCAAAGCACATCAAGTATAGGACTGCATTCCTAATACAAAAGGTAACAATAGAGAAACTGCATTATAAAATGCTTTCTCTAAAAATGCTACTTGGGGTACCCGTGGAATCACTGTTACCTTTTAAAAGCCAACTCCAATGGCCTGATGTATTGTGCCATTTGAATTATCAACATTCATAATTAAAATATATCCCTACCAACACTGCATTATTCTATGAGGTCCAAAAATTCTCTGGCCACTCTTTAGGCTTGACATTTGTACTCTCACTATTACTAAATTACTCTTTAGTGAATCATATTCTATTCACTGCTAAGGAAAAAGGCTTCTGCCTCTATGTGGTTAAAATTGTATGGCTGGCAGGGCTCATCTTGTATAACAAAGTGCATTTTCACTTCAAATTTGTAAAGGAAAAAAAAAGACATCTGTGAAAATAAAACAGTGCTTTCCCTTTCTCTAAAGAAAATGTTTTTGGCAATGATTCATTTGGAGCTATTACTTTCATTTACACTATGGAGTCTGTTACTCTTAGATTACTTGTCTGTGTCAACAGATTCAATCACTTACCCAACATTAATTCATTTGACAAACAGCTACTGGTACCCATTTTGTGCCAGGTACTCTCCAGAATAGTCACCAAGTCCCCACGCTTGCTCAATCAAAATTATCACCATGCTTTCCTCTACTTCCTACACAGATTTTCTTTCTTTTCCATGTTCTACCTATTATCCTGTCACTTAAAGTTGTTTTTAGGTCTCTGGTTGTTAGTAGGTGGAGCTGTAATTAAACAATTAAAAGAAGACTGCCACATTTCTAAGCACGGTGGCTATTCTGGACTAGAGTAGAGTGTGAACAAAACAACATGGTGCTGTCCTCTTGGGAGTTTACACACATGCAGAAGAGACAGGCATTTAACAAGCAAATACATGGTGACTGCTTGTGGTGAGGATGCTCAGAAAATGACAGCATCAATGACGGAGAACAAATTGGAGGGGGATGGAAGGAGTAAAGCCTCATTGAAGCTGAAATCTAAAGGATGGGAAAAAGAAAGTCGTGTGAACTTAGAAGAGGATCATTGCAGTCAGGAGAGCTCAAGGAGAAGTCTTTGAGGCAAGGAGTAGAGTGTCTTTTGGGACCTGAAGGCAGTGGAGTGAAGTGGACGAAGAAGAGAGAGGGGTGAGAGAGCTTGAAGAGGAAGCAGGGCCTTGCCAGCCTTGGTCAGGCACTTGGATTTCACCTGAAATACAAGTCACAGGAGGATTTCAAATGGAATGAGGAGGGATTTGGTTCAAGTTACATTTTTAAAAGACTTCTGTGGCTGCTGAGTGGAAGTGCAGAATCACAAGAGTCCTTCATTGTATCCAGGTGAAAAATGATTTGCTTAGACTTGGGGAGTGGCAATGAGGATAAGGAGAGAAGATAAGAGATATATTTAGAAGGAAGGGATAACCACACTGAAATAACTCCTAATTCATTAAGTGAGGAGGTGAGGGGTGGAAAAATCAAGAATGACTCTCAAGGTTTTGCTCTAACAACTGAATGGACTATATTTCCAATAACTGATATGGTAGGTATGTTTTTCAGGCAGCTGCTGACAGTGAAATGGTTGTAATGTATTTTGGTTCTGTTATGATTTACGATGCCTGATTCTCTCATTGTAATAAAAAGCCATCCATAATTTGGTCCCTGCTTAAATATTTAGGCTCATCTCTTTCCCCTACTGCCTTATAATATATGCTGCACCAACCTAATCCCCTCTGCTATCAGGCACTTCCCTGTCTCCACTCCATTGCCCATGCTGTTCCCTCCACCTGAATTCCCTCTCTTCATCACCTGGCCAACTCCTCGCTTTTAAAACTTAGCCTATGCATCATCTCCCTAAGGAAATCTTCCTTGACCTCCAGCCTGAATTAAGAACCACTCCATTGAGCTTCCAAAATTCTACATTATTGTGTTAGCCCTGGAATCCAATGACCAGGGGTTTGAAACCAGGGTCCTGAATATTTTGGCTGTAAGATCTGGGATAAGTTACTTGACTTTGCAACACCTCAGTCCCTTATCTGTGAAATCAGCTTAATAGTATCTACCTCATTGGATGTTGCAAGGAATGCACAATATAATCTAGGCAGAGTGCTGGCACCTACTATTCAAAATCAACAGAAATATAATCTACTTTCTGTAGATGGCCACTATTTCCCCACTGTATCCCTGAAGGATATTACTTGTGTACATATTTTTATTATAATGTTTCCTATTATATGGTAGGTACTTTTATGTGTGCATTTTCTCTTCCATCCTGTGAGTTCCTTAAGTGCAAAGTCTGGTGGTCATCTCTGTATCTTGTTTTTCAAATTCTATCACATGTAGCAGCCAGTTGATTACATATATGTTTGTGGAACTGAAGTGCCCATATGAAGGCCAAGTGGGATGGAAGGAAGTACTTATCTGATTTTGACAATCAGAACAAGAAATGGGGTCATGAGGACTTCATGGAGTATGCCTATCTGTTGGACTGTATTTGAAAGGCAGGTGTTTTAGAGACTTTGGCATGACTGTGTAACTCAAGCATGAAGATTAGTCTCATAACCTATCTCCCTTCCTTCCTAATGTGTACTGTCTCCCTTTGGCAGCATCTAAATACAGTAAACTTACCCTTTTTCCCCCTTCATCATTCTCTAGATTTCCCTTATGATGCAGATAGTCCATTTCCACGCAATCAGTCTTTCTGCATGGATTTACATCTAAGGATGAAGCAGTTGGTTTCTTCTGCTATTTCACCTCCTTGGAACACATTTTCTGCTGGGCAAGTTTTGGGCATTCTTTGTAGGTACTGCCCTACATCTGACCTGAAGATAAGCATGCATCACTCTCCACTCTGGACTACAAAGACATTGTGTATATTCCTATGTTACAAGACTTATTATATCATATTATCATCTATTAATAGAGCTGTGAGCACTTCAAGAGCAGGGGTTATTTCCAATTCATCTTCATATCTGCAATGTTCATCTAAATGCCTGACATATCGTAAGCACCTAAGAAATGATGAATTGGTGGGCGGATGGATGGATGGAGAGGATAAGCTGTATAGGCTAAGCCAGTTCCCCACCCCACCTCTGCTGAGCTTTATGAAAAGTCAGCATAACTCTTTAAAAAGATCTATCAGTTAAGATGCTGTAGGTTGCAAATGACAAAAAGACCTAGACTCATGTTTTTTGGTTCTTCCATTTTCTTGATCTACATAGACTGATCCTTTGTGGTCACAGGATGGCTGTAGCATCTTGTTTAGCTATTATTTATAGACACAAGGACCTTCGGAAATGAAAGGGTTACCAACTCTTGGGATAGAGGAAACCTTTCCCAGGAGTACCCCTTCCTGAGAGACTTCACCCTTTCAGCCTCGTAGGCTAGAAATAGTTCATATACCCACCAATCTCCAGCAGGGAACCTGGACACATCTATAGATACTTACTCTTGAACTAGGGAAAAAGTCACTCAGAGCCATGCAAGTAGGTGGATATCTGGGGGTGGGGACAAGGAATGGAATTCTGGTCACAAGGGTGAGGAAGAGAGGATTCTGAGTAGGTATCTGTTCCCCCAAGTCTAAGTTCCCAGTTGATTTTCTTATTCAACATAAATGTCCAAATAAGGTTGCATCTGAATTCTACTGCTCATTTCTGGGCCTCTGCAGGGTCTATAAAGGGACAAGGACAATGTTCCTGCTTGTTATCAGTCCTCATTTTATTCCCTCTGTCTCTCAATTTCCCAGCCTCACAGCTTGTTCCCACTGCAGGTTTTCCTACCCACAGGCTCAACCCTATAATATGTCCTCACCCATCCTTCTGAGCCAGGAAGTGCTTGAAATTCTTACTGGAGTACAGTCCCCCATAATGAACATGGGACTCTTAAGATGTGACAAAGTCACCCTTGCTATTTCCCAGACCTAAGTTATGTTTTTGGTACCCAAGTTTTAGTAATCCTTCCATATCAATTGTCATTTTCTGTGTAGATGTCTTTTGCTGAGACTAGCTTTGAAACAAATAATGTCTTTCTGAATGGCAATATATCCCCATAATCTGTTTGCTTCTATCACTATCTAACTGCAAAGAATGTGAGACGTCACTTGAAACTGTGCTCCAGTGGCTCCTTTAAGCACTTCTCTCGCCTGCCATCTGTTCAGCTATAGCAGTATGTCCAGGAATTGCCTTGATGTCTTAGTCTGCTTGGCGCTCGGTGCATGATCTGCCCCACAGAGTTTATTTACATGGCTTCTGTTCCCGAGGACTGGATCTGCTCCAGGAGCTCTGTATTGGTTAGTGACTAGGAGCTGTCACTTGATGTTTATTAAAGCATGTGCCACCAATTCAGAGAATGAAGTTGATGACAACAGAAGGCCCAGATTTCACAACTCAGAAGATAAGCATACTATGCCATGAATTTGAAATATTTCTTTGTCTGAAATGCGGTAGAAGGTTATGCCCTTCCATCAAAAATCCCCTGATTTAGCCCCTAAATCCTATATTGTATTTCATTTGTAAATATCTTAGTTTGTGTTGAATCTGTGATCTAATGGACAAAGTAGTCTACAAAGGAAAGTAGAGGAGCTCTTTGTCACTCTCTCCCGACGTGGCATTAAAGACCCTTCTCTCATAAGTGAAAGTGTGTACGTTTGGTGCTAACCTCAGAGAAAGAAAGAGCTTTGTACAACATCGCTTTAGGCGCATGTGTGAATGTCTCAGAGAGATCCATGGGGATTGCGAATGAGGATATAGGGCAGCCTCTGACTGCTGGACTTTAACTTCTCATCAACAGAGCCATCATTTAAGTGTTCAATATAAATTTTCAATTGGTGTGTCATAGGAATTTTTAAAACATGCAATACCTGACAATTTAATCAGGTTCACTGACATCTTTTCCTTAGATTGTCAAATAAAAATTTGACAATAGCCAACAGAACAATAGCTGTCTGGTGTGAATGAATCAAAAGTATGTATATATTTCTTCAGATCAGTTTTTTGCTGTACTGCAGAATTTTAGTAATTAGTTTATGTAAGCCATGAGATTAAAAAGGGTTGAACATTGATGGTTTTAGTATACAATTTTATTTTATTTTATTTTTTGCTATTTTAAAATATACAAATCTGCTCTTCAATTGAGTCAATCTAAATACTTCATTAACCTCCTCCGCAGCCACCCCTCCTGGTTGGTTACCCAGGGCACTGCTGAGCTATCTTCTCTAAAGAGCTTTCCTTACTCATAGAGAACAATAGCGGCCAGTATGCAAACTCCAGGGAAAGGAAATCAGAATCAGAGAAACCAAAATGCGACAAAATATGACATGATGGTCACCAGAACGAGTTCAGTCAGAACACAGGCTGCCTTAGCCTGAGGGTGCTGAATGATGAGTAGCACTGGGAATGCAGAAACGGAGGACCAAAAGCTATCAAAACCATCAACTGACTATATTTTGCTTTATTATTTACATCATCTGAATATTTTATTTTTTTTCCCAAATAGTCCATTCTGTGAACTATTATTACTTCTTTTTGGTCTCACTTCAGCTCAACTTTTGGCTTTAAAAGTTGTAGATTTTGAATTTTAACATAGATAAAATTTGGAAAAAAAAATAGCTTTTGAGTTTAAATGTCAAAGCAAAGACCCAGAAGAACTCAGACCATAATGCACAGATAAGAAAGAATAAAATTTTGGTCACAGCCAGGCTTTCCAGTCCCTCCAGCCTAAGCACCAAATCCAGATCAGAGCCAGTTTTCCAAGCTAGGAGGAGAGAAGAAATGAGAGATTGGGAAGGTAAAGAACAGATTTTCCACACTGGTGTGTCTCTGGGCTGCAGGCTGGGAGTAGAGATGGAGGGAGCGATGCCACTCCTCAGATAAACTTAGGGCAACCTGAGAACTTAGGACTCCTGGATTGTTTCCTGGGCAGACCCCAGCGAGGGCTAAGGCTCAGCCACTGAGGGAGCATGCAAACGGACTCGAATACAAACTGGGGTGTGAGGTGCGCACACAGACAGGCCAGCAGACCCAAGAGGCCTAGCTATAAAAACAGTGGGGACATGTTGGTCATCTACTTGGACCGAAAACGAAAAATTACCCAGGATGCAGACCTAGCCGGGGACTACAGAGAAAGGACCAGAAACACCAGCTGCCCCCACTCCCCGCCAACACTGGGACTCATGAGGCTTAGAGAATATCCAAGAAAAGAAAGAGAGAACACCTTGAACTGACTGAGAATACCTTGAATTGACTAATAAAACTTTGAACTGATTGAGATTAATGTAACTAGTCAGGATTTTGCTTTTGCCCTCTGGCATAATGGTGGTTTCGGTTACAGAAAATAAAGTGACATGCCTTTATACACATGAGTTAGTAGTTATTTATATGTGAATAAATATATGTATAAAAATTGCTATATATGTGTACATTACATAATTTATGGAAAAAGAAAAGAAATACATAAAACCCCAGGATAGTAGGATTGTGTTTTTATTTTTTTCACACACTTTTTTACTTTAATCACTTTCCAATAGGCACATGGACTTTAATATTAGAAATAAACCTATTAGCTATGAAAGGAAAAATAATTCGCTGTAAGTAACCGGTGTGCAAGCCTCAGCGACATGAAACATCAATAAGAGAAGATCCTTTCTAAGCCCTTCGTACTCTGTAAGCTGATAGAGAGACCCTGTGATTATGTCTGACCCAGAATTTAGCGGGAACTTTTGGTCACTCACTCTGCACCCTTTCCTTCCCTTCTTTCTTGCCAGCTAAACCCTGAGTTTGTTGGGGTTGCCTCCTTCAGTGCACTCTAGGTAGGAGAGACCCTCTCTGCCCCGCCCCTGGAGGGAAGCGTGACAATCTAAACCAAGGAAAGTGAGGGAAATCTGCTGGGGGTGAGCAGTTGCTGTGGAAAATGTTTCTCAACTCTCAAAAGGAGATTGGAGATGAGATAAACGCCCCTTTCAGCTTCTGTATGTCTGTGTGCGAGAAACAGCAACAGTCCAGTCTTGAGGAGGGACGTCCACGTGATGAGACGAGACTGGAGATGGGAGAGCAAAAAGAAGGGCGGAAACTGGCCCAGGTTTAAGTTGTTCGGATGACCAAATATGAGACCTCCAGGTGCCTGGTTACCTGAGACAGTAAGTCTATTTTTTGCTCATGGCATTTTCAACTGTTCTTGTTTGCTTTTTACTTCCAGCACCATCACATGGCATACATACTTGGTACACAGTGTAATCGATAATGACTGATGTACTTGTCTGCTTGCTGCCCTCCATGAGTTTTTCCCTCCTCCCACCCAGCATCATAAACATCTGAGAACACAGACCATGTGTTTTCAATGTATCTTCGTGTAGTTAACCCAGGGCTGTAAAAAAAACAATGTAGGTGGATCCTCAAGGGACTTAAATTGAATGAAAATTATTCAGTCATTTAAAAAGAGTGAAGTTCTGACACAGCTACAACATAGATGAAATTTGAAAAAGAAAGTATTCTCAGTGAAATAGGCCAGACACCAAAGAACAAACATTGTATGATTCCCCTTATATGAAATGTCTAGAATAGGCAAGTCAATAAAGATATAAGGTAGATTAGACATCACCAGAGGACTTAGATGACTTACTGGGTAATGGTTACAAAATTTCTGGTTGGTGTGCTGGGAAAGTTTTGAAAGGAGATAGTGGAGAATAGTTGCACAACACTGGGAAGGAGATTCATGCCACTGAATCATACACTTTAACATGTCTGAATGGCAAATTTCATGTTACATATATTTTACTACAATACAAAAGGAGATGGAGGAACACTGCCCCTACTACCTACTACTCAGAATTGGCACAAAGAGGATTTTGACTGTGATTTTAGGGCAGGGAAGGGAAGGCTAATAGTGACCAGGTTGTAGGAAGCTTCTGAAAGGGTTAACAATTCAGATGAAGAAGGGAAGGAGAGATGGTCTCTTTTCTCCTTCCATTTGTAAAGCCAAGAGTCCACAGCTGTGGATCCACTTGTAACTTAAACAGTCATTTTGATCACTGGATAGGTTACTGTAAATAGGTACTTTGGGAGGAGGACCAAACTGGACCCACAGGAGTAAGCAACTGTCCCATGGAAACAGAGAGAGGAGACTCTATCCACTTGAGTCTGTCTCCTCAAAACTTTTATTGTTCACATTTCTTTACAATTTTGTTTTTTTTCTTACTTTCATTCACTCACCACTTAGCTACCTATGAACAAGTTAAACTTTTTGCTAATTCAATAGAAAAACACATAGAATCATGATAGTGGCTGTCACTACAGCAGAACAATGAGAGGCCAAGAGGAAAGCCTGATATTCTAGCCCTCATGTTGCATGGACAGAAGTAGCCTAGCTTCTCTATGAGAGGTACCCAGGAGCAGTGAGCTGTCTCCAGGGGGGTAGTCTTCCCTTCTGGCTTTGCTATAGCCTTCACCCTGGATGGTGGGCCAGGAGAGCAGAGGAACAACGCGCACTGTACCTGTGGCCCAGTCTCCTGCATGTGGAATCCTGGACAGCTAGTGCTGCTTATTCCACAAGTGCTGTCAAAATGAGCATTCTGGTATCCTTTTCTCCTGTTATTCCCTGTCATCTTTAAGCCTCATTGTCAAAGGATTTTAGCCTCTCAGACACCCATTTTAGTGGGTTAGATTATTTATTTCTAAATGGATGAGGCAATATTTAACATATTCAAAAAGATATAAGGAGTAAGTCAACACAGAACTAGGAAAAACACATACCCAGCTCAAAATGAAGTGTTGACAAGGTAGTTGAAGGCCGCTTTCAGCCACATTTTCAATCCCTTTATTTCACCAGATAGAAGAGAACCTCAACCCCCCTCAGCAAAAAGCCAATGTTCAAGAAACATAAATAATAGAAAATCATTATACATTCAGTCATTAATTTATGTATGCTTTCATTCAACTAATGTATCAAGAGCCTAGTGTGTACAAGCATCGTGAGAATGGGGTACCTAACCTCTACGCCCCACTCAGCAATGTGTTTAAGGTCAGAGGTGACAGAGTTGCAAGGTAGACTTAAGTAACATAGCCCTCTTTCCTCTACTCTCCCTCTCTAGATGGATAAAAATAAAATGCCAGGTGAAGTATCCTGTGGCTAAGTCATAATAAAGATGATCAGATTGTAAACTATTTTCACCTCTATTTTGGTCAAGATATATCAAGTCAATCCAGCTACAGCCCAATCGGATCCATTTAACAAATGACAATGGGGAGCATGCTCAAAGTCAAACATTTGCTTTGGGTGGAAGGAAGGGTCTATTCACTAGACACAGAATGAAATCCCTCACAAAATCAACACTAACACAAGTGAGAAACACAATTCTTGCCCTGTTGGTAAAATAAATGGAAGTAAATTCTGATCTTTCTCCCCATTCCCCAGAGAAAAAGCAATCACTGGAATGACTTTCGAGAACCACTACCTAAATGAAAATCTCAACAATGAGTAAAGCTTCTGCAATCAATAGCGTGAAGCAGAAAAGTAGGCAATAGACCCCTAAAGGCCTCAAATAAAAGCACTCCTGCACTTTGGGGAACTCTGGGGATTACTGAAGTGATATTTTACTCAGCTCTGGAACCCCAGATTTAAATATATATATTTGTAAAATTGCATTTGCACTAATTATATTAACACACTGAGCCTGGGAAAGTAGAGTCGGAGATTAAGACTTATGTCATTGTCTGTCCAGCGAAGCCCAGGGCAAGCAGTCTTATGAACCAGTGCTTAGCACGGTGCCTGCCATACATGCACTCAGAATGCTGACTAAATGAATGAAGCAATGTAGCTGAGGGAAGGTAAAAGGAAAGTGGGATTCTATAAAACATTCAAATTATAGGCTTCCTTTTTGTCGGATTTCATGGTCACCAAACAGGCCTTTGAATAACTACTTTGATTTCTCAGGTATAATAATTCAAGGAGAGAATAAGCGGAGTGGATGCCTCACAGAAACTGCCAACAGTGCAGTGCTCGTATGTAAGACTGTGGGATCGAGAGTAAGAGAGATGAGTCCAAATCCCTACTCTTCCATTCGCACTGGTATCACATTGCGCAAGTTAGCTTCTCTAAGCCTTCATTTCTTCAACAATGTTTTTTTATAAGTATAAAAATATATATTTTTTATTTTAATTGTTGTTCAATTCAAGACAGTTTTCTGTCTTTTACTCCCATCCCAGCCCAACCTCCCAGTTCTCCCCACCTCCATCCCATTTCCAAGCCCCCCTCACTAGTTTTTGTCCATGTGTCCTTTACACTTGCTCCTGTAAACCCTTCCCCTTTTTCCCTGAAATTCCCTCCCCTCTCCACTCTGGTCATTGTTAGCCTGTTCTCTATTTCAGTGTCTTTGGTTATATTTTGCTTGTTTGTTTGTTTTGTTGTTTAGATTCCTATAAAAGGTGAGTTCATATGGTATTTGTCTTTCACCGCCTGGCTTATTTCACCCAGCATAATGCTTTCCAGCTCCATCCATGCTGTTGCAAAGGGTAGGAGCTCCTTCTTTCTTTCTGCTGCATAGAATTCCATTGTGTAAATGTACCATAGTTTTTTGATCCATTCATTTACTGATGGGCACCTAGGTTTCTTCCAACACTTGGCTATTATAAATTGTGCTGCTATGAACATTGGGGTTCACAGGTTCTTTTTAATTGATGTTTCAGGGTTCTTAGGATATAATTCTAGCAGTGGAATTGCTGGGTCAAAGGGCAGACCCATTTTTAGTTTTCTGAGGAAATTCCATACTGTTTTCCACAGTGGCTGCACCAGTCTGTATTCCCACCAACAGTGCACTAGGGTCTCCTTTTCTCCACAACCTCTCCAACACTTGTTGTTTGTTGCTTTGTTCATGATGGCCATTCTGACTGGTGTAAAGTCGTATCTCATTGTGGTTTTAATTTGCATCTTCAACAATGGTTTTAATGTGCTACTTTCAGATTCTCCTCTCAAGTTACCTGTTCATTCCCAGGTACTCTTTTTTTTTAAATCATGACTACGAGACCTCAGAGTTTTGTGGGTTATGCAAACAACTTCCCTTGTGATATTTTAATAGGTGATGCTCTTCCAGGAATCCATACCTTTATATATAGTGTTCTTTTTCTGGAACCTTCCATTTGGCTTGCTGAGTTCCTAACAATTCTTTAAAATCTTCGCATTCCCATCCCTGGGAAGATTACTCTATCCCTACCCAACCCTTAGTCTCCTCCTAACACCAAAGGTAGTCTCTCACTATCTCACATTCTTCTTTGTACCTGTATTATAATAATGTATCACACACTACTTAATATCTATGTGTTTATATGTCTGTTTCTCATCTAGCCTGGACATTGTCTAAAGGTAAGAACCACATGCTCTTTGCCATTATACACTAACATCATTTCAAGTGTTCATTTATTCATTAAACAGATGTTTATCGAGTATCTGCTACATGCCAGGCACAATTCTCAGCATTTTGATTCCAAGGTAAACAAGGTAAAATCATGCCCTCTTAGAACTTATGTTCCAGTGGAAGCAAATGTCAATAAAAGTTGAACAGACACAAAACACACCTGAAAGAGAGCTTTATGAAAGTAACTATTTATTCCCACTTTCAATTTTTACCTAAATTTCTGGGATTTTTTTTTTTTACCTAAAGTAAGACAATTGAAGAATGAGAAATCTTTCTTCTACTTGCTCTTACTTCTCATGATATTCAAAATAAATGACTACAATAGGTGAGACCTATAAAAAACAAACACACCACAATTCTGTGCTCCTGCACACTAAGGAGAGGATAGTTAATTGGCTCACTAATTAGCTCTTGAGCAAAGGGCTAACACGGTAATGGGCCAATAATGAGATGACTCTTCTGAGCCAGGCTACCACTAATCACATCTGGTTTGTACAGTATTAATCAGCTCTGAGACAGTGGGCAGGGAACATTAAGAAGGTGGTGACTTTCTAAAGAAATTATTTTCTATGTGTTCTGACCATCATAATTGGTGTATTTAAAATAATTATTTTAATACACTAAGTGGAGCAAAACACAGACATTGAGTCATTTTGGTAACATTCTTTGATGAAAATACCAAGTTATAATATTTTATATTACTAAAGATTTATGGTAATAATAACTCAATAGACTTCATGCCACATTAAAAATGCCAAGGCACTGTGTAGCATTTGTTCTGCTACATTTTAAGATTTGTTCTGAAAGTATGATGCTTTCTAGGTCTTTTACATCATCTCATCTGGAAAACAACAGTTTCTGTTCCAGGATTTTAATTAGTCCTTTAACTCAAATTGTCTCTCTGGGTTCACTGAAAAATTAGCTCTTTCAATAGTTCTATTACTCATTATGTTCCAGATATATTTAATGTTCTTCCTGTTAGTCATTTGCTTTTTTCAATTTTTACCAAGATGGTCTCACAGGACTTGGAAGCATTTTTATTTTTGGAAGACAGCAGGTAGAATAATTAAGTTTGAATCACAGAAATAAAAGCTTGATTCAGAATTCACTCCATACCTAAAATAAGAACCCTACTAAAAAGAGCTTGAAAAGTTGCATGAATGGCAAGGCTGAAAAGACTGTGCTGATGACACCTATCACTCTAGACGTTCAGGCACGTTGGACCTGTGCCAGGTAGACGTCCGTGTGTTTGGCTTGTGTAGAAAGCGTATTTTATTTCTGTGTTAATATTGCAATATGCTATCCTATACTAATGTTTTACATGCATGTGTAGAAAATTTTCACAATTTTCTAGCATTTATGTTGGCTTTAGTTAATTTTCTTCTAAATATATAATAAAATTTTACTGTAGAAAATTTGAAAGTGTGGGAAAGTATAGAGCAAAACAGATTACCCTTGGTCTCCTTCACATTCTAGAAACTTACCATCATCATCATTATCATTATCAAGAATGTTTACAATATCTAAATGCTTAAAGTGTATCCACATGCTCTGTGAATACTTCACATGCATTCCTCATTTAGCCCTCACAAAAACTATGCAAACTCTATGCTGGATTTTTAAAGCCACTCTTAAGTGGTTAGCACTTACTTCCATGCTTTTTTTGTGTTTTCCCCTTAATTTTAGGGTTTGGAAGACCAAGAACTGCATGTCCTAGACTCCAATACTATTACTACTTCAGTTCTTCTGCATGAAATTACATTTTGTCTTCACTGAGATGCTCTAGCACTAGAGTAATCAGATTTGGGGGACAAGGGAGGAGTCAGAATCCATTCTTCTTCCCCCAGTAGTGGCAGACATGTGGGTTGTAGTAGAAATTACTTTTTCAGTGGCCTCTGAATCCTCTTCTAGCCACATGTCATGGGGCTTAGGCATAACCAATAAAGCAGCAAGATTTCCTACAACCCCTCACCCCTGGATGGGATCTGTAATCCCCTCACCCTGCGGCAAAGTTGTAAAACCTAGTGGCTACCTCTTGGCGTCCCTCCCCAGACCTTAAATACCTAGAGTAGATCTGTTTTCCCTACTGAACTGTTAGTATTACAGGTAAATAATAATATGACTCGGGGCATTTCACACCAATAATTCTCCAATTCTCCAAACACCTATTGGTGTCCAATAAGACAACCAGGTGTCTACCTGGTGTTAGCCTCAGATCCTCCACATTACAGGGCTCACTGTCTCAACTGCCCCTAATTCAGAGTCTGGTCTCAAGTCCTGGGCCTTTTGTAGTTCTGACCTGCCAGCTATAAGTCAGTGTTCCCACAACGCCCCTAGGTTCAATAATTTGCTAGAATGGCTTACAAAATACAGGAAAACTCTTTACTTAACAGTACTGGTTTATTATAAAAGATACAACTTGAAAACAGCCAAACAGGGCAGATATATAGGGCAAGGTATGGTGGGAAGGTGAGGAGACACGGAGTTTCCAAGCCCTCTCTGGACACACCACCCTCCCAGTGCCTTGATGTGTTCACCAGCCTTGAAGCTCTTTAAGCCCCATCATTTAGGGGTTTTATGGAGGTTCTATTACACAGGCATGATTGATTCGGCCATTTGCCACTGACTGAAATTAATCTCCAACCCTTTTCCCATTCTTAGAGATTGGAAGGTAGGGCTAAAAGTTCCAAGTTTCTCATTATGCCTGGCTCTTTTTTGAAACCATCTTCTATCCTGAAGCTATCTAGAGGTCCTCAAGAGTCACCTTATAAGCATAAACTCAGGTGCAGTTGAAAAGGGTTTGCTTTGAATAATTAAACACACTCCTATCGCTCAAAAAATTCTAAGGGATTTAGGAGTTTGGTGCTGAGAAGCCAGGACAAAAACCAATTACAGTCATGTGTCCCTTCATGAGGGGATAGATTCTAAGAAATGCATTGTCAGGCAATTTCATCATGTGGGAACATCACAGAGTGCAGGTACACACACTTGGAGGGTACAGCTACTGCACACCTCAGCTCTGTGGTACAGCCTACTGCTCCTGGGCTACAAGCCTGTACAGCATGTTACTGCACTGAATACTACAGACCATTGTAACACAATAGTAAGCACATGTGTGTTTAAGCAGATTTAAACATAGAAAAGGTACAGTGAAAATACAGTATAAAAGGCAAAATAGCACAACTGCATCGGGCACTTGACACGAGTGGAGCTTGCAGGGCTAGAGTTGCTCCGGGTGAGTCAGCGAGTGCGTGGTGAGTGGACGTGAAGGTGTAGGACATGCTGTCCACTACCACAGACTTTATAAACACTGTCCACTTGGGCTACACTAAATTCATAAAAACAGCACAAGATCAAATCGAGCATAAGGGAACACAACCAAGAGAGGAAGTAAACATGAGATGCGTCAGGCTGCTGCCAGGTTACCACAGCATCCCACTCCACAGCCAACTTCCTTGTATGAGAGAAAGAATACCCTCTAAAATAACAAAGTAAAAATATAGTAGAGCGGTACATAACCCAATACGATAGTCATTTATTATCATCAATACTACGCACTCTTTGTGGTTGTACGCACTGTACTTTTACCCCACTGGCAGTGCCATAGGTTTGTTTACACCAGCATTGCCACCAACACAGGAGTAATGTGTTGCACCATGACCTTACAATGGCCATGTCGCTAGGCAATAGGAATTTTTCAGCTCCATTATACTCTTATGGGGCTACCGTCTCATAAACGTGGCCTGTGCTTGACCAAAACATCATGTGGCACATGACTACCTACATATGTTTCCCATCGTACCACAGGTCCCATTTCATAGTAGAGGGCAAAAGGAGATGAATAAACACACTCAAGGCCACATGGCTAGAAAGTGTCAGAGCTGAGGTTTCCATGCATTGGGTCTGTGCTCAGAGGCAGCACATTTAACTCCTAGGGTAATTGCACATCATTTTGGCACATTTTATGCCAGTCTAACTTTTATGCATTTTATGTACTCAACCCATTACATTTATAAAACATTGCACTTTGCTAATTTTTATAAGATATTACAGGATTTTTCTGTCATTTATACATTTGACTTGTAGAGGTACAGAACATTTCATTTTATTTAACATAACATATTTAAACAGGCCCTAATATCGGACATTTGGATGAGTTCCAATCTATACTCTGAAGTGATGCTGAAGTGATCATCTTCGTTCCCATGCTTTGCCTACATTTTACCTTGTATGGGAAAGAGATATAAAAATTGAGTTGCTTTATCTCAGGCTATGAATTTCTTTAAGATTTTTACACTTACATTGTAAGATAACATCAAACGAGTAAATGAAAATGAGGCAAATTTGAGTTACGTTTCCAAATTCAACAAAGTAAAAATAGAAATTCCTTCTTGCCTTAGCTGGTGTGGCTCAGTGGATTGAGTGCAGGCCTATGAAGCAAGGGGTCACAAGTTTGAGTCCCAGTCAGGGAACTCAGGGTTGTGGACCAGGTTTGTAGGAAAGGGTGAGTCAGAGGTAATCACACATTGATGTTTATCTCCTTCTCTTTCTCCCTCCCTTCCCCTCTAAAAATAAATAAATAAAATCTTTAAACAAAGATTAAAAACAAAAGTAATTCCTTCTTTCACAAAATACTTGCTCCTGTCAATTACACCCTAAAAATGATATAAAAAGTCCCTGATAGAGTATTTATTTAACACATTAAAAATATGAGGCACTTTGCCATAAAAAAATAAACCAATTGCAGTAAAGATGATAATGTCAATAAGTGTCACTTATAAGTTAATTTACAGGTTAATATTTACTTACAAACCTTATCTGGTCTTGTGACCACAGCAAAATTAAGGAAACTCCAAGGTTCAAGTTTGACTTCATTTAGTTACCTAAAATTTTATATGAGGATTTTGCCTTTGGGCAATGTTATTTTTTAAAAACTTCACTTAAGAATATATTTTATTGATTTTAGAGAAAGAGAAAAAAACATCAATCAGTTGCTTCCTGTATGTGCCCCGATCGGAGATTAAATCTACAAATGAGGCATGTGTCCTGACTGGGGATCAAACCTATAACATTTGGTCTCTAGGATGACACTTAAATCAACTGAGCCACCTGGCCATGGCCAAGAAATGTAATTTATATAATAACATATCCAGGGTTAATTTGTTCTTTTGCTGCCCTAAGTCACTGCCTAAACACCTAGACCAATAATCCTCACACTATGGTCCCTACACCCAAAACTTCAGTATCTCCTGGAACTCAAATTGGGTTAGAAACCCAAATTCTTCAGCTCTACCTAGACCTACTAATTAGAAACTCTGGAGATGAGATCCAAAAATCTGAGTTTTAATAACTCTTCTAGGTTTTTTTGTTTGTTTGTTTAATCTCATCTCAGTTGAGGTACCTTGGTCCTACCCATGCTCTGTCCCAGATGCTATTTCTCTCAGTTGTGTTTCTATAAGGTGGGTCAGATCATTAGTGTTGCCACTGGGGTTGTCTTCTTCAGGGTTCTGAAAAAGTTAAGCTGCTAGGAGGTCCTGGAGTTCCCTGGGTTATGCCATTTGCAAAAGTTGCCAACTCAGTGAGGAGTTGGCCAGAGTCATGGATTCACTGCTGCCTCCTGAGGTATAAAATTATTTGAGACTAGACCAGAGAGAGCAGCATTACTACTTCAGACAAAAATTAAGGAAAGATACATAATATATAACATGATTATTATCTATAAGCCAGATTGTTGCTTTGAACTGTCATAAGTTTGGGATCTGAAGCTGAAGTTGGATTCTTGATTGGCTGTGGATTAAAAATAGATATGGGTAAAATATAGATGAGACTTGCACACAAATTAATTCAGTTTTTCCAAAACTTCAGCCATCCCCTTGTCACTGTCAATTTTCACTAATGCAACTCAGTTTAAAATTCACAATATTTACCTTTGTCCTAATGAATAATAATCATAATATTGTAGTTTCGATAGACTAGTTATATACTTTTTTCTTTACAAAGTAAAATAAACATGTATCCATTAAAACAAAAAAGTTACTTAAAAACCATCTTGCATGTCATCTGTGATGTATTAGGTAAGCATAAGGCTTATTTACTAAATTACCACATCTCATTAGGGAATACTGAGGAAGAGCACAGAACATGACAAGGGAATCTAGCTTTGTTACTACTGCAGGATGCCACCTCACTAAAGGGGACAGGGGAAGGGTTGGCCTAAAATGGAAGGCAAAAACAGCTATAGAGGGTGGGGGGCAAGTAGGTTTACAATTATTCATGTAGAAAATAATATAATCATCAATGAATAATGATACAAGAATAAACTCTGTGTTTTGCATATTCACAACTGTGACCTACTTTTATCCCACTCTGTGTCTGAATACTATACTCTAGTTAATACATTCTTTTCCATGGGAGTATAGATTGAACATTCTGATACTGCTGTACATGTATACTGGAATTAAATAATTGAATAAATGGTTTCTCTTTATCACAGAGAAATTTTATAGATCCTCAAGGGAAGAGGGCTAAGTATGATCCATGTGGTAATGGA
Organism: Tonatia bakeri; assembly: GCA_004024845.1. NCBI lineage: Eukaryota > Metazoa > Chordata > Mammalia > Chiroptera > Phyllostomidae > Tonatia > Tonatia bakeri. The sequence goes on from PVIA01000920.1 coordinate 318,324, forward strand.
TTAGAGACATGGGTAAGAACTCATGTTTAAGTTAATATAGATACAGATGATTACATATAGATATACTTATAGATGCATGTATATGCACAGTTAGTATACCCACAATTTTTCTTTGGTCAGCTGAGAGGGCCTAAAAGAAAAGACCCCAGTAGCACTGAGTACGCCTAACATTCAGATCTTGGTTTCTAATATCATCTTCTAATAAGGGGAGCCAGTGCTCCTAGGGGAAATGGCTGATTCCAGCACTGGGCAGGAAACATACACATGAGCCTGGAGCATTGTGTAGTGCCAGGGAGTAAAGAGTGACCCATCCTCAAACAACCCCCAATGGTGGGAGCAAGCTAGCAGGACTCAGGAGCCAACTGAAAGAGGTGAAAGGTGAAATAATGGCCAAAGGTGAAATAATTTGAGTAACAAAGTTAAATAGTATTGGATTAGAAATCAAAGAATAAATAAATATCCATAAGTCCATGCTCAAACAATAAATAACTGAATAAATTAAATTGGGGAGAAGAGGCAAATCTCTTTGTGTGGAAGAATTCCAAAAAATTATGCAGATACTCCACTGAAAGGAGGGGGAACAAAACTCTCCACCCTGTGTGGGATGTGCATAGGGACCTCCTTCCAAAGAGCACAGTGTGAAAGGGGGCTGGGAGGAGTGACTCTGTGGTGGAGGAGCCTGACTAGCAAACACTAACTCAGCCATCGATCAAGGTCAACATCAACAGTCATAAATCACCTTGGTAGTTTGCATCCCTGATCTAATGTGATGAAAACAGCACTTTACCTCCATGATCTTTCTCCCCCAAATCAATAGTCCCAGTCTTAATCATGAGAAAAATATCAGACAAATTCCAGTAGAGGGACATTTTATAATATTATATCTAAGCAGTTCTCAAAATTGTCAGTCATCAGAAACAAGGGAAGTCTGAGAAACTGTTGCAACCCAGATGAGCCTCAGGAACAGGACAACTGGATGTAACGTGGAACCTGAATGGGATCCGGGAAGAGAAAAAGGACACTGGGTAAAAACTAAGGGCATCCCAATAGAGTATGGACTTTAGTTAGTAATGTATCAATATTGGTTCATTAGCTGTAACAAATGAACTAAACTAACGTATTGATAAGATGTTAATTATAAGGGAAACAGCTTGTGTGAGGTGGAGGAGATGTAATGGGAACTGTCTACATTACTTGTTCAATTTTTCTGTAAATGCATAACTATTCTAAAATATAGCCTATTACTTAAAAAAATTAAATATATATATATATATATATATATATATATACCACACCTTTTCAAAATAGCCTACTACTTGTTCCTAGTAAGTATTCCTTGGCTCACTCCAGTAAGACTGCTGGATAGGGTGGTGCCAATTTTCACCAGTTTAGAGGGTGATTTGGGCTGAAACCCAACCCACACTTTCCTTATACAGCCCACAGCCCAGGGCATAGGCTGCACCACTGTAGAGGAGGCATCTCTGAGTACTTTGCTTAAAGATATTGGCATGTACTTATAATTTGAATAAATGCATTGGTATACGCTAGTTGGTGGTAGTTTCCCATAGCATTCTTAATTATTTCAAGAATGAAAGCAGGCCTGTGAGGAGAAGGCTGTTTTTTTTTTTTCTGCTGCATAATTCTTTAAATATGAATGCAAGTGAGAAATTCAGTTTGAATATCTTCTGACATTTTTAAGCCCCTAAAGGCAGACGTTTGGACCAGATGACCATCCAGGCTTTATGATTCTGCAGATGCAGGTGGTGAGTAGCTAACATGATTAATTGTAATAATAGTAGCTAACATCAATTAAATGCTTGACCGTGTCCCAGGCACCAGCAATAGAAAATTCAAGGTAATTTTTGAAAAGTCCTGAATCTTTAGTGTCCCCAGCTAAATGCCAATCCTCAAGTTTAGGACATAACAATGCCTCAGTTTTACCTTTGGTTATGGTGTCTTCGACATCCACTCGGCTGGCAGACACCTGCTGTTGTCTCCGTCCTTTTCAAAAACATTGGCAAAGGCTACTTCAAACTGTCAAAAGCATCCCTCACGGTGCCCTTTGATCCAGGAGATTGACTGTAACAGTCTCTGCATGAGGCTCCCTCATCACAGGAGCCCAAGCTGTGTTAATCAGAGGTGACAGCTACCTGTACATACTGGTTCCCCCCACAGGTGTCCCTAACTCAACCCCATTTCAGAGCTGAGCCACAATAACAGAAACCTTGGCCCCTCACTCCAGGGACCCACCTCCGCTCACTCGCGGCTTGCTCTGGCCCTGCGTGTGTTCCTCTCACCATTAAAAGAACTTCCTGACTTTTTCCCCCATCTTATTTAGGTGATAGAATTCACCATTTTATGCTCTAATGGTTTTAACAGGCTTCAAAATCTCCACCAGTTTAGTAGCTTTTTTTAGTCAAAATGATTAAGTGAAAAACATTTAAAAATGTTTCCTGAATTAAGCAAATGAATAATTGATTAAGTCTGATTAAGTGAAGAATCAGAGTAAAGGAGTGTATGCCAAGGGTAGCTTTTTACACTCGGTATTTATTGAGCCAATATCCAAAGGAAGTTTTTAATGGGAAAGGGATTAGAAGATCGTATCTGAAGTAGACTACTAAGAGGAACTACCTTAGATATGGTGAATAGGCGCTCAGAATGCAGAATTAGGTATTCATTTTCAAATCTGTCCAAGTCTAATGGCCAATTAAGGCCCATTTGTTCAACCTCGCCATCCTCTTTTGTGTACTGCTTCAAACTGAATGCCCAGAGCTTTTTCAAGAGAGCTTGACCTTTACACAAAGGAGCTTTTTCAATTTAACCTCTAATTTAATATGACTGACACACAAAATATACTAGTTTAATGCTTAGGCAATAATTCAAAGGAGAGAGACATGAGGTTTCCAGACAAAATGCAGCATAAAGACCGACAAATGAGAAAGACTAACCAGTGAGCATATTTTAGCAACCAACACATGTCTTTGTAATAAGCTTTTGTGGCTGTGAAGTACTTACAGATATTTTTATTGTTGAAGGACAGGAAAAAGACTCCAGAAAAAAGAGAGAGGGAGGTTTTCAAATGTCTAATTAAAATGATCACAATTTTATCTCCTGGATTGCTCTCATTTTAAAGCAACACTAATTTTTTAAGTCCGTTTTTACTCCTGTGTCATAATCTAGCTTAATGACTAGCCTAGGAGTCTGGAAAAAACACTAAAATCATCCTTCATGAAGGCATCACAGCTGTGAACTATGGCCCATATGGGATTAACTCTTAAGACTACTTTTAAAGTCTCAGAGTAATACGTAGCCAATACCTAGAACACAAGGCTGCTGTTTATTTATCTAGAAATTCTGTTTATCAAGGCCTTGACTTTGCACATATAAACTTTGAATTCTCATATCTTGTCAGGTGCCAAAGTTTATATCTATTGTGTGACAATGTTGTATAAGACTAAGAAGGTTCCTGCCTCCACAAAGTTACATTTCAATTGTAAAGGAAGAAAATAAATAAACACAGGTGATTGCTTAGAGACTGATATTTCTTATTAAAAAAATAGATCTAGGTCAGAATTGTTCCTCTTCAAGGGGGCCATCTGAGCCGAGACTGGATGAAAAGAAGGCACGAATGAAGAAGAAGAGACATGTAAGAGCAAAGACCTTAAGGCAGGAGTAGACTTGGAGGTTCCTAGAGGAGAAAGAAGGCCAGTGTGACTGTGGAAAGATGAATACAAGCAACAATCCAAGGGTAGGCAGGGGTAAATCATGTCACTTGGTAGGCCAGGGCAAGTAGATGGAATATGATGGCCAATCTGGTAGGAAACAATTAGAAGATTTTAACGCACAAGACCTGGATTTCCTGCAGGGAAAATGAATTGGGGGGTGGGGATGAGAAGGGGTCCAGTGTGGAAGCTGTTCGAGTGGTCCAGGCAACAGATGATGGTAGTTAGAACCTGGGGTGGGTTGGAAAGGAGTGGGCAGTGGTCTTCTTTATGTATTCATTGAGTGCCCCTGGGTATCAGACAATTTCTAGGTTCTCTTTTTTCTCCTTTTGGACCTTTATTCCCAGCACTTCAATCATACTTCTCTCACAGGACTTATCACATTGCATTTTCATTTTCTCAATTGTTTGTGTCTTCCTCATATGCTAAATTGTGAGCTCTTGGACAACATCTTTAGAATATAATTTATTTTTCTATTTCCAAAGCCCAGTGCCTGGCATTTAGAGAACTCTCAGTAAATGTTTTTGAGGTTAATTGAAATGTTGAATTAAATTCAAGACTCTAATGTCAAATTCTCAGGGAAAAAAGCTTGTTATCAGGTCTTGTTTATTTGAATACACTCACCTTTTTAAAAAAGTGTTCAAATAATTCCTTTTGAACATGGTGTGGTTTGCCAGCTGCCCATCCCAAATAAAAATAGCACTGAGTAATATAAATAAAATTATAAAAAAATTGGCTGGAAATCCTTTCTTCCTTGGTCATCTGCTATCAGAATACCTCCCGAACCAGGAAAAAAAAAGAGGAGGACCACGTAGAAAGCTTTTGTCATCACTGGTCTTTTGATGGTCCTTACAACGTCCGAGATGAAAATGTTTCTCTCCACATCAAATCATGTGGTAAGTCGGCTTTTGCTTCAAAAGTAGTATTTTAAGAATGTTTTTTGACCAAATTATAACTTGAATTATCAGACAATAAAAATGCTATGGCAGGCTGAACAATGGGCTCACAGGTTATCACGTTCTAACCTCCAGAACCTATAAAGATTACCTTGTAGGGAAACGGGGGCCTTGTGGGTGTGATTAAACTAAAAATCTTGAGGTGAGGAGATTACTCTGGATTTTTCAAGTGGGCTCTCAATGCAATTAATTACGTACATCCTTGCAAGACAGAGGAAGAGAGAGATTTCAATACATGGAGAGAGGAGATGTAAAGTTGGGTCAAAAAAGAGGTTGGCCTTGATGTTTGGAGTGATGTGCCCACACGACAGAGCATGCCAGCAGCCATCAGAAGCTGAAGGAAGCAAAGTGCCAATTCCTCTCAGAACCACTAGAGGAAGAGCAGCCCTGCTGATGCCTTGACCTTGGCCCTGTGACATTGATTTCAGATCTGGCCTCCGGAGCTGTGAGAGAGCAACTTTATGTTGCCTTATGCTTTCATGTTTGTGGTGATTTGTTACAGTGGCCATACTAATAAGCAATGCTATGCTTTGAGTTGTTTGTTTTTTAACAATTCTCCTTGGAGATCTTGTCTGCTTCCTGTCCTCTGTAGCTTCCCACTTCAACTCACACCTTACTGGAGAGATAGCATTACTCTAAGACCCAATGAAATAACCACCTGTCCAAGGTCCCATGCTTTAGAGACCCAACTCTACCTTGTCCAGAGTGGTTTCTTCCCCACAGGGTAGAGAGTGAGTGGAGCCAGGGAAACACAGCCACCCCAAACCCACAACCCTCTTATCCAAGCCTCACTCCAGTATAGGAGACACTGGAATTCTCTGCCATTAACGGTCCCAAGCCTGCTCCAGGGACCCTGTGGGCCATTTTTGCTGAATTTGAGATGGAGCCAGAGTGGACTGGAAGCAGGGACCAGACACTCACACTCTCATTGCCCCTGTGTCCTGGCACTGAACTCACAGTCCTGAGAGTTCCAAACTGGATCTGGCCTTCCCAGTCACAATGAAGGTCGGTTTGTTAAGGCAGAAGTATGAACATATGATTTAGCAGTTTGTGCTTGACTTTCACTTTAAATATTTAAGTACATGGCATGTGGGTATCCATCTGTGCTCTTGTCCTGGGCCCACAAATGTGAAAGACCCACACCTGGGTCTGGGCACACCAAGCTGATATCACATGACTTGCCCTGCCTTGCCCAAGTCCTAGTGTCTGAAAGCTAGTTTAAAGGGCATTCCACCTTCTTGATTCCTCCACCAGAGATCTTCAATAATATTCTGGCACCTAATTATAACCAACAGGGAAGAGGATAAAATAAAGTACTGGAGCTTTTCAGTCAGACTTGGCATCAAATCTGTGCTCCGTCACTGGTGGCATGTTCTTTGAGTTCATGGAACCTCTGCCTGCCACCTGCCCCACTGCAATGAGCTCCAAAGCTCTACTTCTGCCCTCCAGAGTCCATTTCCACCCAGCAGCTTAAGCGACCTTTCCAACAAGACATTCAGATCATGTTACCAACAAAGACTCACATCTCTCCTTGACCAAACTGTAGTTAGGCCTCTGCCCTTCCTGACTAGGTCCTGTCCTTGGGACTGGTGCTCAAGAGCAAAAATCCTCCTGAGTCAGTGTTTCCTGAATCCCCCGCCCATGATATATCATCATCCTGGCCTGCCTTCAGCAAGATCCTATTGAGTTTGTTTAGCTAGAATCTGCCTTCCTCCTGATATTTCCTTTAGTAATTTTCCACGTGCTGAGCTCCTTGGTGATAAATCTCCCCTCTCCATGTACTTGGAAGTGAGTCTAGTTCTATACTGAGGTCTCTTTCCCCCAATTTCAACAGTTGCTGGTTAGAATCCCTGTGACCACTTACCTTCTGTGCAGGCATTTTGCTTTGACATCAGCCCTCTGCAGAACCCTGTCCAAGCACTTCCCTTCACACATAGAAAAGCCCGTCTCCAATGCACACATAGAAAAGCCCGTCTCCAACGCAGCCCATGGTCTGGGTCTGGCTCCTCTCTGACTTCCCTCCTCCCTGCTTCTTCCTTGCTTACCTTTCTCCAGACCCACCTTCCTTCCTTCAGTTCCTTGAAGGCACTATGTTTATTTCCATTTTAGGGTCCTTTGTACCTGCCTGGAATGTTCTGCCTCACATCTCCTCAGGACTGTACCTCAACTATCACTTCCTGATGTCCCACTACCAGGCTCATACCATCACATCACTTATGACTGGAATCTGTATTACTTGTTTGTTTACTTATTATCTGCTTCCCCAGGTGGAGTGGAAGCCCCGTGAAGGCAGGAACTTGCTGACTGGTTTTCTGCTGTACTCTCATTGCCTGTCATTGCGCCTGCCCTGTAACTGACCCCTGAAGGAGTACTTGTCACAGGGTTGCTCTCTGGGGTAAATGTGTGGGTCACCCATCTTTCATGAGGCCCACAGAAAATGCGGTCCTCCTCACCTCTCCCTCTGACAGGATGTACACTTCCTGGCCCTCTGGCCTCACTACCTGTTGCTTTATGTGGCAGCACAGAACTTGGCTTGCCCATCATTCACAAAGAGACTATTCCTCCTGTGAAACTCTAAGAAGCTTGATTAGGTTACTCTTGCTGCTTTCGATTTTGCTTTCTTGATAACAAAGAGGACCTTTCTCATCAGAGTTCTTGTTCTTCCTTCAGGCCTAAGTATAAGCATTTCTAGAACTTATCTCATAGAATGGTGATAGCTTGTATACTATTCTGGGTTTTCCCATGGACATGTGTCCCCCCAAAACAGGGCTCACATCTTATCAATCATTTTTTTCCACAAAAAAGAAGCACATCCAATAAGCTCAGTGAATAAGTATGTTCAGTGCATATGTTTCATATGTATAAAATCTAACAACCCCTTTCTACCTGGTCACATTCACTTGTTCATTCAAATACAGCCACATAAGAGGTGCGAGGCCATGTACTCCCATACGTTTCTATAAACATTTCTTTGGTTATTTACTTGCTTGCTACCACAATCCTCCTCAAACACCCATACATGCTTACATACACACACTTTCTTCATGAAAAAGATTTCAGAAGCCTTCAAGGAGTAATGTAAAATATGAAAGATTCATTTCAACTATATAAAGTAGTTGAAAGAGGGGTAAAAGAAGATATAAAAATAAGATGGTAGTAACTGAAGATAGGAATTAAGCTAAAATCACAGGCCCAAATAACCCAAATATAACAAAGATGTATATTACAGCATTATATAAGCAAGAGAATAATACAAGTCATTAAATATGGTATATGTACTCCCTAACTGGACCTAATTATTTAACTCTTGATTTCTTTCAGAACTTTGTTCACTTAACGAACATAAATATAGCCTATTAAAGGAATTTTAAAGCACTTTATTATTATAAATATTGTAAAAACATGGTTTAACTTATTTGCTCATTACTTTACATTGATATTCATGAATGCTGCCCATACCTCTTTGCCTTATTTGGGAGCTTTGCCACTGTTGTGATGTTAAAGGCAGCTAGCTCTGGCGTCCTTCTTATCACACATATCAGATGTGTGTTTGTTTATTTCCTTTAAAGAAAAGGCATCCATGGCGTGAGTGAAGATGAAAATTAGCTGTAAAATCACATTGCAGAAACACTCCAGGCATTTGCTGACTTTTAATAACAGTCACTCTGACAGGCATGAGGTGATATCTCATTGTGGCTTTAATTTGCATTTCCCTGATGATTAGTGATGTTGAACATCGTTTCATATGTCTGTTGGCCATCTGTATGTGTTCGTTGGAAAAGCATGTTTTAATTTCCTTTGCCCATTTTTCTGTCAGATTGTTCATTTTTTTATTACTGAGTTGAATGAGTTTCTTATGTATTTTGGATATAAACCGCTTACTGGATATATCATTTGCAAATATATTCTCCCATTTAGTAGGTTGTCTTTTTGTCTTGTTGATAGTTTCATTTGCTTTATAAATGCTTTTTAGTTTGAAAAAGTCCCATTTGTTTATTTTTGCTTTTGTCTACCTTATGGGAACTTATTAAAAACAATATTATTCATACTTATGTGGAGAAAGGAGAACCCTCGTGCACTATTGGTGGGACTGCAAATTGTGCAGCCACTGTGGAAAACAGTATGGAGGGCCTTCAAAAAACTAAAAATAGAACTACCATATGATCCAATGATTCTACTTTTGGGTATTTATCTAAAGAAATTGAGAACACTAATTCAAAAAATATATATAAGCACCTTTATGTTCACTGCAGTATTATTTACAATAGCCAAGATATGGAAGCAACTTAGGTGGCTATTGTTCAATGACCAGTTATAAGAAAATGTGGTGTATACACAGCAGAATATTACATGACAATAAAAAAGAATGAATCTTGCAATTTGCAACAACATGGATGGATCTAAAACATATTATGCTAAGTGAAATAAGTCATGAAGAGAAAGACAAATTCTATGTGGTCTCACTTATATGTGGAACCTAAAAAAATCCCCAAAATACACAAACAACAAAAAAATAGACTCACAGAAACAGAGACAAAAGGGATGGATACTAGAAGGAAGCAGGTGGGGGTGATAAGTGAAAAAAGTGAAGGAGAATATAGTCAATAATATTTGATAAGTTTTTATGGCTACAGATGATTATTAGAATTATTGGGGTGATCATATTATAAAGTATAAAAATGTTGAATCTCTATATTGAATACCTGAAACTATTATAACTAATATGATATTGTATACCAACTATATGTAACTAAAAATAAAAAAATTAATTTATCATTTAAAAAAAAGAAACACCACAGTAATTTGAAAGACTCACAATGCACAGCAAAATGCTACAGCACCACAGAGATAGGCTAAAAGTTCCACTTCTGGAGATTTGGCTGGACTTCCTTCTCTCCCACTCAGGAAAACACCCCCAGATGCCAAAGATTAAGCATGCTACTATACAAGACTAATATTAAATGCTCTCTACTCCATTCAAAATTGAAAAGTAAATCACTTAGAAAGTTCAATACTTTCTCAGTAGCCTAGCATTTGCATCACATTTTAAAGCTAGCATTGAGGAATATGGCTAGTTGGAAACTTTAGTTGATTTCCAGGCCTAAGCAGATCAATATCTGATTAGCTTCTTATTATAATTCTCAGGTAGTCAAATTAGTCCTTGAACATCCCTTAACTGGTCCAAGGGGTATAACTACCCTGGTTTCAAAAGCATATCCTTGTATAGTAATCTTTGAGCACTCCAGGAAAGTGTGATAACCACTGGCTAGACTAAGATAAGGAAAATCTAAATGCAGATGCTTAGATATCTAAATTACTCTGCATTACGATTATACCCTAGGGGTGAGCAGGGGCAGAAATCTAAATTATTCAGTCTTCCCTATAGGTGCTATTCCATTGGTTGTATGATTAAGTCTCCAAGATCTAAATATTAGTTAGTAGATCCATTGTTATAAGGATAAAAAAGAAATAGAGACCAGCTTTTTAGTTAAATGCACGATACTGTATTGTCCTGATATTGCAGTTAAACGTGGTCTTAAATTCAAATGACAGACAGTTAACAAACCAAAGTATCTTATTTATAGTCCTATCTTCAGTTAGAATAATTTACTTTGAGCTTTGTTCTAACTTTCAATGGCATCTTTAGTGGCTTTAGTAAATGACCAATGTGTTTAAATTTTCAGACATATTTTTATTCTCACAAGCTTCACACTTCAGAGAGCCCCAACCTCAGTGGCATTCTATTTTTTGTAATACAGTAATCAAGACCTTTACCCATGTCCTGAGCAAAGCAGACAAATAGTTATCCTTCACAACTGAGCTAAAAAAATAAAGAAGCCTAATTAACAAAAGCATTAATTGAACTTCCCCATTTCTAATACATTAGTTCCTGCTCTACATAAATATTAGTCAAATCATTGAATAATTCAGCTCTCCAGTTCCCTCACCTCCCGTGGAGACAAACCTACCTGCTGTTCTGTAAGGGTAACATGAAACAAAATGTTCTATGATGATATGTGGTAATGCCTTTAAGTACCAATAATTGATAACTACTCTATAATAAAATGAAAAGAAGATATAGGGTCAAATGAAAATGCAGTTAAAAACATGCATAAAATATATAAAATATAAATATTTGTATAAAAATACGTTTTATATAATATAAATTCAATACTTCTGCCTTGACAAACATACCTTCATTATGACTCTATAGTATATAAATATGTGTTTTATATTTATAAATATAGATTTTTGTTTGTTTTCTCTTTAAAAAAATAAACCCATGGAGGAAAGAGCCTTTTGAGGAAGTAGTTTAAAGTATTTCACGAAAACTTTTGCATTTTAATGAAGTGGGCCATTTAGATTGCAACTGTACAGGAACAGTGGATTTCCTTAATTATGTGATTAGATAAATATTTATATTTTTTCCCTGTTGAAATCTAGGCTTCCTGTCGAGTGTAAATGCCGGCTCTCTGCTCTGCAGACCCAGGGTGCCGGAGGAGACTCACACCAGATGTTGCTCCAACGGGCTGTGGAGTCATCATCAGTGGCTGACTCCAGTTTTGAAGCCAGGCTAGCCAGGACCCCAGTCTGGCATTGCAGAGTGAGTAGAGTGCAGTTCTTGTCCCTGCTGAACAGGTTCCTGCTGTGTGGAGGAGGACGCGTGCTCTTGGAGGGCACCCTCCTCTCTGAGCATCTTTCACTTTGAAATCACCGGTGGGGTGTTTCTGGAGGCCTGCCAAAATGGTCTGGCATGGAGATGGTGGAAGATGATACAAGCTTGGCCTTCATCACTCCTGCCACAGCAGAGGGCCCTCACCTGTCAGCCCTTTTAGGGACCACCTTGGTTAAAGACATTCCTCTTGTCCAAAAACATGCTTCTATCCAGGGGCAGCCCACATCCAGAAGTATAAAAAGTACAAAGACTGGGTCTCCTTGTGTCAATTTAGGACAACTCTATAGGGCCATCTTAGTTCCAGGGCCTCCTATCCCCTTGGGGCCAGCCGGGGCCTTAGTTGGGACTGCACAGTAGCTTTGCATCTCCTCATCTCCCTCTGCCCCATCCTGTCTCCCTCCAGAGGCCAGGACCACAGGAGCACTCCCTCCCCGATCTCTGCACACCTCCTCTGCATCAGAGTCGGCTTTGACCGGAGAAAGAGAGGACCAGAAGTTCCTTCCCAGAAGAAGTAAACACCACAACACTAACCAAGCCCAGAGTAGGAGGTGGACATGGAATCAACAGGCAAATGCCGAAAGAAAGAATGTAGTTGAAGGTAATGGGGAAGAAGACTACACTCTGAAGACTACAGTGAAGTGGGCAGTATTATCCTTTCTCCTCAGACTGAGTTCAATCAAGGGGATTCTAGACCAGAGTTGGCCATCCTCAGTGACAGTAGAAAAATCTGTTCCAACACACATGGCTGGCAGTTGAGAGGGAATGGGTTGGGAAGAGAGGGCTATTTCTCCATCCAGAATCTTTTAAATTACGCCTCAGACACTCATCAAACTCTTCAGGAACAGCTTCAGAGTTACTTCAGAGAAACCTTACTTCAAAGTGATGTTCAGAGATTTAAAAATAAACTTCAGTGTTCTCAGAAATCTCCTCCTCAGCAGCAGCAGAGTGGGTGCCACCCCTGCCACACTGTGGAGGAGAACCGGCATCCCAGGGGTCGTTCCCATGAGCAGGCAGAGCAGCTGCCCCTCTGCAGCACTGCTGATGTGGAAATCAACCATCCACAGGGCTCTCGCGGGATTTGGCCTCCATCCTGCCCATCTAGAATTCTCCTTTCTATAACCTTCGCTATAGGCGGTCCAGAGTTTGCAGATGAGACCATGCGTTTTAGACACCATTGCCTAATAATGCAGGTGAGATACGATTTAACACAGGAGCCTTTAACTCCTGGGCTGTACTGACCAGTCCACAGACAGCCATCAGAACTGTCCGCAGGCCTGCCCATCTTGGGGGTGGTGGAGGGGTGTTCCTTGTAAGGAAGGCAGAGGTAAAGGCTAGAGTGTGGTGGCAACTTTAAGCATAATAAATGTAGACCTAATCCTTGGTGATGTCTTTGTCCCCAGAAGCCTCTCAGGCCTGGCTGTCTGAACACAGCTCCAGTTCCTGAAAGGGCACCAAGAAAGCTCTGTGAATGGTTCCTTTTCTTTTTTTAACAGTTATCTGCTAGATGCTCTGAAAAGGGCTTTTTGTGCTGAGCTTAAGGCAGCTCAGTTTAACTAGCAGTAGGCAAAGCATTGTTAAAAATGGATAAAAATGGGAGATAAGCTTTGCTCCCACAATCTGCTCCCAAGGGCGATGGAGAAGCAGAGCCCCCACAGCCCCTGCGGCTGCACTTCTTGTGCTCGGAGGCCTTCCTGTGGAGCTAGCACTGCCTCCATTACAGGTTCCCGGGGCAAGGTGTCCCCACGTGATCCTGTTCTGAAAGGCTTTGATTGATTGAAGGGGTAGGCACACACTTAGGTAGCCCCTCACCGAAAGCAGCCAATGAAAAGATTAAAATCAGAGGGGAAGGAATGTTTTATTTACATTTCTTTGAAGTTCAGGCTTTCATTCCTTCCCTTTCCCCACTCTCCTGAGCAAATAGGTTTCGCTCCTTTTAGAAAGTACACACATGCCCCTAGGCTGCAGTTACGCCCTGTATTTTGCCACATTTGGAAGGCTTTTCTGCCTCCTTCAAATTGGGATTTGGCCTATGAGAAAAAGGTGTAGATGGATCACTCTGCTTACTTCAAATGCATGCAAGCTGGAGAGCTGCAGACCGGCTGAACTTGGCAAGCTCTGCTTCCTTTCCCCACCTTCTACTGATTGCTGCCACACAGAGCTCCAGTCTCCTGTTTGGATGGGTGGGAGAACGCAGAATGGTCCCTTTGAGAGCGCTAAAGAAAGCAGGCCCAGTGAGGCCACCCCCTGGCCTGGTGCAGCCAGCCTTTTGTTGTTTCCCAGTGCCCTTCACGGGGCTCGCTGGTTACCATGCAGTGAGTTTTGAAATGGCAGCTACCCATGGCAGCCTTAGAAGGTTTTGAGGGGTGGATGCTGGACTTGCTGTAACCATCCCTGATGGCCCCTCACAGTAGATAGCTGTGACTGAGCGTGGAGGGGGCTTAGCCTCAAGGACCCCAGCTCTCTAGGATTACCCACATACCAGCACTGCCCAGGAGAACATACAATAAGAGTTTCTAATTCTTTAAGTGGAGAGGGGAAGGAAAAAGGAATACAGAAGAAGACTGGTTTTTGATGAAGAAAAAGTGAAGAATTTTCCTCCATGATCAAGCATGTCTAGATACCTCAAGATTTCTCTTTCTCCTCTACAAGCTGGGAGAGGGCCTAGAAGCTCACCCTTCCCCCACAGTTTTGGGTAGGCCTTTCAGAGATCACATTGAGGCTCCTGAGATGAAGGGATGGAAACAGGATCAACCACCTGAATCCACAATAGTGGAAAAAGGGGACCCAGGGAACAGAAAACATAGACAAGCCTAACCAATGAGATAACATAAAGGAACTGTTTTTGCAGCCACTGTCTCTCAGTGAAAATTAGCTCCGAGATGGTAGCCCCAGAGCCAGACTGTGATGCTTTGGGACTTTTCTTGCCTTATCCCCATGAACAGAAGTAAGGTCTGAGGCCAGGAAGCTCCTGCCAGTGACTATTTTCCATTCTTCCTTTGTTGGGGTTTTTCTTTTTCAAGCTCCCAACAAGATCATTTTGCCAGGGGAGGGTATTTTTGTGTGTGAAGGGTTTCAGGGATTGTTTGTTCTGAAAAGCATCTGCAGACAATAATTGGGAAATGTGTTAAACCTGCCATCAGTTTGTTTTATTGATGGGGAAGCCTCAGTGGGCCTCAGAACAGAAGTGACTTTCCCCAAGTGAGAGAGAGGATGAAAAGGCTGAGAGAGGATGGAAAGGACGAGTCAGAAGCAGATGCCAGGAGAGGAAAGTGACAGAGAAACAGAGGGTGGGAACTGAGCCAGGGCTCCTGGGACAAAGCCTGGATGAAAACAAGGCTCTGGAGATGTTCAAAAGGAGAGCTGGTTCTCACAGAAACGCCTCCAAAACGTGCTTTTAGAGATTAAGACAAAGGTGGTTTGAGGAGAGACAAGGTAGCGGTGGTGGTGGTGGGGGGGGTCCTGTCTGTTGAGCTATTTTGTTTTCATCAAAGCCTTCTTCTCCGTTACAACACTGCCTTAGTTCTGCTGGGAGCAATCCAGTATCTCTGGAATTGGCTTATGACACCTGGACAAACGGTAACTAGAAGCCTGTAATTCCCTCGAGGGGAGCTGCTGATTCAATAATTGTAATTGCTGAGCTTCAGTGGTTTACAGCACCATCAACACTTTGCTGTGGACCTGCAGTCTCATAACCATGACATGCTGGTGAATAGGTCTTTGCACCATGTGTGATTTTGGAGCCCCAGCCCTATACAGAGTGCACAGGAGACTGGTGGAGCCTGGTAGGCTCTCCCCAGCCCTGAAAAGCACAAACATCCATTTGCTTTATAATAATCCTTGCCCTATATAGATTAAGCTTGCAAAGATTTTCAAAAGCACTTATTTTCAAAAGCATTTATTGGTCCTCCATGCCTTTGCACATCAGAATCCAGGATACTCTCGGGTGAGAGTTGGATGGACGGATAATCCATTCCTTTGTAGCAATAAATACAAAGAGGCTGAAAATATTAATAGGGATAGTCACCTTATCAGAATGTGTGTAATGCAGTATTTTGTCTCCGAACAAAGGTGTATGCTTCCCTTAATCGGGCAATGAGAATTACAGACGGTCCTCTTTGTTCTACCCGGGGAAGCAGAGTTAAAGGTCTGACTGAAGTAACAAATTAATCCTGCTGGTCTACTTCTAATTGACCACTTAAATGATTCTGTTTTTGTTTTTAATGGTCCTGTAAGTAAGCTGCCTCAAAGCTTTTTTTTTTAAAAAAAAATGGCATAGTCATGTATCAACAAATATAATAAAAAATACTTTCTTCAGGGGCTTAAGTAAACTGCAGGATGAGCCAATAAGATCCATTTCAGGTCACTAGAGAAGTGAGACAATGAAAGCTCTCACTTGTGATATCTCAGAAACCTGGAAACCATGTAAGACAAGGTCCCTAGGGCCAAACAGTTCATAAATGCCAGAGGAAGAAAAATTGAACAACAGGGAGAACTCAGAGTTTGATTTCTTCTCAATAACATAGATTTGTGACACCTAAATCAAAATCAGTAGGCAGCTTCAAATGCTGCCCGGTTCTAACTGGGTAGCAGAGATGAACTGGAATGAAGCAGTGAAAAACCTCCAGGGGAGCCCGATGGAGAAATGGAAAATGTACTTCCTCCCATTCGAATTTAAATTTTTGTAAAAAATTTAAAGCATTTAAGGCAAACAAACACATCTGTTTACTACAGTTGTTGGCTCAATAGCCAATTTGTGACCCCTGATCTAAATAATCAATATATTTTAGTCCACTAGGATTTTCTCAACAGTGGAACCCCCAGCACTTAGAGGGAAACAATTTTTCACTGGGCAGGACTGGGCTGTGCATTGCAAGTCAATGAACATCCGGGTCTCCCGGGAACCAAAAGCTGTAACACCGTTCAGATAACTAAGAGTGTTCTCTCTGACTCCACAGAGTCCAGACACATGTCTCCTACCCCACAGCGTGACAACCATAGTGTCTAGTTCCATGGCTGCCCTTTTCTGACTTGTGACATTTTCACGTCTCACCTGGCATTTTTCTTCTTCACAATCAAGGCATAACATGGTTTTTAGGATTTAGGAAGGACAGTGTAATCACAAACCCTTCGATTTGTCTCATACTGGCTTAGGAAGAATACTATGAAGGGGTTGGCAGGAAATGAGAAGATAATGAGGTGAGGAGGAGGAGGAGGAAGGACAGTCAATGCAGTCACCAGGCAAAGGAGACAGCAGGGAAAGTATGTGCAGACGGAGGCGGGACGAGGGAGTTTTATTATTGCCACCGCCACACAGTTTTCCAAAGCTGCTCTCTTTCATCCTCTTCCATCACCTTGGAACTTTCCCAGACTGTTCAGTTTGAGAAACTCTGCATTTATATCTTTGGCCCTTAAATAAAGGTAGAATCTTGTCTTGACAACTACCATTTATAACCTCCAGTTCTACATAATGAGAGCATTGCCAACTCATGGTCAACAGCCCACACTAAGTTCAAGGTGGCTGTTATGGGTATAATTAGCTTCTCTGAATGAAAAAATTCATGTAGGACAGATGTATCCCCAAGTCACTGTTCATTTATTATTTAACTTAGTAATATACCTATTGATATTAGTGTTTCATTAAAAAATAAGAATTACTTTTGGATGATTGTATAATATTCTTTGTAAATTTGTCATCAATTCTCTAGGTAGGGCTTTTTAATTTTCTCTGAGTGAAAAATGTTGTCACTTGTGGGAACTTAAAGGCTGTAGAAATTCTCCCTGATGAAGTACTAGCCCTCAGATCTTTAATAAGATAAGAAGACCCTAGTGCAGGACTCGAAGATGTATGGAACTAAGCTGCTAACAGTGGAGAAAAGGAACCAAGATATGTGAGGGATTTGGGGGAATATAGGGTCAGGAAATTTCAAAAGTTAAAGATGAAGATAAAGTGAGACAGAAGGCTCAAGGCAAGAAAGGTTAAAGGGCCCTGGCCGGGTAGCTCAGTTGACTAGAGTATTGTCCAACACACCAAGGTTGCGGGTTTGACCCCCAGTCAGGGCACATCCAAGAATTAACCAATGAGTGCACAAATAAGTGGAAAAACAAATTGATGTTTATCTCTCTCTCTCATCAATAAAAAATAAATAAAAGGTCAGGAGGTATATATGATACTAAGTTGGTTTTAGCAGAGAGTAGCAAAGTTGGGGTGGGGGGAGAGGGTAGACAGAGGGGACACTAGTAATGGGGTTCTTCCTCTAAGCCTTAATATAAAACGGGGTTTTAAAATGTAATGTCTATACTTATTAATGAGGAAAGGAGGATTACAAACTAAAAGGTTACTAATAAGTTGCTGTAGCCTCAGAACTTGACTCAAAGTAACCTTGATTTTTTAAAAATATCTATACCTCTTAATAATTATGATAATACCAATAACTAATACCCATTAGCTATGTTACAGGGAACGAATGTGCTCTCAGCCTCACACGGGTTAAATCTGTTTCCTTCAAATCCATGGACATCCTTATCTCACAGCTAAAGAATCTAAGGGGAGAAGATTAAATAACCTGCCCAACTTAGTGATATGAGTAGTAAGTTTCCAAATCCTTGCTCTTAACCATAAGGTGACACCACCTCCTTTCATGTCTGACATTCTGCTGTTCCCTGGATGGCAGGCCTCTTGAGAACTACTGCTACATCCCAGACTGGGCCCCAGAAACCCCATGTAGGCCATTCCTTCCCAAGACAGAATTGCTCAAATTAAGGTGGGCACCTCACTTCAAGTTAGTCTATGCAGATTCTAGCTGCATCCACTCCAAATAATTTGGGATTGGGATCGAAATAACCACTCAGTTTGGATTGGTCATTTTTGCTGAGACTACCAGTGCAAGGCTAGGGGATGTCTGCCTTCCGACTCCACTGAGAGACAGCAGAAGGCAGAGAGGAAGGACCCAGAAAGAGATCAAGGGTACTCCTTGAATCTTCAGTGGTTGCCCAGCTTCTTGTCCCAAGCCAGCTCCTTCTGCCATCAGATTCAGTGAGACACCCTCTGTTCTCACAATAAACACCTCTTTTCTGCTCAAGCTGCCCTGAGTTAGTGCTGTCACTTAAACCGAGGAGTTGCAGCTGAAGTCACAGAGTCCTCCCATCTTTAGCTTCTGTCTCCCCTTATGTATTTCACTATTTTAAGCATTTCTCACTTTATCAACATTTTCTGTCTTCTTTCATAGGAGAGACCCTTTCCTAAAGTACACTGAGATGCAGTCTTAGAATAGTACTAACACGGACGCCAGCAGACCTCTGTGCCCTAATTGGAAAGGCGGGAGACAAAATAACCCTGCCAAGCCCAGTGGTACTTCAATCTCCACATCCAAGTCTCCCATACCCTAATGTGAACATATTTCATAGAATGCCCTGCATGGGGCCTCCACAAGGGGCTGTACTCAGAGTCACGCTCTCTCACAGGCATTTCTTTGAAAGTCCCCAGACAGCCCTCTTTAGATGTCATTTTCTGGAGCATCTGATGCTTTTGTAAGTATGGAGAGGACAGCACACATTTGCTTTATGGAAGTGGTTTAAACAATGTAAGCAACTGTTACAGGGTGCAGCCAAGGGGGGGGGGACCCCAAATGGACATTTGAAATGGGGCCCAGAACTCAAGGTGTCCAGAGATTCTAAGATGTTTTTTTCTACCTCTTCCCCCCACCTCAGGTGTGAGTTGGGGAAGGGGCTCATAGAGCAAGAACGTGCAGGGCAGCTTTGCAGCTAATCCATGGCATGGTTATTTAACATACCTATAGCCTTGGGCTGGTTGCCTGAATATGCTAAATAGCTATGGCCATGCTCTGGGCTAGGGGGATGGAAAGGAACACCTCCCTGAGACGTGACTAGGAGCAGGTCCCCTGAGTTTCAGTGCTTG